>OZ018320.1:138731190-139298690 GCA_963969495.1 Ceratothoa steindachneri | reverse complement strand
ATAGTTGGTTGGCGACTAGCCCGGAAAATTAGCCACTGTCCAAGAAAAATGGGTGAGAAGAGGATCATAAATAGTGGTGAAAACGGGTAAAATGGCAATGTCCATAATGAACACAGAGCCTAGGTAGTTCCAATCTCGTAAAGATTACCCGAGGCACTAGGACCAAAAGGGCGTGCCCTTCCTCCAGGTACCACGTGTAACCGCCTACTCGCGCGTCACATTGAGAGGAGAACGACTTATTTTGCCTGCGTTCGAGTGACGAAATCTTCCTTTTGAGTGTTCAGAGGCGAAGTTTTCTTGGCTTTGAGCATAGGATGGATTGATGCCAGCGACGATACAAAGGTGTGTATCAGTTTCAGCTATGAGGAAGTTTTCATTGACTTTCCTCTTCTTCGATTGCCCTACAGAAAGCAATCGAGGAAGACGAGCTTATATGGACAGGACCTACTCGGGCGAAAAGATTTTGTGGAAAAGATTCTTGAAACTGAAAGTGGGTTGGCTCTTACAGGTGTGTGTTTTCTATATTACAGTGCCCCATGCTTTCGTGCTGAATCACTCTGGGATTGGCTTTATTGAATGCAACCATGAGTGAGTGAAAACGACCCAGTGCTACCACGGCTTGGTGAAAACGGTCTCTTGTCATCATGGGTGGGTGAAAACGATCCCGTGCCCCCACCGGTGGGTAAAAACGATCCCATGCACAACGGGTGGGTGAAAACTACCCTGTGCCACCAAGGGTGGGTGAAAACAATCGCGTACCCCCAGCGGTGGGTGAAAACGAACCAATGCACAGCGAATGTGTGAAAACGACCCCAGGGCACCAAGGGGGTTGAAAACAATGTCGTGCCACCACGAATGGGAGAAAACGATCTCGTGGCAGCACGGATGGGTGAATACTATCTTGTGCTGCCACGGGTGGGTGAAAACGATCAGGTGCCATCACAGATGGGTGAAGACAATCCCCGGTTACTACCACAGGTGGGAAAGAATGATCTCATGCCAACATGGGTGGGAGAAAACGATCCCGTGGTACCACAAGTAGGTGAAGAGGATCCCGTGCCACCAGCACGAGTGGGAAAAAACGCTCTCGTGTCATCGAAGGTAGGTAAATACTATCCTGTGCCAACATGAGTGGGTGAAAATGATCCCGTGCCAACACGGGTAGGGGAAAACGACCCCATGCTACCAAGAAAGGAAGAAAACGATCCCGTGCCACCATGATTTTTTTTTCTTTTAAGAGCTCATCTGGCGACTGCCTACTTGAGCATTAGTCGCCGTATTCAACATTGTCTAAAGTTAGGCATCTTTAAAAGAGGATGCTAAAAAAAACATATATAAAAACTATCAATAAAAATAAAACAAATAAAAAAGGTAATAAGCAGGAAGCAAGCTCGGACGTCAAGGGGAGGTCCGTCTACCCCCGGCGTAAAAACATGCGCCTACTAAAATAAGAAAAAATAACAACAAAAAAAACACCCAACTATTTAAATAAAGGGGAGAAGGCTGGAATCCTCCAAAAAGTGTAAAAGTCCACAGGTCGGTGTGAACGAACCCGTCTTGAGTACAAGGGACAGGCGGTAGCGGCCCTGCCCATCCCGGTACCAGGACAGGTAACGTGCGCGGAGACATTCAACAAAAATGTGCCGAATATCCTGGGGGACTACGCGGTCTTCACAGTAGGGCGCAGGCAAGCGCTCCATCAAATGGCAGTGCGTCCAAAGAGTGTGTCCAATGCGGAGACGACAGAAACCAACCTGAAGCCTTCGAAGCATTGGGAGCTACGTCCATGGGAACAGTCGGGGCGCAATGGCACGCAACTTTACGTTCCCTTCGACCTTCTCCCATCTTCTTTGCCAAGCAGCCCGAAAAGCTTCCCGTATCCCTGCCATGTAGTCAGTGTAAGGAAGAGCGAAACGCTGGCCCGGTTGCAGATTCTTCGCGGAGTCATTCGCGCCCTCATCGGCGCGATCATTCTCCGCAATTCCTACATGTCCAGGAACCCAGCAGAAGATAATCTCGACATCTGCCCGGCTTGCCAAAACCGTGGCATCACGGATATCACGAACCAGGGGATGCGGAGATTCCACCTTCCGCAATACACGTTCGGCCTTGGATGCATAGAACTCGCATCCGTAGTCGAGCTTTGAATGAACAAAGCTTCGATAAAAAAGTAAGGCAGTAGCCCTGTCAGTGCCCCAAGCGCTGAACGTCACGAAACGGAGAATATCCATGGCGTGGGTACAACATACCCTAAGGCTGCGAATATGAGCCTCCCAGGTGAGGCGTCGGTCAAATACAAGACCAAGGAAACGGTGCGATTCAACCACTTCCAAGCGCACCCCATTAAGAAACAAATCTGGATCGGGGTGAAGCCGTGGATGGCGGCAGAAGTGCACCACCTTAGTCTTAGCCAAGGAAAACCGAAACCTGTGTGCTTCGGCATAGCGAGAGACGCGGTTCAAGGCCTGTTGGAGTCGACGCTCCAGAGTTGGTATCTGGACCTCGCCAAAAAAGATCGAAAGGTCGTTCACGTAGAGCACAGCGAGAACATCTTCCGGCAGCACTGAGGTAGTGCCCTTGATGCTCAGAGCAAAGAGTGTGACACTGATGACACTTTTCTGTGGGACACCCACTTCCTGCTCCATTGGGCCGGAGAGGGCTCCCCCAACCCGTACGCGGAATCGTCGATCTCGCAAAAACTCAGATATAAAGATTGGGAGGCGTCCCCTCACCACCATCGTGTGGAGAGTCTCCATGATACCGAATCGCCATGCGGTATCATAGGCCTTCTCCAAATCGAAAAACACCGTAACCTAGTACTGTGTATGAAGAAAGGCCTCGCATACGGCCTTTTCCAGTCGGAGCAGAGCATCCAACATGGAGTAGAACTTGCGTAAGCCGTATTTTGCAGAAGACAGATGGCCTCTGCTTTCCAGAAAAAAGGCTAATTTAATATTTACTAATTTCTCCATCAAATTGCACACGCAAGAAGTCAGAGAGATTGGGCGGAAATCGGCCAGAGTAGAGTGAGCTCTACCCGGTTTGCGAAAGGCGAGCACAGTAGCGATTCGCCAGGAATCTGGGAGGAGACCCTTCACCGAGATCCTGTTGAACAAATCTAAGAGAAAGTCCATGCCTCGCCCACCCATGTGTCGAAGCATGGCGTACAGGACATCGTCCGGACCATAAGCGGTGTCCGCGCACGAAGCAAGAGCAGAACGCAACTTACTCAGAGTAACCTGTGGTTGAAAGGTTCTTCCCCTCTGGAGGTAAAGTCCAGTAGACGGCCTTCCGTGACATCAGGACGTGCATTAAATTTTAGCGGAGCAGCACCCCGGCTAGAGAATGCAGAGAAAGCGGTCGCGAAGGATTCCGCCACGGACACGGGGTCCGAGATTGCGGTCCCATTCTCCTGGAAAACTGGATGAAGGGTCCTGGGAGAACTTGCACCGAATCCTTTTGACTCGCTTCCACATCTCTGCTAGAGAGGTCTTCTCGTTAAGTAAAAAAACGTATGCCCGCCAAGAAGAGCGGCGGGCGTGCTTCGAAGTATACCGGAACCTCGCCCTAGCCTGACGAAATTCAGCGACAGTGAAATCGTTCGGGCGGCGCTTATAGCAAATGTAGGCATAACACTTCTGTTTGGGGGCCATCTCACACTCAGCCAACCACTACGGGAGTGGTCGGCCTGCAAAACTACCAGACGTTCTGGGAATAGTAGTCAGGCCCGCGGCGAGGAGGTTGCGGGAGAAGAACTCAACGGCCTTATCTACTGACCTAAACTCCTCGACTGAGATAGAGAATTCAGTCATTTCCTGAAATGCAGGCTACCGCGCCCGAGCCAAGCACCACCAAAGTGGGCTCCCAGGCTCCGGCCGCCCAGAAAATGATATTTGAATGGGAAAGTGATTACTACCATGGGGGTCATCGACCACCCCCAAATCAAAAGCAGGCTGTACACCCGGAGAACACAGAGATAGATCAAGGCAAGAAAATGAAGCGGTTCTCTGGAAGCGATGCGTAAACTCATCCACATTTAGGACACCTATCTCAAGCTCTTCGATCAGATCGGCAAGGACTTATCCCCTGGGATTTATTGAATAGTTTCTACAGAGAGGATGTCTGCTTTTCAGATCTACAAACAAGAGAAACGGCCTCGGCAATCGGGCCACACCGCAGCGGAAGTCCCTTGCGTTGAAGTCAGCTGACGGTGGGATGTACGCAGAAATAACAGTATACCTCCTATCCAGGTGAAGCTGCACAGCCACTGCCTGAAAGAAGGTATCTAAAGTGAAAGGAAGAAAGGAGACGGGGGGCCCTCTTTTCGAGTATCCACCAGGGGATTGCCCGCTTACCAGGGGAGTTCTCGAGTTTAGTAGACCCCTTAGAAGGGCTCCGAATAGGCGCGGAAACAACCTTGCTTGTTGGCCTGGATAGGTCAGGAGCTCAGTGTAACACGTCTTAGGCAGACCCGGGCGCACCAGGACCAAGTCCTTAGCTTCGCGGAATGGGATACGATCCTGGGCTTGTACTGTCAGGATTTCTTTCTCAAGGAGATATGAACCACACTGCTTCGGGGAAGCGGGGTGCAGCTCCCCACATTCGACACAATTGGCCACACACAATTTGGACTTACCCGTTCCGCCTTGGAGCAATTTACACAAAATTCGGGTGACCCCGATTTTACATGTCTACATGAACGATTCGTATGGCAAAAGCGGTGATAGTAATAGCACCTCCGAGGCAGTGGCACGAGTGCCTTCACGCCGTAGCGATACCAACCGACACACACCGACTCAGGGAGCTTGTCACAGTCGAACGTAACGAAGAGTGTAGGGGTGGGTCTCAAGGCCCCTCCCTGTTTTCTCATCACACGTTCGAACTTGACCGCCCCATGGTCGGCCAGCTCTAAGGCGATGTCCTCTATGGAGTAGTTAACGAGTTAACTCGCATAAACTACTCCTTTCATGAATTTCATCGTAGACTGCGGCGTCACACTCACAGGCGTGCCATTAAGTGTCCGAAGGGCACTAATCATGGCCACCTCGGAGGGATTCGACGCATTCGACAAAAGGCTCTCGTCCGAGAAACGAGTCACCTTCGGCTCTTTACCAATCGCACTAGCTGAAGCTCTCCTCTGATGGATCATGTTGCCTTTGGCCAACATTGTGCCATCAGTGAAGCCAATAACGCGGAAGCGTTTGAAGCCAGCAGGCTCGAAAATGCTGTGTAATCTCTGAATAAGGGGCCTCGATTAGTCAAGGGCTCCGCACCCAGGGGGGGGGGCAGAGGGGACGGATGTGTAGATCTTGGCTTGGTCGCTCACCCAAGTGGCAGCAGACCCAACCGTCCCCGCAGCCCCCACGGATGGAGATGAGCCCCGAGTCTTTTTAGCCTTTTTTTTCTCTTTTTAGGAGAGGAGGGCGTGGAATCAACCTGCTTCTCCCCTCCGACGGCAGGGGCCCCCAGGCCGTATGGAACAGCCTCAGCAAGGTCCTTCTCGGAGATAGAAGAAGGTCCTGGCAGTCGCAGGGGCACCGGTCGGAGGAGATCCCTCCCTTTCTTGAACTGCCTTGGAAACCCTAGCCGTTTGAGGAGGACCTTGCATAGAGGCGGACTCGAGTTCGGTGCTTGGCGCCGAGCCCGGATTTGCTCCCATGGAAGGCCATACTGTCTGAGGCTGGGTTGCTTCAAAGACCATGGCTACCTTGGGTTAGGGGCTCCAGTTGGCTATCCCGCCCCCATAGGATATCACAGGTCCCATTGGCAGCGGTGTCACAAGTCTAGTCTGGGGAGGCACAGTCCTTGATCCCCACTAAGTTTAATATTCTAGCCAGCAGTTCTTTTGAGGGAAGCGACCGATGGGGCCTGGATTCCTTCTCCACCCTCAGGGTGTTTGCCCTACCGATCCGCTTTAATGGGGAGCGGTCGGCTATGGGCTGCCTGCTGGCTTTTTTGGCAGTCCCTTTAGAAAATAAAGGGGGGGCTGCTGCTGGGAAGAGAGAGGTGCCCGAAAGTACCTCCAGATAAGGGGGTGAGGCGAATTCCCCTACAACCGTAGGCGAAGGAGAGGAGTAAGCCTCCTCTCCGGTTAGAGGGATTTGGAGGGTCCCTTGAGAAAGCACAGTGGGGAGGGGCCTCAACTTTTTCTGTGAAGCTTCCCGAGCGCGGCTCCGACGATGGAAAAAGGGGAAATTCAGGGGAGATAATTTTTAGTATCATCATTGGGCATGGTGACCATATTTTTTAACGGGAAGCAATCGCTCATCACCCCTCGTAGTAGCCCGCTCTGCAAGGGGTGCGTATGGGGCTGGCAGGAACAGGTGCCGCCATTCAAAGCCCCCCCTCCCGCCTAGTGGCCTGGTAGTCTCTTAGCATGGCGGCTCCACCTTGGACACGGCATAAAATGTATAGTGTTTAAAAATAGAAAGGGAAAGGAGGTGAGGAAGATGTGGGTGCAGGTAGAGCAGGTTATTTAAAAACCCACCATTTCAAAATGGAGCTCAGTGTTGAGGGATCATTGTCCCCTCCCCTTTCAGTCCCAATCCGGGATAGTTGGCTGAGAAGAAGGTCAGCATCTACCATGTGAAATTAGAGGCTGACCAGAGAAAGTTGTGGGAGAGGTAGTATGAAAAGCGAGGAAACAGGGTTGAAACGCAAGTGTCTGGGGGAAGGAGAAGAAGCTAAACTGGGGTCGAACGGGGTGCTGAGTCCCGTCAGCACGGCGGCCAGGATGGCAAATCGCCGGGCTTTTTACGGGGGTGCCACCATGAGTGAGAGAATGCGATCCCTTGCCACCATGGGTGGGTGAAAACGATCCCGTGCCACTAAGAGAGGGAAAAAACGATCCCGTGCCACCATGGGTGTGTAAAAATGATTACGTGCCAAGACGGGTGAAGGAAAACGATCCCATGCTACCACAAGTGGGGAAAAACGATCCCGTGTCATCACGGTCGGTAAATATTATCCTATGCCACAACAGGCGAGTTAAAAAAGATTCTGTGAGAACATGAGTGGGAGAAAAAAAAATCCCGAGTTCGCTCGAGTGGGTGAAAACGATCCCGTGCTTCCAACAGTGATTGAAAATGACTCCTTGTCCCCACCGGTGACGAAAACGATCCACTGCCCCCACTGGTGAGTAAAAACGACCCCGTCCCACAACGGTTGGATGAAAACCACCCCGTGCGAGCGCGATTGGGTGAAAACGATTCCTGCCAGCACGTGTGGGTCAAAACGATCTCGTGCCACTACAGGTTGGTTAAAACGATCTTATGCCACCACGGGTAAGTGAAAACGATCTCGGGCCACACTAGGTGGATTTTAAGGATCCCATGCGACCATGGGTGTGTGAAAATGATCACGAGCCACCACGCGTAGGTGAAAACGACCCCTTACCACCACGAGTGGATAAAAACGATCCCGTGCTCCGAATTGTGTGAAAACGATCCCGTGCCAGCACGTGTGGGTTAAAACGATCCGATGCCACCACGGGTGAGTTAAAACGATCTTATGCCACTACGAGTAAGTGTAAACGATCTCATGCCACCATAAGTAGGTGAAAACGATCCCGTGCCACCAAACGTAGGTGAATACGACCCCTTTCCGCCGCCAATGGGTTAAACCGAACCCGTGCTCCTAATTGTGTGTGAAAACGATCCCGTGTCACCACTTGTGGGTCAAAGCGATCCGTTGGCATCACAGGTGGGTTAAAACAATCTTAGGCCACCACGTGTAGGTGAAAACGATCTCGTGACACCAAAGGTGGGTGAAAAGGATCCTGTGTCTTCAGGAGTGGGGGAGAACGACGCTTTTCCACCATGATTTGGTGAAAACGATCCTGTGCCACCACGGGTGTGTGAAAACGATCCCGTGAAACCAAGGGTGGGTTAAAACGATCTCGTTACACTCCGAGTGGGTGAAAACGATTCTGTGCCACAACGAGTGGGTGAAAATGATCAAGAGCTTCGAAGAGTAGATAAAAACGACCCAGTGTCACCACGGATGGGCAGAAACGATCCCGTCCCACCAAGGGTAGAGGAAAATGATCCCCTGCCCCCACAGGTGCGTGAAAACGATCCATTGACACCACGAGTGGTTGAAACGATCCAGTGCCACCATAACTAGGTGAAAACGATCCCGTGCCACGATGCGTGGAAGAAAACGATCCCGTGAGACCACAGGTTGGTGAAAACGATACCTGCCGATAGAGTTGGGTGAAGAATATCTTGTGCCCCCACTTGGTGAAAATGATCCCGTGCCATCACGGGTGAGTGAAGATGCCCTTGCGCCACCACAGGTGGGTGAAGACATTCCCGTGCCCTTACGGGTGGTTGAAAACGATCCCGTGCCACTATGAGTAGGTGAAAACGATCACATGCAACTACTTGTGGGTGGAAATGATCCCATCGCAGGTGGGTGAAATGAACCACGGTTGTATTAAAACGATCCCCTGGTACCACCACTGGCGTATGGAAACGATCTCGTGCCACCATCGGTGGCAGAAAACGATCCCGTGCCACGACACGTGGAAGAAAACGATCCCGTGCCACCACACCTGTGAGAAAACGATCTCGTGCCACCACGGGTTGGTGAAAACGATCCCGTGCGACCACGGGTTGGTGAAAACGATCCCGGCCGCCACAGTTGTGTGAAGAATATCCTGTGCCACCACTTGTTGGTGAAAATGATCCCGTGCCATCACGGGTGAGTGAAGACGACCCCGTGCCGCCACAGGTGGGTGAAGACATTCCCGTGCCATTACGTGTGGTTGAAAACGATCCCGTGCCACTATAACTAGGTGAAAACGATCCCGTGCCACCAGGAGTGGTGGAAAACGATCACATGCCCCCACAGGTGTATGAAAATGATCTTGTGCCACCATGAGTCGGTGGAAACGATCACATGCCCCCACTTGTGGGTGAAAATGATCCCCTGCCATCATGGGTGGGTGAAGACGATCCCGTGCCATCGCAGGTGGGTGAAGTGAACCACGGTTGTATTAAAATGATCCCCTGGTACCACCCCTGGTGTATGGAAACGATCTCGTGCCACCATCGGTGGGAGAAAATGATCTCATGCCACCACGTGTGGAAGCAAACGATCCCGTGCCACCACACCTGTGAGAAAACGATCCCGTGCCACCACACGTGGAAGAAAACGATCCCGTGCCATCACGGGTGAGTGAAGACGACCCTGTGCCACCACAGGTGGGTGAAGACATTCCTATGACATTACGAGTGTTTGAAAACGATCCCGTGCCACTATAACTAGGTGAAAACGATCCCGTGCCACCATGAGTTGGTGAAAACGATCACATGCCACCACGGGTGTGTGAAAATTATCTTGTACCACCATGAGTCAGGGAAAACGATTAAATGCCCTCACTTGTGGGTGAAATTGATCCCCTGCCATCATGGGAGAGTTAAGACGACCCCGTGCCATCGCAGGTGGGTGAAGTGAACCACGGTTGTATTAAACGATCCCCTGGCACCACCACTGGCGTATGGAAACGATCTCGTGCCACCATCGGTGGCAGAAAACGATCCCGTGCCACGACACGTGGAAGAAAACGATCCCGGCCGCCACAGTTGGGTGAAGAATATCTTGTGCCCCCACTTGGTGAAAATGATCCCGTGCCATCATGGGTGAGTGAAGACGACCCCGCGCCACCACAGGTGGGTGAAGACATTCCCGTACCCTTACGGGTGGTTGAAAACGATCCCGTGCCACCATGAGTAGGTGAAAACGATCCCATGCCACCATGAGTGAGTGAAAATGATCACATGCCCCCACAGGTGTATGAAAATGATGTTGTGCCACCATGAGTCCGTGAAAATGATCACATGCCCCCACTTGTGGGGGAAGACGATCCCGTGCCATCGCAGGTGGGTGAAGTCACCACGGTTGTATTAAAATGATCCCCTGGTACCACCCCTGGTGTATGGAAACGATCTCGTGCCACCATCGGTGGGAGAAAACGATCTCATGCCACCACGCGTGGGAGCAAACGATCCCGTGCCACCACACCTGTGAGAAAACGATCCCGTGCCACCACGCGTGGAAGAAAACGATTTCGTGCCATCACGGGTGAGTGAAGACGACCCTGTGCCACTACAGGTGGGTGAAGACATTCCTATGACATTACGGGTGTTTGAAAACGATCCCGTGCCACTATAACTAGGTGAAAACGATCCCGTGCCACCACGCGTGGAAGAAAACGATCCCGTACGACCACGGATTGGTGAAAACGATCCCGTAACATCGCAGTTGGGTGAAGAATATCCTGTGCCACCACTTAAGGGTGAAAATGATCCCGTACCATCACGGGTGAGTGAAAACGATCCCGTGCCATCACGGGTGAGTGGAGACATTCCCATGCCATTACGGGTGGGTGAAGATGATCCCGTGCCACCACGCGTGTATGAAAACGATCCTGTGCCATCACAGGTATGTGAAGACGATCTGGTGCAACCACAGGCGGGTGGAATTGCTTCCGTCTACTGCGATGCCAAAACTGAAGAATAAATTACCTAATCGATGCAGTTCTTTTTGAGACTGTTACATTGGTCTATTGGATACAGTCACTCGCTTGGCATGAATGAAGAGTGTCCCCCAGGGCAGGTTTTCATTATAGTGTAACATCTAGCGTGGCCAACGATGGCATAACCGCAAATATGCCACTGAGTCCCTTGATCTACAGACTAGTAGTTTGGTGCCTAAAGCTAAGAAGCAAAAATCAACGAGGGCATCTCCAACAGAAGGTTTATAAGGAGGAGGAGATCTGTTAAGAAAGTGGTGAAATGGGGATATGAAAATGTGTGCAAGAGATTTAGCTATATACCTACTATAGGGGGCTGAGTACCTGAGGGTACACAATTCTCCAAATGTAGCCGCATCATACCTATGCTATTCCTGAAATTTTCCTGTTGGGGCTAATTAGGGATGGAGATCATTGATTAAACGGTGATTGAAAATCAATGTCATGTTGCACTCATAGTTGAGGGAGCTCCTGCTAGCCGAGTGGTCCGCTATTGTCGTATTTTCTGGTTCGATCCCAGCATGAGCGCACACAAACGTCAGGGCACGTAGAGATCCGGCTATCGACTGGTGGACGCGCTGTGCTCGGTCCTGTATTCGGGTGGGTAGATCTTACACTTCTCGTCGCACACATAGCTAATTGCAACACTGCTTTCCTTTCTCTCATATCTTCGCAGCATAACACACACATACACACACTCTGCTCCAAAAAATATGCCGGTGGGTATCTATATCCACATACCTCTGAAGCGGAGCAGATTCCTCTGCACCGGGACGACGAAGGTTCCGCCTGAACGCTGTTTGCTGCCAAAACACAAAACTTCCTGGCCCCCCTCCCCAAAGAGGATCCATCTCTGGTGCCCTCACGATGGTTATACTGACCTTTATGTCTATTTCATTATCCGGGTCGGGATCCGCCTGGATAAAGGCAGGTTGGCGAACCACCAGTACTACTACTCATGGTTGATCACGCAAGATTGCATGGCAAACTTGGTCATGGTCAACCACGAAAGAGGTCAAAAGCCGATTCGTGGCAATATGTCACAGAATGTAAATTTATTTCTCATTGATTCATTAATTCCTATTTATTTTAAAACTATTAAATTTCTTTACGAATCTATTTTTCAAATTTTATAGAGAATTCAAAGGCGGATTTTGTTTCATTTAGACCCCAAAATGAATAATAACTAGGCTTTAAATCCCTTAGGCCTGTCACATTGCGAGACTCTCTTCTGGGTAAGTTTGACCTCGAATGGGTGTGACTTGAACGAGGCGATTAATTAAGAGAGCAGATATTATAATAAGTCTTAAGAGCGAGAAAGGTAAGTGACAGCACATTTAAGGTCATTCATATACAAGAAAGAAATGAATAACGTTTTTGAAAATTACTTACATTTGTTGGTGGGAGCTCGAATCCTGGTCTCCCATTTTTTGAGTGGGTCTTCTAATCACTCTGAGTACAACTCTATTTGCAGCGATACTATCTTAAAAATAACTGTTTTCCGCGTGAAAACGAAGCCGTAAATGATGACTAAAATGCCTAACAACACCATTAATACTGTTTTTACGTATTTACTAATTATTTTTAGATTATTCGTATATGCGTTTAGTTGCTGGAAGCCATCATCGAGTCGCGCTAATGGGGGTCATTATGATACCCCCCCGCTCGCTCCGCTGGGGCCTCAGGAACAAGTAGTACAATGAAACCTTATCTAAAACACCTAGTAGTATTAACAATTTGAAAGCCTAGCATTAGATTTGAATCTAAAGACAAAACAAACTTACTATTTAGTGCTGGGGATATTATAATCAAACCCACCTGTCGCAACGCTTCCCTTTCAAAGCGAGGCTATAATTTCAACTAAAGTCTATTAGATTTATCGAGGAATTATGAGAAGTCTTATTAAAGATTAGAAAATAAATACGCCAAAAAAAAACTTACACACAAGGGTTTGGGCCCGTAAATCAAATGCGGCGCTCTTATAAAAACTTGTATACAGGGTTGCTAATGTGTGGATTAAGTGCGAATTAAATGTTGCCAGTGTGTGAAAATAATGGTTTATTTTCACATTAAGAGAACGCACGGCTGACGTATAAAAAATGTAAATTTTAACCCCATCAAGGTGTAGTATCTTAAAAATATGTACTTTCTACGCCAAACCGAAACCATTTATGACGATTGGAAAGCCTAAAAAGACCATTAGTACTTTTATAACTCTAAAAATACGGCGTGGGTTTTCGGAAGTTTGACCAAAATATGATATGGACATTTTATATTAATCAATTTAAAAAAAAAAAGATTAATTAAAATAGCATTCGGGGGGCGAGGCTTATATGTCTGAAGTCAAGAAAAACGGTATATTACTAGAGGTCTAACGACATCTGGCAATCGCTTTTGAATTCGAATCTAATGCTAAGCTTTTCGAATTATGAATAATACTAGTTTATTTAAAAAGGACGGGGGGTGTAACCCGCACAATTAAAGGGGTATGGGGGCAAAGCTCCCATTTCTAAATTACCTTAAGCACAAATATATAATTATGAATTATCCAAAAATCGAGGGCGGACATTTTCCGAAATTTAACCGGACTTTGATACACATGCGATGACAAATTAAAAAGCTCTCTCCATATCACACAAAAAGAATCAACAGTTTTTTTCTGCCTACAGTAAACAACTAGTTACCCCAGGGCTTACGCTGTTTATTTTTGTTTCCAAACTCTTTGACTATATAGTGCAGACTATATAGTCACATATTACGAGAATATGTTTGACTGTCGATGAGCAAGTGAGACTCGACCGAGAAGATAAGCCGAGAGTGTGCAGGCGGTGTAGCTCATAGCTAACGCTCATTCTGCACATGCGTGAGTTTACTGTTGGGATGCTCTTGTCGTGAGAGCAAGCATTTGTATATCTCCATCCTCCGCATAACTTTTCCAAAACGCTCATCGTCATAAACAGGGTGAAAACACAAAGTGTGGACATACTTATTAATGTAATATTAGATAATGCTTAGACTAAAACGAACGAAAAAATTATATGCTACAAGTTAATGGAACTAATATTCAAATGGATCTCCTTTTGCTTCTATGACACACACACACACACACACACACATATATATATATATATATATATATATATATATATATATATATATATATATATATATATATATATCAAAGAAAGTTTGCCTTAAATAGGTTAACTCGTATAAGCTTCACCTTTGGTGGTAAGGAACTAAACTGTGATAATGCATATTGTAAAATGCGATCTGTTTTCCTGCGTGAAATCGATGCTCACTCCTATAAGGATGTTGCCATGACCATGATAGATAAGTGATCTTGGCCTTGAGTGTTTTTTTTTGCGTCTGACTTCACTTAATTTGCTTCAGATCATTCATTTGTAGGGTGAGGCGAGACTGAGATGCAGCTTTTATGCTAAGAGTAAAATTATGCATGACTTTCACACAAGTGTTTTTGTAGTCTATGTTTCCGGCCAAATTGATGCCTCCCAGGGGGGAACAACTCTATACAATTGAGTACCAGTTCTCCAGGAGGAATTTGACCCAGGAGATTCGGAACGCGCTTTCCCAGTCCGACCATCGAAGGATATTATTTATTCTTTTAAATATGAAGAAAACACGAAACCCGACGGAAGCATCTTCGCCCGAATCCTTTTGACTTGATTGGTAGAAAAGTAATGAAGTTTGAGGTAGTTAAAAGAAAAGAGATGTAGGGCTTCCGAGTAATTCAAAGAAGAGAACACTCGGAGTGGTGGGGAGAAAAGAGGACTGCACTTGGCATCCTGAACCTGCCTTTGAGATAGTCAAGCGCCCTCGTGCTATGCAAAAGGGGGGGATGAGTCAAAAGTGAGAAAAAATACATAAAAGAATAACGTAGGATAACGTTCTAGAAATAGTAGTTAGGCTTACTGCGATGAGGTTGCCTGTGAAGAACTCAACGGCCTTATCTACCGACCTAAACTCCTTGACTGGGACATAAAATATGTAATTTCCTTAAATGCGGACCACTGTGCCCGCTCCAAGCACCAACGGGGCGGCTTGTCAGTTGACGACGGCCCAGAAAATGATAGTTAAATGGGAAAGTGATTACTACCATGACTATCATAGACCAACTCCCACTAAAAAAATCAGGCTAAGCATCCGGAGAGCTCAGAGACAGATCGATATAAGAAAATGAAGCGTTTCTCGGGCAGTTATACCTAAATTAGTCAACATTTAAGACTCTTCAACCGTGCCACGGCAAGGCAGAAGTCCTACAGCTGGAACTTTGGAACTCGGATGACGCTGGAATGTACGCTGAAATAACAAGTTACCCCCTATTCAGGTATAGCTTTAATTCCACTGCCACTGCCTAGACAGAGGTATTTATAGAAAATAAAAGAACGGATACATATCATGCCGGGTATAAAGGGTGCATCGTCTTGCCCAGCCCCGATCCTGATGAGGGGTCGCAAAATCAATTTACCTTGAGAAGGTGGGTAGGGGGCACGTGCCACGCATGGTCTCATACAGAAAAATAGCTAATGGGAAATGTGAGATGAGCGTCCACAGCTCCTCCATATTGGGACGGTATCCGTAGAAACTTCATTGAAGAAATATGCCCTCCAGTGCTATCTCGGAGCTGATGAGGGGGACCTCTTAAAAGAGCTGCATCTTTTAGAGTGTCCCGCTATTCTGGGTGACCCGGTGTAGCCTTAGATGAAGGCGTAGGGACCGAAGCTTTTATGGTGTTGTTTCCTTTCGGGAGACAGCTTTAGGAGTCTACAAATAGGTTCTCATGACCACCTTTGGAGGTTTGCCTACTGTGAGTCTGATGACTCGGTGAAAGGGCGTGGCCGTTTCATTTTATGGTAAATCGTTACTCAGTTGGAGGAGATGAGCACCGGTTTTAGCTGAGACTGTGTGTGAACCCTTTGTGCCGCTAGTTCTACACTGCAGCACCCGGGGATTGGGGGTAGCATAAAAGGGTTGCGAATGGGCGTGGAAGAGACCGTGCTCTTAGGATTGCTGGGACTAGGAGAAGAGGGTGCCTTTTTTAATATTGAGGCATAAGGCGTCCCTAGTAGCGTTAAGCGAGATCTCAGGAGGTACGCGCTACAAGCAGGGTGTGGCTCCCCGCAATTAAAAAACTGGACTATATACGATCAGGACTTATCTTATACATCCTTGGAGCAACTTACACGAATTTGTGTATGCCAAACTTTGCATATATGAGTAATTAGGATGGCTATGCGATAACTGTAGTAGCACCCTTGCGGCAGTTGCACGAATGATTTCACACGGCAGCAACGAATCAGGGAGCCTTTCATGATAGAATGTGACGAAGACTGCAGGGGAGCGTCTCAAGGTCCCCCTCCTCTATTCTCATCACCCGTTCGACCTTGACCACTCCTTAGGCAGAATATTTTCGGTAATTTCTTCTGGGAATTAGTGCAGGAGTTCTCTCACATAAACTAACTTTTCCACCAAATTCATAGTAGAGTGTGGCGTCGGAAGGGTCTGCCACATTCGTCAGAAAGCTTCTCTCCGAGAAATGGGTCACCTTTGGCTCTCTACTAGTAAGCCTAGCCACTTCTCTCCTCTGATGGAACATGTGGCATTCTGCCAACAGTTGAGCGAATAACTAAAAAGCGTTTGAATCCAGCGCAGTTAAAAATCGCCAGTTAGTCTTAATTCTGGGACGTGACGTAATCGAGGTTCCATTCAATGTACTTGCGCATTTCGTCTTCATCTGTGCCTTCCCACCAAAGGGCACCTCGGGGTCAAACCTGCCGATCTTAGCCTGGTTGCTGGCAGAAACGGCAGTCGACCTGTCTGTCCTTGAAGCCCCCGCAGAGGAAGAGGAATCCCTCGTCCTCTTCGATTTCTTCTTGCTTTTCTTCTTTATGGGAGAGGAGGGTGAGGTCGCTTCTCACTCCCCTAAGAAGCAGTCCTGAAGCCGGACGGATGAGATTCGACCAGATCTTACTCAGAGATAGAGAATATGTTGGCCTTCAAGGAGGAGGTGGGCCGCCTTCTCCTTGTGAGTCATCGATGTCCCGTACCACCTGAGGAGACTTTTGCACAGGGGGAAGTCAGGTTCGGTACCTGTCACCAAGCCCAGCTTCACCCCTAAGTAAGACCCTGATATATGGGGCTGGGACACCGGCCAGGGGTTACTCAGTAGACGCTCGATCCCGAAGAGACGGCAGTTCTCAAGTGGACAGCCAGCCAGTCAGGGCAACAGAGAGGATCTCTTACTAAGTCGTACTAATTGTCGACAAAGACGGCCAGAATCTGAAGATCTGGCATGTGACAAACCCAAAGACTGGACACGAGATTTTTCGTTGGCTTGACAGCAGACAAGACACTAAAGCCAGCCCTACACAAGCAGTACAGAGGAGGGCCACAGAGAGGTAGTCAGGTCATTACTCGCAGGGAAGTGTTATTGGGAGTTACAAGGAGTTACAAGGAAAGAAGGTACCCTAGGAGACCTTACGGTCCATTCAAAGAGGGTACCTTGGGACTAGCAATCGAGCGGGCACATGGCTGCTCAATTGTTTTGCGTCCCTAAACGGCCACTTTTCAAGACTTTGTCTAGTCTTGACTTGAACTGGTCAACAGATTCACTGTTGACAACTTCCACTGGAAGTGCGTTCCACTTACCGCAGATACTGTAGGTGAAAAAGTTTCCACACAGATTGCGGTTGTAACGCTTCAGTTCAAGTTTGAAGCCGTGATTGCGCGTTCTGTTCTCACTCAGTGTGAAAATATCCCGGTAGTCAACATTGTCGAACCCTCGAAGTATTTTGAAAACTTCGATGAGCTGACCACGCAGTCTACGGGTTTCCAACGAGAACAGATCTAATTCCCTTAGTCTATCCTCATAACTTTTATGTCGGATAGAGGGAATCAGTTTGGTTGCCCTGGCTTGTACGCGTTCCAACCTTGCGATGTCCTTTCGAAACGAAGGACTCCAAAATTGTACGGCATACTCCAGGTGCGGCCGAACTAGGGAGTTGTACAGACAAAGTACTATCTCCCTGTTACGGTATCCAAACTGGCGCTTTATGTAGCCTAACATCCTTTGGGCTTTCTTCTCTGCCTCGATGCACTGTTTCGAGAACTTGAGGTCGCTAGTGACAGTAACACCCAAGTCCTTCTCAGTGTCACTCGATTCGAGAGCAGTGCCCTTAAGGATATAATGAGATTGGGGATTTCTGTGGCCGATATGCATTACTTTGCACTTGTTCACGTTGAACGGCATTTGCCACGTGTCCGACCACTCCCCAATCTTCCCAAGGTCTTCCTGCAGGCGGGCAGTATTTCCATCCTTTGCAACGTTCATACCAAGCTTGGTATCGTCGGCAAATTTGGAAATCTTAGGAACCATGTCACCGTCCATGTCGTTGACGTAGATGATGAATAGTATGTAGTGGTCCTAGGACAGAACCTTGAGGCACTCCGCTAGTAACGGGCACCCACTCAGAAGCCTGTCCATTCACCACCACCCGTTGCCGTCTGCCACTTAGCCAGTTCTCGATCCAGCCGGCTACTTTTCCGTCTATGCCCAGCGCTCGCACTTTCCGGAGAAGGCGGCGGTGTGGTACCTTATCAAAGGCTTTCTGAAAGTCTAAGTAAACCACATCCACCGCCTTGTCCCGATCGTGCTCACTGAACACGAAGTGGAAGAATTCCACAAGGTTCGTCAGGCATGACCGTTGCCTTCGGAAGCCGTGCTGGGAACTCCTCAGTAGCAGGTTTGACTCTAAATACAACGTTATTTTCTCCACCATCATGCTTTCCATGAGTTTACCGACTATCGAAGTCAGAATGATAGGTCGGTAGTTTGACGGATGGCTGGAGGATCCTTTCTTGAAGATCGGAGTCACCTCCGCCTCACGCCAGTCTCTAGGAACGCATCCGGTCCGGATTGACATGTTAAAGATAGCGCACAGATGTCGTGATACTTCATCGCACACTTCCTTCAACACCTTGGGTAGAAACCCGTCCGGTCCAGGGGACTTATTCGTCTTTAGGTCAGCGATCTTTTTCTTTATTTCTCCTTCGGTGAAGTCCATTGCCTCCAGCTTTTCCCCCGAGTAGGAATCCGTGGGCTGGGGGATGGGACCACACTCTTTAGTAAACACTGAGGAGAAGTAGTCATTGAGAAGGTTAGCATTTTCTGCATCTGACTGAGTTAATGCACCCTCCTCGTCCACTAGGGGCCCAATCCTACGATGGATTGGTTTACGGCTATTTACATAACCGAAGAACTCCTTGGGATTCTCCTTGCAGAGTCTCGCCACTCGGAGTTCCTCAGTACGCTTAGCCGCCCTTATGCTGGACTTCACTCTCCTGGCTAGCCTCCGGTACTCGTCAAAGGCACCCGAGATCTTCGATCGCCGGTACGCATTTCTCTTCTCCCTAAGCAGTTGGCCGATTTCTCGATTAAACCACTTTGGTTGAACAGAAGACCGACGGAGGCATTTTAGAGGGATGCAACTTGATTGAAGACTCATGAATTTATTTTTGAAATTGTTCCACGAATCCTCAACCTCTTCGCATACCGCTAGCCTTACATCAGTCAGCCCAGCACGAAGGCGTGCAAAGTCTGCTCTTCTCAAGTCAAGTTTCCTTGATTGACTGGCAACAGACCTTACCTTCGGGATCTTGAGTAAAGCTCATCTTCCCATTATTTCCGCCCTAACGTCCTGGTCTCTTGCAACCTGCGGGCGTTAAAGGCATTGTTTATAGAGGTTTCAAAGCCTCTCTTCTGACACAGCATAAGGTAGCTACTTAGGTCATTAAGCCAAGACAGAGGGTCGATGGTATAGTCATAAAAAACAAGGTATGTTGAGAGGAAACGATTTGAAAGCACATCAACTTACCACATCCCTGTCAGTGTTCAAGTCAACCCAGTGACAGGGCTTCCCTAATTTCTACTCAGGCTGGGAGTACCAAGTGTAACAGGCTACACAGGGTACCCTACCTGTGGTGAAGGAAATGGGAAGAGTTGGTGCAGAAATGCATAGTGGAGATGTTAGCGGAAGAAGGAGGAGAGGCTAAGCTGGGGCTGGATGGGGCGTTGAGTCGCATCATGTTTATTTCCAAGTAATAGTAATATTTTGTTCTTTTAGTGTTCTGTGTCCATGTGTTCTTTCGTTCTGTAATATGTCATTTTAATACATGAAATATACACATTATAGAGCAAATAAAAATTAGTCAAAGACACCTATTCACATGCTTGCTTAGGATTTTGTTTTTAGAAATGAGTGTAATCTTAGTATAAGTTGTGTAAACCAATCTAATCTTAGTTGAAGATGTGTGAGATTCTAACCAAAAGAACTCTGAGGATCGCAGAAATTTTAAAGGAGTAGCATGGTTCCTAAATTTTAGTTATAGTGGAGTTATAGCGAGATTATATTTTATGGATACTTTATAGAGCAAAGAGGAGGAACTTAACAAATACTTACCCTACCTCCCCAATCATCATCGTATCCATTTTAGGCATAATAGCTTCTAAGACTCGCATTCACACTTTCGGCACCTCTCATTTTGACTACTGCTACTCTCTTCCTGCTAGATCCTACTTTTAAGTTCTTCTAGTCTTTCATCTTGTTCTAAAGTATCTAATCAGTGCTCTCCCCCAAGGAAGGTTTTCTCGCGCAATGCCATTGCTGAGAGAAATACGTCGGTTCTCCACTCGTTTCCTTATCGTCTTTTAACTTCAGGAGATCTTTCTATTGTATTAAAATTAAAGTAAAATCTCAATGCCAATAAAATACAAAATTTTAAATCTTTAAATTTATTATCTTATCTCGAAAATAATCACTGGGTTCCTTCCCCCCCAAAAAAAAATCTTTCTAAGTTGTGTGAAGTTTTTCGAACTAATTTAAGACAATTTTGCACCGCTGAATCCGTAAATGACATTCGTTTCCTCCGATCAGGTCAGATTTTTGTGTTAACTCGATTTTTTAAAAATCCGATCTTTTAACTAAATCGATGACATTTTTGTTTGATTTTTATTTTTTTCATCTGAAATTGTTTTTTAAGATAAAAACATCGTTTTCTAACACAATTTATCAATTAAATGTTACAAAAATGGATCAGTGTACATTGAATAATAAACATAAATAAAGGTAAGTACATGTAAATTGGATATTGGGTCATCATTGTTCAGAATTCATGGCATGAAATTCCGTTTCTTCGAACTCCTAGAAGGCTCAGCGGTAGGGATGTCTCTCTTCAGAGTTAAACAGTCATCAGTCATCATGACTGCATCCCAGCGTCCCTGACACTTGGTCTCCATCTCTTTCATGTCATGATGGAATTTCTCCCTCTGCTCGTCGCTAAATGAACCCAGATTCTTACTAAACTGATCCATATGTGAGAATAAGTAATGCATTTTGATGTTCATGTTGCACCCAAAGTTTCTGAAAGCAGTCAGCATATTGGTGACAAGTTTTGTGTAGTTCTAGAACTTCTTGTTGAGAATTAAGTTGTTCATGATCGGGACAAAAGCCTTCCACGCTTCCAGTTCCACTTCGTTCATTGAGTTTTTGAACTTTGGGAGTCTGACGAGATGATGAAGATGAGGACCGTCAAAGATGCCAGCTTTCAGCTTTTCCATGGTAAATTCTGAAAAAGCGTGGTACAAGTAAATGAAGCAACTAACATCCTTCATAAGAGCTTTGGTAAACTGTTTGATCAATCCGAACTTGATGTGCAGCGGTGGGAAGAGTATTCTGTCTCTGTCCACCAGATGATTGTTTATGACGTTCTTTGGTCTACAAGGGACCAATTACTTCCGTACAACTAGTCCTTCTTCATGCAATGTTGAACTCGGTCCCTACTATCCAACATGCACAGTAAACATGGGAACGTGGTGAACCCGGATTGTTGCGACAACAAAAGGTCCACCATCTTCAGGTCAACACAAATCAACCACTTGTGCTGATTCATAATGAATATTCTCCAGGACGTACTTCACCACCTTATAGGTGTTAAGTGTAGTCGAATGAGCGAGGAGTACATAGGCAAACAGGTTGCCGTTGTACAGCAGAACACATTTCAGCGATTGCTTGCTGTTGACAATGAACAGTCCCCAATCTTCGAATTGGTACTCTGGTACTTCAAACTTGTATATAAGCTGCCCAATATCTGAACTATACACCAAGTCTTTCTTTTCAGAGAACAAATGGACGTTCTCTTGATATCCGCTGTGGTAGAGGGTAATGAGAGCATTGTCATAGAGGTTTTTCCTTCAATCCTCTTGCCAGCCGTTCGGCAGAGGACTTTGACAAGCTGTGATTGTGAACTAGATTATTTAGCTCCTTTTGTGAAAAAGGATGTGGTGTATCATCCTCAAAAACCACTTCTTCATTTTCTTGACAGTGGAGGAATATTCGTCACTAATGTCAGGAAGTTCTCTAAAGACAGGTACTGAAATTTCATCACATTGAGCTACATGACGACGTGTTAATTGAAGATCAGGATACTTGAGGCTGCTTGATGCTTTCTGTTGATCTCAGTCCAATCGATAGAGCAGAAGTAGCAGTCAGTGGCATGGTTTGTCGGCTCCCTCCAAACCATGGTTATTCCAAACTTCAAACAACTCTTCTTGCCCTTGTTCCAACGACACAGATACTCAATGCATGTCTTTTATACCATATGTGGTGCCCAAGCTTGACCCTGTTAACCCGTTTTCATACCTAAATAAGCAAGGTAAGCACGCTTCATGAAACCTGTGACTGGATTCCTGTTAGGCACAATGGTGTATTCGCCGCAGTGTATCAGAATACATCGGGCTTATTTTGCAAGATCTTCTGGCCGAATCAAGTGTAAAAGAAAAATGCCAGTTAGTAAAAAATTGCCGCATGCAAACTCTTCAGAATTTGTTTATTTAAAGAAATAAAAAAGAAATTTGCATCATATAAATAGAAAATGCCCGTACATTTAAAACCTCCTAAAAAAAAACATGTGGCGATAAATCAAAGAGATAACATAATTGAGCAGAACCAATGTGATTTTGGGATTCAACATATCAAAATTGTCCTAAATCAGCTAAAAAGACTTCGACAATAAAGTCGGCGTTGGCCATTATAATGGGTCTCTTAGCGCAGAAAAACATGTTAACCAAATTGCCGCGTTGGCCGCGTGTAAAGTATCCTTACACTCAGAATGGAAAAACACATATAAATATCACAATTAAATGATTTGTGAAAAAGGAAAGAATTTGTATTTCAAACTTATTCACAGACTCATAAAATTAGGAGTCCTATGGGTCCTCAACACGGTTGGCCAAATCCTAATGTCTGTTTTCAAGAAATACATACCCATAAAATTAAGATAAATTGCACACGCATTTGAGGAATAGAGAAATCCCACACCGATTCTGATTGTATTCAATGGTCTAAAAAGCCGCCTGTCCGAAATCCTCTCTACCGGGACCGAAACAAAGTAGTCGTTAGGGGCCAGATCTTGACTGTAGGGAAGATGGTTGAGCTCCTCGAATCCGCACTCGCGCAGGGCAGCTTGTGCAACTCTGGCCTCGTGGACTTTGACGACGTCGAAGTTGATCATGGGGCGTGAGGTTTCTAGGGACCCAACGGGCAGAGACCTTGGTCATGGCCAAATTGTCGTGGATGATGTTGATAACATTTCCATGTGATATTCCAAGTTCTCGCTCGATTTCTTCGACCTTCACCCGTCGATTTTCGAGGGTCATCCTCTCCACACGGGCCACATTGTCCTCGTTGGTCACGTCTGACGGGCGTCATGGACGGCGATCATCTTCAAGGGACTCCCGACCATGGCGGAACTCCCTATTCCAGCGAGCAATGGTTGCATAGGAAGGGGCGGTGTCGGTGTACACTGCAACCATGCGTTCATGGATCTCTTTTGCATCCTTGCCTTCCTTGGTCAAAAATTTGATCAGTGCGCGGTGCTCAACCTTCTCCATTGTTGAAAAATTTGTGACTGACGATCTGCGATCAGCTACTGCTTCTTAAATAGACGAGGCAGGAGAGTGCGGCTGCAGGTCCTGACTTGTCATAAGTTTTCCTAACACCCCCACAAATAGTAATCCCTCTTCCTCTGTTTTGCCCTACCGATTCGCAAAACTTATTGACCGCCCCTCGTATGATAAGGCAAAAGTAGACGAGGAAGTAAATGAGTTCGATGTTTGCCTTATGTGAAACGCATATGAAAGTGAATGAAAAGATGTTGTGAGATAGAGTAAAAAGAGAGTGAACAGGTATTGTTCGCAGTGGCATGGTCAAAAAGTAGGTGGCCCTACTATTTGAGAGAGGATGGCATAATGCAATTTGTTGGATATAAATGTCTGGGTTCAAGAATTATGTAGGTGAAATAGATAAGATATGATGGAATTAATTGAGGCGAGCGTCAAATCGAATTGTGAATGAGTATCGCTATATGGGTGTAAGAGATATGAATTTACTAATACATGCCAGTATAAGGGAGGGATAACAAAAAAGATTTGGTACACTCGGAAAGGAGGAAAATTGAGAGAGGAGTGATGGTGGCTCTGCTTCAAAGAAACTTGGGTGGGCCAATCCGTTCTTTAAGCCCATTTTTCATTGTAGAGATTTCGCTTTCGCGCTGCCAACGAAGCCATTACCACTGAAATTACAACCATAAGCCAAACTTTAGGATAAACTAGAAAAAAAACACGAAAACAACATCAACATTATCAACAACAAATAATAACAAGGAAAAAATTTCAAGATTAACAGAGTAAAATTAAATGGCACAACTGCTGCCCCCTGGACAATCACGCTTCCCTTAGGGATCTAAGAGCACAACCAACAATTTGAAAGAATCAAATAGGATTTAGTACTCAACCTCCAAAAAAATCTATCACATCAAACCCCACATGCGACAGCTAGTCCCAGGCACCAGGGACAAGCGGTAGTGCCTCAGCTCCTCACGGTACTCGGACAGGTACCACACTAGAAACTGCCTAAGACAAAGACATTCAACCACGCTATTTTCAAGAAATGTTCAGGGATCGCTCCGTCCCAAGGTGCTGCTTCCTGCGAAGACGCCAAAAAAATACATGATACCTGCGAGACATTGGGGGTAGATCCAAGAGAAATGTCTGGGCGCAATGGCACACAACTTTAATTTTTTGGCGCAGTCTCCCACATTTTTTGCTACGCAGCGCGAGGGATTGACCAGAAACCTGTCTTGTAGTCAGTGTCTGGAAGTGAAAAATGGTGGTCCGACTGCTGATTTTGTACGTGCCCCTTCGCCAGCACTCTTGTTTTTGTAGCGTCTTGATTCGCAAACCTCTTTTGACCTATTTTCTTGGCCGGCGGCTAATTTTCTCAGGCTAGTCACCGATCGGCTTTCTTCCATTCATCCCTAGTAGGGTCGAGGAGGGAGGTAAGGAACTTGATTCACTCCTCTATCGTGGCTGCTGTTGGGGTGTTTTTTAACATGCCTGTACCCCTCCTCCGTCCCTTTATCTTCCTAATCTTTCATGCTTCTTTTCCATATATATATATATATCGATTTAACCACTCACAACATATCATAGGTAACTTTGCTGCGGATAACATGTGGAGAATTGTGTGTCCCGCAGGCCTCAACATCCCCTGTTTGCCCACCCGTCTCCAATTCCTGCAGAAGGATCTGTAGCTAAACATCTTCCACACATCTTCACTTTTTGCGTTATCCGGCCTCGTCGCTATTGCTCTTTAAACTCGAGAGACAATAATCTTTACGGTTTGAATCTGATTTATGCAAGGAAAGTGTGTGAGAGTATGCTAGCAATAGTCTCAGTGTCCAAGTGAGTGTGGTGTGGAAGAATGTGAAATGGTTGAGTAAGATCATCGCAAATGAACAATTAGAGAGCCATTTGGGGGTGTCCAAAGTTTGGTAGAAAGAGGAAAGAATGGGTATGATGTATGTAAAATATGTTGCAAAAAGGTTGTAAAATATTTTGTAAAAACTTGTTAAATATGTTGCAAAATGTTTTAAAATATGTAAAAAGTTTTAAAATATGTTGCAAAAAGTTGTAAAATATGTCGTAAAAGTTGTAAAGTATGTAAAAAGTTGTAAAGTATGTTGTAAAAGTTGTAAATTATGTTGTAAAAAGTCGTAAAATATGTTGTAAAAGTGGTAAAATATGTAAAAAGTTGCGAAATATGTTGTAAAAAAGTCGTAAAATATGTTATAAAAATGGTAAAATATGTAAAAAGTTGCAAAATATGTTGTAAAAAGTCGTAAAATATGTTTTAAAATATGTAAAAAGTTTTAAAATATGTTGCAAAAAGTTGTAAAATATGTCGTAAAAGTTGTAAAGTATGTAAAAAGTTGTAAAGTATGCTGTAAAAGTTGTAAATTATGTTGTAAAAAGTCGTAAAATATGTTGTAAAAGTGGTAAAATATGTAAAAAGTTGCGAAATATGTTGTAAAAAAGGTCGTAAAATATGTTATAAAAGTGGTAAAATATGTAAAAAGTTGCAAAATATGTTGTAAAAAGTCGTGAAATATGTTGTAAAAAGTTGTAAAAAGTCGTAAAATATGTTGAAAAAAGTTGTAAAATATTTGGCAAAAAGTTGTAAAATATGCTGTAAAAAGTGGCAAAATATGCTGTAAAAAGTTTTAAAATAAGCTGTGAAAAGTAGTTATAAGAAGTAAATAGTATGAAAATCGCGGCAAAATTAGATTGATTGAGTGTTTGATGGAGAAGCGGACTCAGCGTGCTCAACCACGCATTTAGAACACGGGCGGCGACGCTGTTTTCGCAAGAGCCCCAACAAGGTGGAATCTCTTGAGCTGCCGCCAGTTGGAGGATGAAGCTCGTACTTGAGATCTTTCGGTGTTTGTATTAATTTATTTCTGGATTTTTACTAAAACGCTTTCGCGTTAGGTGCATGCTCATGTATTATGTGCAGGAGAATGTCAGGAGCACGTCATGAATATGCAATCTATATGAGCACGTCATGAATGTGTATTGTGCATGAGCATGTCCTGAATGTGCGATGCGCATGAGCACGTCATAAATGTGCAATGCGCATGAACACATCATGAATGTGTTATGTTCATCAGAATGTCATGAGCACGTCATGGATATTCAATGTACATGAGCATGTCGTGAGTGTGTGATGCGCATGAGCATATCATGAATGTGTAATGCGCATTAGCACATCATGAATGTGTTATGTGTATGAGAATGCCAGGAACACTTCATTAATATGCATTGTACATGAACACGTCATGAAAATGCATTTTGTATGAGTATGTCATGAATGTACGATGCGCATGAGCACGTCATGAATGTGTAATGCGCATAATCACATCATGAGTGTGTTATGTGCATGAAAATGTTATGATCATGTCATGAATATTCAATGTACATAAGCACGTCATGAAAATGTATTGTGCAGGAGCACGTCGTGAATGTGCGATGCGCATGAGCACGTCATAAATGTGCAATGCGCAGGAGAACATCATGAATGTGTGATGTGAATGAGCACGTCGTAACCATCACATAATTACATTCTCATTTTATCTGGAGGTTTCTCTTTGGCTTTTGAGTATTTGTATAAAGTTGATCTCCGCTGTAAATTGTAACGTCGCCCTATGATTTCAGTACTCAGGATTGATGAGCTTTGAAAATGGCATCCGTCGTTTATCATTCTTTTTTATGTATCTCTGTTGTTTATCTCTCATTATATTTTTTTAAGTGGTGAAAACGTTTTCGTTGGTTAACTCGCTAACCATTTTCTTCTTTTTTTTAATTACGAAATTATTGGATTTTTTTACCATTTGAATGAAATTTGTCTTTCTTAGAAATATAGAAAAATCTTACGATATTCATCTTCATCAATCTTGCAAATTTGGCTTGACTCAATCAAGATGGTTCACATCGAGGTTTACTAATCCCACTCTTTTTCTCTTTCAGCTTTTTTGTTATTATCATATTCTTTTTTACTTATACACATTTCCTTTTGTACCTCTCCTCGGTCATTGTTTATTAAGCGATAATTCCCTTATTGGATATATAAGTGCGTTTCATTGCTTAAATGAAGCCAGTTTACTCACTCATCCTGACCTGAGAAGAAAAGCGAAGGGAGAAGAGCTACGTAAATTGAAAACGACAAAAGAGAAGTAACTATGAGAAGTAGTAAACAAGATTTAGGAGATAAGGAGACTGATAGAAAAAAAAAAGCTTTACTTCCGGGAAATCGGGGCCTGTAGAAGAGCATCTCAATGGATCGGCGAAGAGCAGGGAAGAACCCCCAAGACAAAATTCCGTCTTTGTGGAGACCACAATTTTTACAAGAAAAGGAAAGTACGTTACATTGGGTATTGTTAATCGGATGGGGGGCCGCTGTATGTAGCCCCTTTCAGTGAGCCTGGTTACCTACATTTCATCATCATTTCAGGCATTTGCCTCCCACTGCTTCGAGAAGACCTTTCTTATCTCTCTGAATTTTTGTCGCTATGAGGAGTTTTGGAGCATAAGCTCCTGTCATGGCCCAATGCAGGTTGATTGCTAGGGGTCGTCAGCGAAAGTAGTCAATACTGGATCTATTTATTTTTTTTGGCCGGTTCGAGAATCGGACCCAGACCTTTGGTTTTAAAATTCAGGTAACTACTACTCTACCTAGCCCCATACTTACATTTAAACCTAGTAAAATCGGTAAATAAAGCTCCTCTCTGGCAATTAGGTGAATTAAGAAGTCCACCCTGGAGGCAAATTGGCAGTGGGCGACCGATAACATTTATATTCTGTGGATTCCTGGAACTCTCTCAGCAAAACTGGAATCTCACCTTCTGTTTAGAACCTTAATTTATAGCCTCCAACCTCGCGATTTTTTCCCAATACTGATAACCCCGTGCTGTAGTTATCCTTGCATTTATGAATTTCCATGTTTCTATATATAGGTATTCACCCGAAATTATATAATTGCCTTCTTCGTGTCCCCAAGTTTACGGTTGATGTCCAACTTTTCTCCATTTTATTCGATTTGCTCGTATTTTTTCATTATTCACATTTTTGGCCTATTTAAGGTAAGAGTAGTTTCAAATTCAGAAGCCTCTTTGGCATATTAATAATTAGTCAAATTACTAAGAAATTAATTTCGCTTTAATGAAATGTGTTGCAATAAAAGAAGGAAAGAGACAAAATGCGAATAAAACGAGATTAAGTTCAGTAGTATTTCTTATACAGAATCATTGACCTGTGTCACAAGAAAACATTATGATAAGAAACGCCAAATCATTGCGTTACATTCACATTCAAAAGAAGTTCCCCATTTGGATAATACAACCAACGACCATTATAGTCAATACAAAGTAGAATTCTATAGGTATGGAGGGTGATACTCGTATCCATGAGAGAGTTTAATATCAAGGTAATCTCCCTCCGGTTTCTAGAACCGCGATTTGCCGATTTAAATTGAGACGCTGAGAAAAATGACACATTGAGAATGCTCCCGCAATTTATGGTTTACTTGTTTCGAAAGAAATGTTTTGAGTAAAAAAAGGTTATTATGTGTTTCTAAGTGGTCTCAAAAGACATATAAAAGTCCGGCTGCGACGTCGCCAGAATGTATCTCTTAGCTAAATCACGAAGGAACAATAAAAACGACCAAGTCATCATACAACACTTTCGAATCTCGACATTTCTAGAGATTCTTGGCGCAATAACTTCTCGCGAGGAACACGGTTACATATCATATATTAACGGCTAACACATTTCTGACAAATAGCCAATAAACAGTACAGCAACATCGGCTTCCAGAGGGATGTATTATCTCCCATATAAGAAGAATTTGGCCAATAAAAATTTCATTTTTTACTATTGTAATTCTGAGTTGGTGAACGAATTGAAAGTCCTGCTTAATTAAATCAAAAGGATAAGTGAGTATGAGTAATAATAACAGGAATAACGGCAATAATAAAAGCACAACTAATAGAAACAACAATGCTACTAATAATATTAAAAATAATAATAATGATTATAATAATCAAACTGAGCGAAAACGAAGTAACGTATTTCCTCCCAAGGTTTTCGAGAGAAATTCACGAACAAAGTGTTAAAGTGACAGAAGCGAAAATATGAAGAAGGCATAAAACTGGAACATTTTCAAAGAGATCACTGAAGATCTGTCGGGTCTCTAATTCAACTCCAGGGAAGGTTGAAACAAGGAAATTTGAGAGATTATAGAACCTTCGAATTGGCGTGCGCAAGTGCCTATGACCTAAAAATACGAATAGAAGGTAGAATTTGGAAAAGGGAGTAGGGGCTAGATTAGGTCACCTAATTCAGTTTGGACGGGAAAGTCCTCGGCCAGTTCCAGGCTCATTTATTATATTCGTGGGGTTATTAATTTTACATAGGGCGTGTTTCTAATCCTGCGTCTCCATCTCGGGGGTCATATATAGTCACGGTTTATGATCCCCAAATAAAAAGAGGGGGAAGGTGTGGTATCACTATTTCCACATTACGAGCTGAGGAAGACAAGTATAGTGGTTTAAATGTCCAGCTAATATGGAGAATTGTGGTTTAAGATACTCCTTTTCGAAGTCGTTTATACACGTATACATTTTATTATCCTAAATACAGTGTGTTTCGGGTAAATCGATACAAAGTTGAAAGTTTGCCTACCGTGCCAATGTAGGTTACTTGACCTTGGACACACTTACTAAGCGGTTATCTGTCATGCAGGTAACAGCATACGCGGTTTCTTCTGAGAATGCCAGCTGAAATCGAAAAACAGTACGCCATACTCACAGCCCTTCGCGCGGGGAGAAGCGTGAAGTAAATTGCGACTTTGTTTACCTACCTGATGAACCTTCTGTACAACGTGAAACAGTAGTATGAAGAGGCTAAAAATAAGGAAGAATTGCCTACGGTTATGTACAGCAAAGTTTCCACCTCTTTGATGGTTCTGGACGTAGGCAGCAGCGAAGGCCACGTTATGCGTCTTCACATCAACCTTCAGGGCCTCAAGGTCAATGCAAACGTTTACATTGAACTGCTGAAAGTCTGTAGTCAAGCAGCCTTTGAAGGATCAAGTAGCCGCGATAAATCCTTACGTTTTTTAGCAGGACTCTTCTCCCGCCGCACACAGGGCAAGGCAGACAGACACTGGTGTGATTGTTTAACAACGTCCCTCATCACTGGTCCCCAGAATTGTGGCTGCTCAGCTCCTCCCGACTGTACTCCTCCCAGATTACTTTGTGTGGGAGCGCCGTTGAGAAATATTTCACCAAGGATGCTCATAATACTTTAGAATCTCTGAATGCCGCCATTGTGGAGGTAATGTTATTCATTTACAAGGACTCCCTAACCAAGGCATGCAACCAGTTCCGGTCACTCCTGGGAAAGGTCGTAAAGGTAGATGGGGGCCATCTCGAATTATTTCGCAACTTAGATATCGTTCTATTGTTTTCAAATTCACCCGAGAATATATTGCTTAGTTTGGTACAACACTTGCTTTCTTTTCCCCAAGTACATTTGATATCGATTTACCTGAAACAACCTGTAGATTGAGAGGAAACTCGAGGAAAATAACTAACGAAAATTATACTTCTGGAGATTTACTAATTTGGCACTAGATTAAGAGTGATTGCATTTTTCAGTCTCCAAATCCCAGTTGATCTCTTGGTACTAAGTCAGACTGCATCGCTGAGATAAGTGGGCTGAGCCTCATTCCACTCTGCTATCCATGACCCCTCCCCCCCACCACAATGCAGCTTCAACTGCGCTCACAACTTATCTACCTCTCTCACCATGCTACAACTTTACTGAAATGCTGAAGTGGGAACAATAAAAGTAGATGTTTAAACATTCTAAATGTCATCAGAATAATTAACTACAAAGGATACAAGAATTAGTTCACTAAGAGCTTGAAATTGAAAGAAAAGAAAAATTCAAATTTAATTTCTGTGCGAACACAAATCGGCTTGGATTGAGACATGATCAAATAATAATCAAGTAACAGATTAAAAAAAAATAAAGCAGAAATAGCGAGAACTGGATGAAACAAGCAATATATTGCCTCCTACAGGAAGCCATATCAGTTCATATGTATATGGTAAGGTTCTATTAAGAATTTATGGCTATTTGTTTAAACATATTTTTATTTTATTCTGTTATATTATCTAATATTCATAAGTTATTTTTATTTTAGTTTTATTAATTTACCAAATATTTTGTTTTTCATGATTTTGGTGTTTGAAGGTAAATATTATCACGTCGATGTTTTGAATTTCCACTTCATCAGTTTTCGCGTCATGTCTTCGCTGCTATGCTTTAATTAAAAATCAAAAGGATTTTCTGCACTATCGAGCATATCAAATTATAATTCTCTATTTGTTATCCTTTTTCTTCCTATGTTCGAGGGAATAGAAATTAAGTTCTCTAAGCCTATCCTTGTAGCTAAGATGTTTCATTCCCTAATGATTTTCGTATAACGACAGTGAACTTGTTCTCTTACATCTATTATCTTTCGTTAATATTATTGTAGAGATCATAAAAGGGCACCATAATCGAACATACGAGTATGTGTGATTAACGACGTGTATAGTTTTAACATATGACTGGTTTCCGTGTTAAGACAGATAGCCTGACAAATCATGCGACTCTCTTTGATTCTAACTGCTCTGCATGCAGTCTCATAGTGCTTATGATGGTTAGTGAAAAAGAAACGGAGAGGGAGGAGGTGGGGTGGTTAAACAGAAGAAAGAATAAAGTAATAAGAAGGGCAGAAGAAAGGATGCTACACAACCATTAACAGTCCTAAATACTCTATCATAATAGGCTTCATTTGGGAATCTTTTAAAAGATATGAAACAAAAGTAAACGATGGCTCAAATACTAAGTGTGCTTAGTAATATAAATTATGACTCAATATTTTAGCTAGATAACTAAGAAGCAACTAAAAATAATGGGTCAAATCTAGTAAACAAAAGATTTGACACAGCGATAGCACAAAACTTCTTCTTGCAACTTTTTTTTTTTTTTGCTTCAAAAGAGAACAAGTTTTATTTTGTTGGGGAAAAGATCTCTGAAACGGATGCAAACTATTTTGGAGAATAAATTCAGTTGTTTCAAATATTTATCCACGTCGGTTAAAAAAATCTAGCGAACTTTCTTGGACATCCGATAAATGGAAACTATTTGGGAAGTACTTTATTTAGCAGACTTTAGTGAAGTATGAGAAAAGAAAAAAAGGAGAAGAAGATATAATTCAAGAATTGTCACATATCCTGTTATAAGGATGAAATGACTCACCAGTAGTGGAGGATTACTTATAAACCGTAACATACCACCTTTCATGTAAGAAAGTACAAGAATATTCGATAAATTAATTATTAAAAAAATCTAATCCACGCACCTAGTAAGGTAAGGTATTACAATCTTATAAAGGGTGCTTCAACAAGGACGCTCGAGCTTTGTCAGGCAATAATGGCCATGTTGTTTAAGCGACATCTGGTAACCTCACTGTGAACTGTTCAGTAGTAATTGGCAAATAATAATAAAAGGTTATAACGTTGAAAAGCGTGTGCAAGTTATCAAATGTTATTATCAAAATCAGTTCTCTATTCGACAAACGTTACGCGCATTATATGATTTCTATCCTCGTCACAGCGACGAGGCCCATTTTTGGATGAATGTATTTGTGAACAAGCACAATTGTGGGATTTGGGACGAAAACAATCCACATGAGATACACCAGCACCAATTGCATCCCAACAAAGTCACGGTTTGGTGCGGATTTTCGTCTAACGGAATCATCGGTCCGTATTTTTTTGAGAACGAAGATGGCATTGCCATAATCGTCAACGGCGAGACCTACAGATCAATGATAAGAAACTTCTTGTGGCCTCAACCCGATTATATGCCTGATATGGATACTAACGACATGTGGTTCCAACAGGACGGCGCTACGTGTCACACTGCGCACGCCACGATATACATTTTGCACCAGCGATTTCAGGGCAGGGTCATCTCGCGCGCCGGCGACGTCATCTGGTCACCGAGATCATGCGATTTAACGCCATTAGACTACTTTCTTTGGTGTTACCTTAAATCGCAGGTCTATGCAAATAATCCGCAAACAGTTGATGTCCTCAAAGTCAACATAACGAACACCATCCATCAAATTCAGCCAGATTTATGCGACAAAATCATCGAAAATTGGGCCTCCCGAATACGTTCCACCAAGCGAAGCCACGGCGGACATTTGAACGACCTCATATTCCACACTTAATGCCATAAAATGTACTTTCAAATTTAAAATAAATTGAGTGCATATATCACACACAACTTGTTTTATTTACATTTCAAAATCGAACGACCTTATTGAAAGACCCTTTATAAGAATCATAAATGCAATTTACTGTAAATATCGGGGGAAAAAGACATGAGTCAATGGCGGAATATTTTTTAGCTGACGATGTGGTGTGGAGGAAAATGAGTAGAATTTTCAGATGAAGTAAAAATTTACAATACAAATTCCAGCTCTTAAACGAGACAGCAAGTGATGATTGTTTTTTCTTAACGCGCCCACCTGGCAACTGCGTTTAAAGGCATAAGTCACCGTAATTCAAATTTCAGCCGAGTGCTAAGCTACTTTAAAATTCCCAAAATCATACAAAACAAAGAAAAAACGAACAAAGAAAAACAAAACAAAACAGAAATAAAAAAGCAAGAAAGAAGCATGTTCCGGCTTCAGAATGAAGCCCGCCTCCTCCCAGTGCAGTAACACAAGACCAACACCAAAGAGAATCAAATTAAATTGAGGAGTCCAGCTTCCTCTAAAAAGTTGGATAGTCCAAAAGTGTAGGTGCACGAACTCGTCCCGCGTAGAAGAGAAAAGCGGTAACGACCCCGCTTGTCTCGGTAGAGGGACAGTTAATGTGCACGAAGGTCACCCACTCTGGAATATTCAATAGAAAATTGCCGAGCAGTCAAGGGGACAACTGAGTCGCCGCAGAAGAAGGAGGGGAGCGCTCCTTCAAATTGCGGTGCGTCTAGTGAGTGTGGATAATTCGAAAACGAAAGAAATTTACCTGATTCCTTCGCAGAATTAGGCGAAAGGTCCAGGAGAACAATTATGGGGCAATGCCACGCAACTTTATGTTCCCTCGGCCATCTCCCATCTCCTTTTCCAGGCAGTCCGGAGGTTTGTCCTGATTCCTATCGAGTAGTTGATGTGAGAAAGAGCGAAATGCTGCTCTGGTCGTCCAGTCTTCGCGGACTCTTTAGGCTCCTCATCAGCACACTCATTCATTGCAGAAGATAACTTGATATGCGCCCGTCTCTCGGCAACCATGCCTCCACGGATACCATAAATCAAGGTATGTGGAGATTCCAATGCCCCGAGAGCACTTAAGGCGCTTTGTGAGAAGCTAAAGATCACAATTCGGTCTCCGAACCGGGCACAACGCGTTATCTCCCGCACCGAGCAGTGTATGTGAAACAACTCAGCCGTGAAGGTCAAGTCAGCACCTGGTAGAGCTCCGCTGACTTAAAACATTGGAAATACGGCGTGGAAGCCTACTCCATCCTGGAATTGGTGCCCTCCATGTTCACTGGCACAGATCTAGCGTGGCAAGAAGTGTGCTCCAAAAACTTCGAACGCAGTACTCGCTGCGGTGTGGAAGCTTCTCGAACGGGTTTCCAAATGGCTTAGGATATGACGCGTCTCTCAGTGGCATATTCATATTCGAGATCGGATGTGGATGCAGTGAGAGCCGCTGGCGACTGAGGTAGGCACCGGACCTGAAGCTACAAGCGCATAATGCACTATGAACGGCAAACAGAGAGTGGCATCTCCCCGTTATCGACAAGTAGGCTGTCAATGAATAAAATGCAAAAGGCAACGGTCGCCAGGCTGTGACTAGTGTGGTTGATCGAGTGTACCTTCCGCAATACACGCTTGGCTGCAGATACATAAGATTAGCATCCTTAGACAAGCTTCGAAATAACAAAGGGTCGATAAAAAACCAAGGCAGTAGCCTAATCAGCACCCAAAGTACTGAACATTAACTAACAAAGAAATTCCATGGAGTGGATACAAAAGAACCTGAGGCTGCAAATATGAGGCTCCCAGGTAAGGCATCAGTCGAAATCAAGTCAGGTTCGGGGTAGAACCGTCGATGGCGGCAGAAGCGCATAACCTCAGTCTTGGCTAAGAAAAACGGAAACCCGTGCTCTCTGTCATAGCGAGAGATGGGATTGGATTCCCGTTGGAGTCGACCCTCTAGAGATAACATGTGGGTCACACCAAAATAGATCGAAAGGATGTCCGCGTTTACCGCAGCGAGAACATCTTGCGTCACCAAAGTGATGTCGTTGATGGACAATGGACATTGGAAAAAATAAGAGATGAAATGTAGGTAGAATTAGAGAGAGAATAGTAAGAGAGTAAAGTGGTTAAAGGGTGAGTTTATAGAATAGATGATGTGTAGGAGACAGAATAGAAAGATCCCTGGTGTAAGGGTAGCTCTGTCAATGTGTTAGATTTGTGTGTTTTGGGGTTGTTTTTTCATTATTTAATAAACTATAATTTATAAATTTATAGTTTATTTAATTTAATTAATCTTGGTTAATTTAATTATTATTTTCGATCTTATTGATCGATTGATCTTTTGGCATTCAAGCCTTTATTTTTGGCGGGGTTTTATTCCCGCTGTGAGTTTTTGAAAAGTTTTTGAAAAGTTTTATGATTATCATTTTTTTAAATGAATTTAAAAAGTGAATTGGATTTTTAGTTTGCGTTTTGCAAATAGATTTTTTTAATTTGAGTTTTAATTTGCTAAAGAACCTGCGCATTACATTGGATTTTTTTGTCAGTTCTGTCAAGTGTATTTCGGAGTCACGTCATTGTCTGTCTGTAAATTGCTACTTTTGGATGGTCTTATTTATCGGTATTCTTCGATTTCTAAGTGTGTACGAAAGAATTCAGGGGTCAAGCGGGCGCCACGTTGATCAGAGATAATCCAACCGAATCGTGAAGCTACCTCTGTCGTTTGTGTTCTCTTCTTCGGGTGTTTGTAATAAGTAAAACCGCTTTGTTCTGGATGACTTGAAGTTTCGCAATGTGGCTCTTGGCGCTTGCGTTCAACGTCCCGGGGGGTACAAGAGTCTCGAGCGAATACACGCATTGAATATCTTGAGTTTTTTTGAGCGATTTAGGTCAATGAACCTATAAAACTCCCTCAAATCTCTCTTGCTATTCGCGACTGTCCGCCCGATATGACTCCTGTATCCCCCTGTGGTAATTTTGAGCCCCAGAACCGTCCCTTCCGGGCAGTAGGGGATTCTCTCCCCCTCTACCCGTATATCGTTAAAGGTCTTGCGAAATATGGGAATTATTTTGAATTTGGGGGCATTGGTTGATATCTTCCATTTCCTCTCGTAAGAGTTGATGATAGATATCTCCCTAACCATGTTTCTCGCTATAAATTCCCTGTGAACGTAAGCGGCGGTACAAATTTGCGATATATCGTCAGCAAACTGGACGTATATCGTACCTTCGGAGAGAGGTTGTGGTAAGTCACGTGTATAAATGTTGTATGAAAGGGGACTGAGACAGCCCCCTTGCGGGACCCATGATTCGAGCTCGAATTCGGGGCCTTTGTGTTCTCTGATTTCTATATATGCTCTCCTCTCCATTATGTAATCGCATAGAATCCTCTCAAGAATGGAGTTGAGGCCAACTTGCAGGATCTTAAATTGCAGGCCTCTCTTCCAAACCTTATCAAAAGCTTTTTTAACATCGTGGAGCACCAGGTCGGCATGCCTTTTGCTTGCCGTGTTGCTGCTCGTTTTGCAAGTTGGCTTCGTCGAGAAAAGAGTTGACCCTATTTGAGAATATCTTCTCGAAGACTTTGCCAGCAAATTCTAAAAAATATGTCGGCCGGAAGCTGGCAGGGCAGTCCGGGGGCTTTCCCGATTTGGGAATGCAGATCATCTTGGCCACTTTCCACTGATCGGGAAAATAGCCCGTGTTCAAAGTGGCATTCATGATGTTAAGAAGCCCACTCAGAACATTAGGCGGGGCCTTGATGAAATTCTCCCTGGTCAGCCCCGTGGTACCCGGTGCTCTTTGACGAAAGGATTTTAGTGCGACGGAGAACTCTTGGGCAGTTATTATACTCCTATAGCCCTCCATCACTCTTTCCTGCGACACACAAGGATGAGGGGAGGTTTTATGTATTTGTGCGTTTAGCTGTTGGATTATGTCATTTTAGAAATCGATATCATAATTGTCATTTTCTTCGGGGGTAATTTCAAAGATTGAAGACCAGAAAATCCTAAAAATTTCCTCAATCTCTTTAGTCTCGTCAATTTCTTTACCGTCATGTTTGAGTGTAATTTTCTTCTGTGAGGGTTGTCCTTTTAATCCTTTATATGTCTGCCAAAATGTGCGTGAGTCTCTTTCTATGTCGAGTCCTTCAATCAGTCTGTCCCATACCTGTATTTTTTGTTCCGTAATTAGTGTCTGGAGTTCGTCTTTTATCTGTCTTATTCGTCTATGGGCATTGTGGTTGGGGCCTATCAGCGCTACTACATTGGAAAGGTCCTTATATTCTTGGGCCAGGGCTTTCATGGGAGGGGTCCAAAATAGGAGCTGGAAGGGTTTTATATTTGATACGGGGAATGCTATTTTCATCTGCTTTAATTTGGAGGTCGGTGATTTTATCCAGCTCTTCATCTATCTCTTCTAAATTGGCATCGAGTAAAGGGTCTGGGATATAATTTAGAAGGTAATTTTTGTAGCTTTTCCAGTTCGCCTGCTTATAGCTTTTGCGTTCTGGGATTGCAACTTGAATGGGATTTACGCCAATTGTGATTTTAATAGCCTGGTGGTCGCTCGGAATTATGGGGCCCGGTTCAATGTAGTAGTTGTACGGAAACCTGATACTGGATAAAACAATATCAGGTTTCGTTGCTGCATTTCCTGTAATGTATGTCGGGAAGTCTGGTCAGATTCTAGTCACGTATTTTCTGTCAAGTAAGACTTCGATGTTTCTACCTGCATTGTTGTAGGAGGTATACCCTGATGCTGCACATCTTGCATTCAGATCTCCAGCAAAGATTACGTTTTTCTTATGGCTGAAGATCTGTAGAAGATTGTGCAAGGGTACATAGCCGCGTCTTGGAGGTTGATACCCCGTGGCCACGACCATCCCCCCAGGGTAGTGCCTACCTCAATGGCAAGGTAAGATTCATCTAAGTCGGGTAGTTTTTTGTATTTAAGTTCTTTTTGTCGCCTATTGCGCAGCCGTCATACCGTTTCTGGCTATAATTTTTGCTAATGACGTCGTATTGAAATATTTTTAATTCTTTTTGTGTCGTCATTCCGTGTTCGTTTATAAGTATAATGTCAGGGTCACTTTGTCGCAGAATGTTGCCATAAATGGAACCTTTTCCGTCCCATCCATCGACATTCATTTGTATGATCGTAAGTCTATTGGTAGTTTTAAGTAATGTAGGTTCTTTTAGTGTGTGGGATTAAATTAGACACTTATTCGTGATCTACTTTAGCCCCATGTGGTGTACTGGGCGGGGTGCGCTCCCTGCCGTTTCTTTTCTTTCGAAATTCGGTGTCGGTTATCGTGTGAAAACAGTCCATGGTCAATTTTACCTTATTTTGTGCGAGGGCCTCCTCAACCTGTCGCTCCGGAACCTCGTCTGAGCATTCCCACTTGTATCGTCCGGTCCTAAGACCTCCCGATTCTTCACGGGAGTCAATCTCAGCTGGAAACGGAGTCGATTCAGGGGCGTACAATTTTAGGTTGAAGCCTCTCGAATGGTATTTGAGCTGGTGTTCCCTCCCCCATGATGAGGAGGTAGACCGTGGGCCACGAGTTTTGGAGATTTTCTTCGACCTAGGAGACCTGATCTCCTTGGGTCGGACTGCCTCCTTTGTTGGTGTGGGGGTGTGTTTTTTTTTGTTTTTACAGGTGTGTTTTTTTCGGTGTGAGTGGCGCTTGTTTTTGTGTTTGTGCTTCTTTAAGTTTGTTTAGTCGGGGGTTTGGCACTTGTCTTGGCACTGAGGAGCTACGGTTATACGCATAACCTCCTCTGAAGGATGGTTATCGGGGAACCACATCTCCGCTAGCCCGTTCTTTACGAGCATGCGGTTGACTTCGGTAGCAAAGGTAGCAGGGCGTGTAATGTTTGCAATTTCTTCTGGCTGTTAGACTCGGCGATGGCGGCTTTGGCAACTTTAGCGTAGGTTGAATTTGCTTTTATCTCCTCTGTCTCACGTTTGAGTTTGCTTTGATTGCTCATATCCTGCTTTTTGATTGGACATGCCATAGACATGTTCCAGTGCGGGCCTTCGCAATTCAAGCATTTGGTGGTGGTATTCTTGCATTCGCGCCAAAAATGGTCGTAACCCGCGCAGATGGAGCATAGCTTAAGGTCTTTGTTCTCAGGGCAGTTGGAAGTGGTATGTTTGCTGTATTTGTAGCACCTAAAGCACATCTGCAACCAACAAACTCCTCACGTTCCATCTGTTCTGGCCAAACTCTCACGTTAAAAAGCAGCAATCCGTTGTCCTTAGTCTTTTGAGCCATAGCCGTGTCTTCGAAAACAACCTTAAACACGTGCGTGTAAGTTTTAAATTTGATTACCTCAGCTACCTTTGCCCATTCATGGTTCCTTTCGATTTCCTGTTTTATTGAGTCCGATGAGTGGCTCCCAACCCAGGGGTTGAGGCGCCTGCAGATCAAACTGCGGTGAGTCTAATTTGTAGCGGTGTAGGCGGTTTTAGATTAATTGTCTTAAGGCATTCAACAGCTTTCCCAGAGGTCGAGGCTTCACAATCGGCCTCTTTCGCGCAGATAGCTGAGTATCCAATATTCAAGTCAATGAGTCTAACAAGGGCAATGCGCAGGGTTCCATATACTTGTTCGAAAACTTTTTCTCGGTCAGGTTTCGGGCCCTCCGGGAGGACCCGAAGAGTTATACGTGAGGTTTCCCTCATCTTACTTGCATCATATGATGCGTTATGGTATGTATGTGTAAATGTATGTGTTCACTTAAAGTTTTTATAGAAGGAAAGGGGTGAGAGAGCAAAAGGGGGCCAATGTCCAATAAAAATTTACTTTACCTTAGAAAAACTTCCTTCAGGCTAGCGTGTGGGCCAGGAGAGGCTTCGATCACTGTTTCCACGAAGGAGTGAAGATTCGTCCGTAGCCGTAAAAAATCTCCAGCCAGTATCCCGCTTTATCGTTATCCCAAAATTAATTCACAACTCAAAGCGAGTATCACAATCACTTGCAAAATTTGCTTTATAAATTCAGAGGTGGTCACAGCGAGTACAAGACTTACTCAGGCAACCAGAGCAGTCTGATATCGTTGATGATCAGGGCAAAAAGTGTGAGACTGAGGAGACTTCCCTGGGGAACGCTTCTTCTTGTCTCATTGGGCAAGTGAGGGCTCACACCACCTTTACGCTGAATCAACGATTACGCAAAAACTTAGAAATAGATTAGGAGGCGTATCCTCACCCACACCGTGTTTATAGTATCAATGATACCGTATTGTCATACAGTATCATAGGCCTTCTCCAGATCGAAAAGCTTCATGGAGTAGAGCTTTCTACGAAGGAAGGCCTCTCAAACGGCATTTTCCAGTCAGAGCACATCATCCGACGTGGGGTATGACTTGTCTAAGAAAAAGTTTAATCTAACATTTACCAAACTCTTGAATTTGCATTGAAAGAAAATTCTGCAGAAAATGGCCGGGATAGTGATCTCTCCCCGGTATGCGATAATCAGGCACAGTAACCATTCAGCCACGGACATGAGGTCTAAGATTGCGGTCCGATGCTCTTGAAGAACGGGTGGTGGGTGTGACGTCCTGTGAGAACTTGCCGTGAATCTTTTTAACTTGCTTATACACTTCTGCAAGAGGGGTCTTCCTGTTAAGTTAAGTCACGTATGCACGCCAGGAAGAGCGTTGGTCGTGCTTTGAAACTTACCAGAACTTTGCCCTATCTAGAGGAAATTCATCGACAGTGACGTCCTGTCCATGAAATAGCCGAAGGGGGTGGTGAAGGTCCGTACTGTCCTTTATTCCTTCGAACTATTTCCCGATAGAGCTTCATTAGTGGTGAGAGTCACGAAGGGGGAAAGGGAATGGAAGAAGAAAGGGTAAATATAGTATATCTAGAAGTATAGTAGGAGCCATAGCATGGGACCTAGGTGGGTGGCAGAGGTAGAGCTTACGGGGAGATTAGAATCGCTGTGTACTATTTTTTCTTCTCCTTCTTTTCGTTTTATACTATCCCTGTCCTATTTTTCTTATGCTTCGTATGCTGAATAGATTGTGAGGAAGTAATAAAGAGAAACAGAAGGAAGTAAGTGATTTACAAATTTGCGAGGAGATAACGCTTATGCTTGGCAGTTGTATTTAGAGTTAAAGTTGAAAATAAGTAGTAAGTGTATGTTTGTTTTTGTTTTTTACTTTGTCGTTCAAACCATTGTTAGATTATTTTTTAGGCATTGTTATTGCTGGTACGCAGTAGCTGTCAAATTCTTATTTTTCAGCCTTAATGTAGTTATTTATTTATTGATTTTTTAAAATTCTTTGTTTTTAGTTCATAGAGTCTTCTTCTCTTCATGTTTTTTTCAGCTTTCAGCTTGTTTTTCTTGGTTGTCTTTTCAACTTAGTTTGTGTATTTTCGTCGTTTTTTTTACATTTGGTTTTAAATTGATTCTCTTTTTCGAGTGTCATGATTTGGTTATCTTTCAAATTAGTTTATAGGTCTTAATTTCGGTAACTATTTATTTTATCTTTTGTTATAGTATTGTCTCTTTCAGATACGCATAATTTGGGTTTTTCCGTGTATATCTCCTTCGCTTCTCCTTGATTCTTTTTTGCTATGTAGCTTGGGAGGAGGCGGTGCTGTCTGCACTCTTACCCCCGAGCTATCTGGTTGCAAGTTTTTGTCAAATTCTTCTCGTGTTTTTTATCTATAATTTTTTCGTTCGTTTTATAAAATTTTATTAGAAGAATCAATATTTATCACTTTAATTGCTCCTTCTATTTTCGTCTTTATGTTCGTCTGGAATTCATAATTAATAATACTGCTTTGTTTTGTATTCTCTGTACCTTTAAATGGTTATTTCTGGAGGTTGTGTTCATTTTAATTTCTGGGTACATTATTGCTGGTTGTATGACCATGGTATGTTTTATTTTCCAATTGAAGGATCTTAGCCTATATAGTAAGTAGGTTTATGCCAACGTTCCCTCTCTTTACTTTTTCTGTTCGTGTTTCTTCAACGTTTGTATGTAATACTTAGGCTATGGACGGTAAGCTGTGTTGTCTCTTTGGGAGTGGCGTATTTACCAAGGGTGATTTGTTACTGTAGTTTTGGTACCACTCCTGAATAGCCAGAGAGGTTTCTTGGTTTGCCTTGTCGCTATCGGCTGGATTCTGCTGGGAGTGCTTTGTATTCACTAGGCACTGACCCTCAAAAGAGTAGAATGCTCTTTTTGTGCTTGATTGTAGGCTGGAAAAAGGTGACCAGAGATTTCCTCAGAGATGAAGGAATCTTGGAGCTAGATTCAGTAATATTGAGGGTCCCTCCATTTTCCCTTTTACATACGATATGACCTAGTTACAATAACTAATTTTACAAAACCTTACACGATTATCGAGTCCTACAATTTCTGTTCAATAGTATAGAAGTAATTAATAAAACATTTTCCTTTAATATTTAGACCAAAAAATGAGTTCCTATTCAGGGCCATCAATAGACAAACTGAATTTATATTAGACCACTAAATACATTCAATATCAATTCAAATAATATTGCATTTCCTCACTTTACTTACTTTAATATATTTTACAATTATATATATATATATATATATATATATATATATATATATATATATATATATATATATTGAAGCATAAAATTGTTTTATTATACATAAGCAATTTAATAAGATTTGCTCAATTCCCTCTTTAACGTATTTCGTCGATAGAATTGGGCGCAATTTAAAGTTTTAACATATTAAAATAAAAGTTTTGGGGATATTAATTTGTAATAAATTGTTTTGATTTTAATCACAGATATCTTAATTTTAAAAGAACCAAAACAAATAAAATATATTGTTTTCTTATAAAGTTAAAGAGACATAGCTTCCATGATTGCTAGATGCAACCAGATTGACGCAGAGGAGTATGTACACATACAAATCTGTTCATATTTCTTGGCCATTGAGGAGCGCAGCACTTTGGAATGCAAGTGGGAAAGGAAGTGCTCAGAGTGCAATCAAGTAGGCCCTGGGTATAGAAAGTCTGAAGTGTGGTTAAGAAATGCCTGAACTGCCAAAGCTCATACGATGCCCACCTCAAAGGCTACTTATAATAAAAAAAAGAATGAGAGGCAAGAGGAGAGTTAAAGACGAAAGATAACCTAACATACGCCGGGGGACAAGGAAAAAGAGCTCTCAAGTAGTTCCAGGCCCCCAAGCAGTTCAGTACCGAGGTAGAATCACGTTGTATATCTCATGGTCGAAAATTAGAGCATGAAGATCATCGCTATGATAATGTATGCCCATATAACAAATATTGCGACCCGGTGGTGATTCTCGAAGGAAATCAATACCTCACTGAAGAAGAATGGAATGAACAGGACGTTGAGGTTTCAGGACAACCACCCATCAAGAAGGATTCACAAAATTAAAATAGTCGAGAAGGGAAAGGTTGCGGAGGAGTCTGAAAGGAAAGTGGAAAGTACAGCTGTTGAAGCTAATAAGAAACAAGGCAAGAAGAAAAATAATAAGAAGAAGAAGCAGAATAGGTGGAAAGACAAACTCAGAGGCTTCTTAGTTCTGAATCAGAGAGTGAAATTGTATAGAAGAAGCAGGGCCAAAGGAAGCGAAGAATATTAAAGACAGGGACATATGGGAATTAAAGAAATAGGTTGCCACATGGGGAGAGGGAATCGAGAGCAAGGTAGACTTACACCTCTACACCACTCTCGGGAATGAGTTCCCCAAAGTCCTGGACATAATGTATATTATAGATGGCATAGTAGATGGTAAGTTCAAGCGGTCTCACCACTCTGAATACCCGTCAGATGTAGTCCAAAGAGCTCAATTGCTAAAAAGCCTACAGGTAACGGCAGATAAATGCCATTTCTTGAGGACGGAGAACTTCAGGAAGTTAATGAATGGGCAACGAAAGAGTTTAAATAAGTAAAGAATAATGGGTACAACAGTTAATAAACTAAAAATAGTAGAGATGAACGTTAATGGACTGAAAAAGAAGAGAAACCATTTCTGGAACGTGTTTGTCAAGAAGGAGCCTGATGAAACCTATTAATCTGGTTTCAAGTCAGGTCACTCCACAGAAACCGCCCTTCTCAATGTGTCCGATTGCTTACGAAGAGCCGCGGACAGGGGTTGTGTCTCCATCCTCGTTCTACTCGACCTCTCCTCTGCCTTCGATACTATTGACCATACCATCCTACTTGATCGTCTCCACTCTTTCCTCGGCATATCAGGCACCGTGCTTGACTGGTTCCGCTCTTACCTCTCGTCTCGTAGCCAATCCGTTGTGATTGACGAGGTTTCATCCGACTCTACCTCCATTCGCTTTGAAGTGCCACAAGGCTCTGTCCTTGGTCCTCTACTATTTCGTATCTACCTTCTCCCTCTTAGTTCCCTTCTCCTTAATCTCGGTCTATCCTTCCACATATATGTTGATGACACTCAAATTTTCGTTTCCTCATCCCCCACGTCTCTTGCCTACTCTATCACTGACCTCCTGGCTGCCTACTCCTCCATTTCTGACTGGCTCTCTACCAACTTCCTCAGGCTTAATCCTTCCAAAACTGAGGTCCTCCTCGTCGGCACCCCTGCTCTTGTCAAAAAATCGAAATCTCTCTTTCCCTCACTTACTCTGGGCGGTAATACTATCATTTTCTCTGACTGCGTTAGGAATCTGGGTGTTGTTTTTGATGAGCATCTCTCCTTTAAGCCTCATATCCGCAATATCAGCAAATCCTCTCTTTGTTTCCTTCGTAACTTCTCTCGCATTCGCTCTCACTTTGATCGCCAAAGTCTTGAGAATGCTGTTCATGCCTTCATCACCTCACACCTTAACTATTGTAACTCACTGCTTGTGAATATACCATCCTCCTCTCTCCCCCCCTTTCAACTTGTACAGAACTATGCCGCCCGGCTTCTCCTCCGTCGCCCTCGCTTCTCTCCCTCGAAACCCTTGCTGCATGAACTGCACTGGCCCCCTGTCAGATTTTGTACTCACTTCAAGATACTTCTCTTCACATTTAAGGCCCTAAACAACAAGGCCCCGTCTTACCTCTCTTCTGCCCTCTCGCCACGCCATGTCCCTCGGGCCCTTCGGTCATCACATGCACCTCTTTTGAATATTCCTCGTTCATCCCTCTGCTCAATGGGGGACTGCTCCTTCTCAATCTGCGCCCCTAAGTTGTGGAATGCTCTTCCTGCTGAAATCAGGTCTTCTCCCTCTCTTACCACATTTAAGCGTCTCCTGAAAACGCATCTTTTCAGTATTGCCTTCTCCACCCTCTTGAATTTCCATTGAATTTCCATTCTCATCTCAGCACAACGTGCGCTCTGGGAAGGCCTCAGACCTTGAAGAGCGCATTACAAAAGACTTATTATTTATTATTTATTATTATGTAGTAATGATTTGTAAACACTGGATGAGTATAGTAAAATATGAGTTGAAGCTGTAAAATTATTATACTTACACGAAAAGCCACTCTAATGAGGGGTATGATGTTATAATAATAGCTGTTAAGAAAGGTATTTAGCATAAAGAGTTAGAAGAATTAGCCGAACTTATTTGACAATAGAGTTGGATACCCAGACGAGCCCAGTGGTAGTAATGGAAGGGGGTACTAAACCCAAGAAGAAATTATTTGCCCCTCCAAAACCTCTTTAGGGTATTTGGAAGGAACACTCCGGTGATTTCTACTTGGCGACCTGAATGCGCGCTCCAGGCACTCAGGGTATACCTCAGAGAATAGGATGGAAAAAAAATGGATCTATTGATTCATAGAGGTATAATGGCACGAGCTGGGCCGGAGTTTCCTACGTACTTGAAGGAAAGAGTAGTAACAAAGTCAGATATAGTATTAACTAGAAGAACTTCCACCGGAACATGTATGTCAGACCGGCCCCTGTATTCCCTACGGGTCGCAACTCCATTAGGGTATTGCTGGTACTTAGTCCAATCCAAGTGCCATGCCTGGTCAGGAAACAATATGCGAAAGATGAATAAAGCAAATTCCATCATGTGCTGGGAGATTACCGGCCGACCGTGATGGAAGTTAGAGGAGTTGAAGATATTGACGTAAAAATAGAAAGAATTGAGGCTGCAGATGAATTAGGTATAACAAAAGTGGCACTGAAAACACTCCAGGCTCCAATTTAGTGACTTAAAATGAGGTTAGCCATGCGGGAACTGTAAGCAATTAATCATCTAATGTAAGGCATAGGCCCAACTGCTGAGCTATACCGGATGAAACGTAAACTCAAAAGAGATATAAGCGAATTGATGAAGGTGGAGAAAGAGACTGTGGGAGTGATTGATTGCTAGGTTAGATAAAGAACGTAACATGAGGCTATTCTGGCTATCCATTACAAAACTACAAGGTTCCTCCATCACTGAAGAAATAAAGGTCTAAGCGAGTCAATAATTATATAACGAACGTAGAGGAAATAGAGGAACTATTCAAAGACCATTGGAGCCAGGTATTTAATATCACGGGACAAGGATATGCGAACTTTGACGCGGACCATGAAGCCAGGATTATGGAGCAATTAAACCTCCATCTGGGTGAGACCTATCCACTTGGCAGGCCTCCTTGATCTAACGTGGAGAAGGAAGCAAAGGAGATGATGGTAATATAAATGTGGTAGAATTAAGAAACGTAGTCCAAGCCTTCAAACAGAAAACCTCAGGGCCATCGGAACTGACGAGTACGACCTTAATTCAGCTCCCGGACAACGTACTTGAGGAGCTATTGGTAATATTTAATTCATGCTGAAACATCAGGTAACTCTCAGGACAGACACAAAGGGGCTAAAATGGTATTTGTGCCGATACTGGGCAGGTTAACTGCGGCCGTCAACGTGTAAAGACCCATCTCACTGCTCAAGCTCAATTTTATAGCCAAAGTTTTGGAAACAAGGTCTGCTGACCAAAGGTCGCTGCTCTCATTTATTCTAATTTATGACCTTACGACCTTCAAAAATGTCAATAATTCCCGGACTAATCTTAAGAGGACATTGGCAATTATATCATGCGAAAGAGAATGTAAAACAATATAAGGGTTTCAGATTTCGTTAGAATCGTCCGAATAGTTATGAGGTTATTGCCAAATGATACCCCATATAACCTTTAGAGGACTTTGGCAATTATATCAGTCGAAAGAGAATGTAAAACAATATAAGTGTTTCAAATTTCGTTAGAATGGGCCGCAAGGTTATGATGTTATTACCAAAACAAAATAATTCCCAGGATAACCTTGGCATGTCCTTGGCAATTTTATCATTGGAAAGAGAATGTAAAACAACATTAGGGTTTCAAATTTCGTTAGAATCGGCATAATTTTTATAATGTTATTACCCCCACCCGCCCCCCCAAAAAACGGGAACCGACCGACTTAGTGAGATATAGAGTCGCACGCGATTAAAAATATTGTGTGTATCAGAGTGATGGTTCTTCTTGAGACGAACCGCAAGTTCAACCCTCAGCAGCACTGGGTCGGGAAAAAGAAAAGAACGGAGATGGTCCGAGTGTTGATAACTGAGAAGCTCACCGAGGCAAGGAGTGGTGGTAAGAGGTTGACTTAGTGCCGCGTGACGTGTAGCAGGTGTTCAATAAGGTGTGGAGGGATGGCATCAAGTATAAGTTGGTAAGGATGGAGCTTGAGGAGAAAATGACCAGGCTGTTATTCAGTTTCATATGCATAAAGCAAAGAAGGCAAAGGAGGCTTTGATGGCAAAGGAAGGGTTTCCCTCAGGAGAGCAGTCTCTCTCCAGTCTTCAAAGTCATTTATATCAATGATTTACCTCTCATCCTTAGCCGTAATAAAGCCTATATACAGTTCGCGGACGACGTTACCAAGATTATTTCGATCTTAAGATGAACCTCGAGGAAGGCAGCAATTGATACAGCTAAAGTGATCCCGAACTTAAATAGATACGAGAGGAAAAGGAAGATCAAGACCAATAGCCAAGAGGTCGAATTTAGGGTTAGTGGCATCCCTCCTGAAATAAAAGTAGTCAAAATCATACCACTTCTAAAACTGCCCCCCTATCCTTTCCAACCCCCCATTCCAAATGTGATTTCCTCAACAAACATGCTATTTATGCTGCTATTTCGACATTAAGATTTGCGCATATCAATACTGGCGAATGACCGCGAGTCCGAATGCAAAAACATTTTTTTGCAAAGTCAGTACCCAAGAGAGGGCACCATCCCCTCCGAATATTTGTTTACAACTTGAGCACTGCCAATAGCGATATGTTTGTAGTGATACCCATCAACATGAGGAAAGTAAATAACATAGAGTTGAGGGCAAAAGATATGAGTATAAGGGCGAAGTTAAAGTATTGGTTCTGAAAATAAGGAAAAACGGGTACAGAACACATGTAGAGGAAATGATCAAAATAGCTAAGATGAAGCTGGCTCAAATAGAGTTTTAGGACTGTCGCCCAGACACAAGAGTAAACTTTACTTGGCGATAGTCAGAGCCACCCTATTGTACACGACGGTTCCGCTGCATGGTACTTCGAAAGGGGCTACGACCAAACTCCATCGGGTACAAAACCAAGATACCCGATGGGTTATAAAAACTAGGAGGATAGACATGAGAAGGCAAGGAAGAATTACAGTGGGAAGTAAGATTGAAACCGGCCAATATAGAGTTACATGAGAGGGCGGAGAATGTCGGGAGAAGGAACGAGTAAGAACTGAGAAGTGATCGGGAGGACAGTATGAGACTAGGAAAGGGAATTGTCCCGAAACTTCAATTTCCTAGCAGTAGAAGATGGATAAGAATGAATACAGTCCCACTGTTTGTGTAAGCGAGCAAGTAGTAAGCAATAGAAAGATTGCAGATGCAACAAGCGAAAGTTAAAAAGAGTTAAAACAAGTATTACATCCAGTGTTTAGATAGAGACTAGAAGAGCATAGTCTGAATATAGTAGGAACTGACAAGATAAACAAGGGAAAGGACAATCTAGTTACCTGAAAACTATACACACATCTGCTCACGAACACATCTCTACACTTATTTCAAACTTCAACACTTTCCTATAATTTTTAAATCTAAATTCTAACTTCATATGCTTAAACGACCTAAAGGTATCCCCTGAATTCTCAGTGATGATGTTTACGTCAGTTTCCTCATTGGTGTTTCCTTCTTCGACGTAATGATCTGGCTATCTTCTCTCTATTTGTTCGTTTATTGTATCTACTATTTGATTTTCAAAGTTTATATAATATTTTTTTCTTTCCTTGCCTATATTGAATACTACTTTCCAATGTTCTTTGAATATCCTTTCGATTCCACTTTCAGGTTGTTTGCACCCTTCTTTCTCGGAAGACAATGGATATTGCACCATCGCAGGCCTGGATGAAGTGTATGGATATCCTTGGTTGCCCAGTCGTTAAGATCCTCCTCTCTGCCTCCCCGGTGTCATCCAAAGGAATGCAGAGAGTACGTTTGGCACCAAGTTGGCTGCAGGAGCTGCCGGAGTCAGTGAACACAGCGCACTGGTCCGCCTTTGGGGCTCCACTGTTGATTTGGAAAGTTTACTCTCCCTCACTTGGTCGGTAGATCAGTTGAGGATCTCTTCCGCCAGGCTAGCCGCTGACTGCTAGAGGCAGGTCATCCGCCTAACTTGATGGTGCAGTGTAAACACCATCCTCTCACGTGGTTTATTCCGCCGGCTGAGCCGGTGTACCGGGGTGTGGCGCTTGGGGGCCAGCACGTGAGAGCTTAGGAGATGGATGAGGACCGGCGGTGCCCGTTCACTATTCCTATGAGTCATAATTTACAGAGATTGATTTTCAGCTTATCAATTGACGAAGGATCGTCCAAAATAGTTAAAACACACAGATACAAAAATAAGCTTTAATATACATAAATTGAAAATATGAAATAGCATATATATGTATAAATAGGATTAATCTTCGCACTGAATTGGTAAGTCTATATAATATCGTGGGGATTGCTCTGGGTCATTCTCATTGGTTTTGTTTTTTCCAGCATTATCCGGGTGATACCTCATTGTCACTGATTTCTCAAGCTGTGTTCCAGTTTTCATTTGTTTTCAGTTATTTATAAAAGCAATTCTCTCTTTCTTTCACTTTAGACTTAACTATTTTTTTTCCTTGTTGGTCCATTCGCAAGGATGCTTCCATTTAATTCTCTTATTTCCATGTTCTTTTGTCTCATATCTGAGGTATATTTGAAGAATTTTCTTTGTTTTGTAAGCAATTCAAGGCATGGTTTCATTGTCTGCTGCTTGAACAGCGGTCTTTATTTTCCATAGTTCTTGGCCATTTTTTTCTAATGGGGCCTGGTTGAGTCTCTTTCGAATATTAGGTTCGTAATTCTCTTTTGTATTTTTTCTTGTAGATTTGAAATACGCCTTCATGAGAATCTGGATCGGTATATGGTAAGTAGCCTTATTATGTGTCGCTACATGGTATATCTATCGGTACTATATCATAACTGATCGGTAGGTAACAATTTGATAAACATCTGGCTTTATTGCTTGTGATATATGTAGGATGCGAAATATGGTCCCACTCGCTGTGGTACGAGGAGCGGTAAATAAGTTTTGCGAATCGGTAGGGCAAAACAGAGGAAGGGGGTTTGCTGTTTGTGGGGGTGTTAGGACAACTTATGACAAGTCAGGACCTGCAGCCGCATGCTCCTGCCTAGTCTATTTAAAAGCAGTAGCTGACGCAGATCGTCAGTCACAAATTTTTCAACAATGGAGAGGGTTGAGCACCGCACAGTGATCAAATTTTTGACCAAGGAAGCCAAGAATGCAAAAGAGATCCATAAACGCATGGTTGCAGTGTATACCGACACAGACCCTTCCTATGCAACCATTGCTCGCTGAAATAGGGAGTTCCGCCATAGTCGTGAGTCCCTTGAGGATGACCCCCGTCTAGGACGCCCGTCAGACGTGACCAACGAGGACAATGTGGCTCGTGTGGAGAGGATGATCCTCGAAATTCGACGGGTAAAGGTCGAAGAAATAGAGCGAGAACTTGGCATATCACATGGAAGTGTTATTAACATCATCCACGCCCAATGATCCACTTCAACGTCGTCAAAGTCCACAAGGCTAGAGTTGCACAAGCTGCCCTGCGCGAGTGTGGATTCGAGGAGCTCAACCATCCTTACTACAGTCCAGATGTGGACCCTAACAACTACTTTTTATTCAGCCAGCTTAAGGCTGCAATGCGTGGACGCCAGTTTGGGGACGATGAAGATGTCCAGCTCGCCGTTCAGGAGTGGATTAAAGAGCAGTCGGGAGATTTCTGGTTGTCGGGAATTCGAAGCCTCAGGGACAAGTGGCGCAAGTGCATTGAAGTCGAGGGTAGTTATATTGAAAAATAATAAAACACTTTTCCTCATATCTCGTTTCCTTATATCCGAATTGCAAAACTTATTGACCGCCTCTCGTATCATCGCTCGAATAGAGTTTCTAGGATAGATCCAACTCTGCTATTGGTTCTGTATCCGGTATCAGGATATTTGGTGTTTAGGACCTCCCTGAAGATGACTTGGGATCTGTTATTAAATAATTTGGTGAGGTACGGTCACCCGGGTCGCTGGTATTTTGTCACAAATATTATATTATTTAATTACATTCTGATTTCTATTGAAAGATAAAATTCGGTTACATCTTATAGTTCTTTATTAAACTTTTTTTTTGTTGATGGCTATGGCTGCAACGTCGTGGTGTTCTTCCGTTGGGTTGGTGGCGATTATGCCGTGGTTCCAAATCTTTATTTTTTTTTAGCCGGGTTTATCCCATGTTTAAAGATCAGAATTACATATGGATTGATCTCCCTGAGGATATTTCCGTACATCTTTTATTGATCTTTCCATCTGTTTGTATTTATCTGGAAAAAAATTACATTTTCTTTTTTCCATATTGTTTGCAAGCGGTTGTTCCTTGATAAATTAGGGTCTCCGTCTAGCTAGGTGTTCGCGGTACTTTTTATTTTATGTTCTCGACTTGTGGAGATTTTCCTCTTGCATTTACTGTTTGTAGTGATAAGTTGGGGTGGATTTGTTTCTAGGGGAGCAATGTTACATTTTCTCTCTTTGTGTTTTTTGCATTTTCCGTATGGTTGTATGCATTTTTTCCTGGTTTCGGTTTCGGTTTCCTTTCTTTCTGTTTTGTCTCTTTTTCTCACTTCGGTTGTTATTACCTTCCTTTTAAATTGGTGTTTTTTTTTGCTGCTGCCGCCGCGCAGGAGTTGCCTCTGTCTTTATTTTCACTCGCAATTCTTTCGTTTTTCTCTTTATTATTTCTTTTCTTTTAGGGCAAGACACGATCATTGTATTATGATTCACCATACAATTGATACATTATTTATGCTCCTTATACAATTTATTTAGTGTGTTTTGCGTTACATTACAAGCAAATGTCTTAATCCTTATTAAGGCAGTTTATGATAGTATGTTCCTGCATTGTATATCATTGGAAGCAAATTAGTATATGTACAGAGGTGCCTCTTTCGATGTTTGAAGCTGCGATACATAAGCGCTATCTGTAGGTGTGAGAAAGGGATTTGTGCTATTTCCTTTGGTCTTCTTTTCCGTCGAGGTCATTCGTAGGGGTAGTCATTTGGTGAAATAAGGTACCCCCATTATTTATTATCTTACCACCACCCTTTTTAGGGTGGTATTATGCTTTGGTTGGCATTCTTGCAAAAAAAAAAATCCTCATTCCGCTAAGGGGAGAAACCACTTATATTGTACTACCTCTAAATCACCTGCATGTCGTAGGACTCACACTCCCTAACCTAAATCGGCCCCGCCTTATAGGCGGTCCTGCAGTTTTGGGGGGCTCGTTACCTCTAACTGTGCTTCCTCTCTAGCCCACTATCGGGAGCTAGAGAGGAGTTCACTATACCCTACTACCGACATCTTCAGAGGCCTTACTGGTTGGTGGTCAGGTATGTTTTGCTAGACGGAAATAAATTAAAGAGATGTAAAGTGGGTAAATAAAGGGGAGGTTGAGTTTGGGGAAGATTTGAGGAGATCACCGCTTTGAGGTGGGTCGGAAACAGGACGAATCTCTAATCAGTCCGACTCAGGCATATAGTTCTTTTTTATTCTCTACTAGCTTTTTCTACACTGACAATAGTAGGTATCTCCAACCAGTCCAGGCAGTGTTTTCGTTCTTCTGTATTATCCTAATAGCTTTGGGCTAATTTCTTGTGCGAGAGATGCCTTATCATCAAATTAGAGTGGGTGCAAGTAATCAGACTGAGTCTAACTAGTGAGCGAAATGAAATGGAAAGAAAGAGGAAAGTGGGAGAGAAAGTGATAGATCACCGTACCCTCATCCCCCGCCACAGCCCTCCTAAGACGAACCAGGAAGGGGACAAGGCCCAAGTTTTCCCCATGTGTCCTCCAATGCTTTCATCCTCCGGGGACTTTATAGGCTCCGAGGAATAAGAGTTCCTAAGGGGGAGAAAGAGGGAGAGGAAGAAGAAAAGTCAAGGATAAAACAGTGGGAAATAAAATCAAAGGTATAACAGTTGATCTATGTGGTCGAGGGACCTACATTTTAACCTGGAATCAAAACCACGGTGTTTTTTTGTATTTTTTGACTTATTTCATTGTATTAAATGCTGTCCCCTGTCCTGTGTGGCAATCCTGAGCTCAAGGGACAGATAGCGGTAAAAGTGAAAAAGAAATGAAAAGAAGTTTGAGGCTTGCAGAGAGTTGCAAGTTTCACTCAAATCTTTGTTCCCTAAGCTATTTTCAGAGTTAAGTTCTAAATAAGAGGTAGACAAAGTATATTTGTTTGTTTCTGTTTGTTTGATTTTTTTTTGTGTTGTGTTTTTGGCGTTCAAACCGTCGTTAGTATTTTCTCTTCTGGTTGGTAAGCTATTTTCTTTCAAGTTGCTCTTAGTTTGTTTTCTTTTTTTTGCCTTTCATTCTTGTATTTCTGTTTGTATTTTTTTCGTATTTTCTATTAGTTTTACGTTTTTTTTAAGTATATCTTTTGTTGGTTCTATTTTCGTCTTGCTTGTCCATTTAGGTTAATTATTCGAATCGGTTTTGGGTCATGTTTGGGTAGATCTGTCGTTTTTTTTGTTTTTTTTCGATTTTCCGTTCGGGTATTCATAATTGGGTTTTACACGTAAGTCTTCTCCTCTTCCCTTTGGTTCGCTTTGTTTGTAGCACTCGGAAACAGCCTGTGTTGTCTCCAACCTGCTCCTCGTGCTATTTGGCTTTTAAATTCTTCTCTTATTTCTTCCTGCGTTTTTTCTATAATTTTCTTTGTCCTTTTCTCAATTATTTTATTTAGTGTCCCTATTTTTACTTCGTTTTTCAGATCTTTCTGTTTCCGTATTTATGAACGTCGGGTATTCGTTATTAATAACATTGCTTTGTTCTCTTTTTCCTTTTGTTTCTTGAATAAGTGTTTTATTTGTTGTTTTTTTCCGAGATCCTTACGTTAAAGATAGAGGATGACTCTACTTCCTTCGGGAATTTCCTCGGTTCGAGACCGTTATACCTTTAGCATGGAATTTAATGCGGTTGTGATGTGCCTAACTGTGCTATATTCATAACGTACAAGTGTAGAATGCACGTTAGGATTTTAACATTTAGGGTTCCGTTGATGTTTATTTGTGTGGTATTGCTGGTTTTCCTTGCTGCTGGTGTATGTGGTTAGGCAAGGGTAATAGTAAGAAATCATTAATTTTCTAGTAAAGTCTCCTGGAGTTCCTCAACTCTCTTCATGAGCGCCACCTTCTTAGTAGTCCCCCATGTTTATTTTTCAACTCATTAAGGTATGCGAGTAGTACGTGCAGCTTTAGCGACATCCAGCAGCACATCCTCCGGTACGTTCCACAAGTTCACCACTGCTATCCTTGTAATTATCTGCCTTGCGGTTTCCAAGGAACCCTTTGACTAAAAAATTGAAGTTTGGCCAAGCTGCCCGCTCAACCTCAGATAACTTCTCAGGAAAGCTGTCGGAGTCGATAGGTCGCTTTAGATGAGGGTCAAATAATATTCCTACTTTGATTTTCGTCTTCGATAACTTCAGAAGCGGCTCCTGGATGTGATTCAAGGCCCCACCCTCTGTATCAGTCTACTGATTTGTGTTGTGCAGTAAAACAGCATTGAGGTTTTAGATGGGCTGTCGATAAAGATCCGACAGTCAGAGGTGCTGCAGGGAATGCCCACAGCATCGAGAAGTCTTCTGATTTCATAGCAGTACAACACCTTATTTCTTAGAGAGAAGAACACTGAAAAGTCGCCTTCTCTGGGAAGTAATTCGAACGCTATCGTCCAGTATGCCCCACTACTTCAGGTTGGAAATGAGCCGCTCAGCGCTGCTCTATGTAAGTGCCATTTCCCTAGTGACGTCGTTGATGTCTTCTTGTTTGGAGTAGTAGAGGCAAATTTAACTGCAAACCTGGCATCAACGGCGTGCAGCAGATGACGCTCCTTGCTACTCTTTAGAATCATCATAGCTTGCTTCTTATGCTGGATAAGATTGATCCCTCAAGGGAGGATGTGACACAGGTAGGCCCGTCGCATTATGGGAAACAGGGTAAATATATGACGCAATGTCAATATATTCAATGGGAAGTATATATATTGAATATATATATATATATATATATATATATATATATATATATATATATATATATATAAAGGGTGCTCCATTAAGACAGATCGAAGTTAGCAGTAAATATAACAGTGTTATTGGTGAAAAATAATTGATTTCACTATTGGATCATGTTACTTGAGTCATGGCAATTATCTGTGAAAAATAATATCGCCTAAATGTTCTCCAAGGCTTCGGCAGCACACCTCCACTCGATGGTCAAAATTTTTGATGACGTCTCTGCATAGTTGCTCCTCGATCTCACCAATATGCCTTATTATCTCATCCTTCAGCTGTTGAATTGTTGTTGGCCTGTTGGCATAGACCTTACTTTTGAGAAGACCCTAAAGGAAGAAATCTAAAGGCGTTAAGTCACACGATCATGGTGGCCAATTGACCTCGCTGTTTTGAGAGATGATGCGACCTGGGAACTTCTCATTCAATAAAGCCATTGTTGTATTGGCTGTGTGTCATGTGGCACCGTCCTGTTGAAACCACAAATCTTCGACATCCATAGAATTCAATTCAGGCCATAGAAAGTTGGTTATCATGGCACGGTATCGCTCGCCTGTCACCGTAACAGAATTCCCTGCATCATTTTCGAAGAAATACGGCCCAATGATTCCGCTAGCAAAAAATGCACACCAAACAATGATCTTTTGTGGATGCAGTGCCTTTTCAACAATCTTCCTGGGATTTTCATCAGCCCAAATGCGACAATTCTGCTTATTAACGAATCCACGAAGATGAAAATGGGCTTCATCACTAAAGATGATTTTTGCGAAAAATCATCATCGGTTTGTCTTTGCTCGTGCACCCAATTGATGAATGTACGGCGCTTCAAATGGTCAGCAGTCTTCAGCGTGTAGAGATAAATCTTTTTGTCAAAATTCGATGTAACGTTGTTGTCGAGAGGTTCAATTCCTGCGTGTGACGACGAATAGAGGTGTCTGGATCTTCGGCCACATTCCCCCGCACTGCAACAATGTTTTCAGCTGAACGGCGTAAACGAGCACGCAATGGCGTTTTCATATCTACCACCAACCCCGTTTGTTTGAATTTACGAACAATTTTCCCGATTGCACTCGCGGTTGGTCGATTATGTTGACCAAAAAAATCACGACGTGCCCGAAATGCGTTTCTGTTTGAACGTCCATTTTCGTAATAGTCTTCGATAACTTTAACACCTTGTTCGATTGTTAATCTTTCCATGATTGAAATTGTCAAAGACTGAAGTTGTTAAATCTAAAATAAAAATAAAAAAATCATTAGACGCTTAAACTTAACTCACATTTAAAATCGGTCAAAGTTATTGGAACACTCGTTATATATATATATATATATATATATATATATATATATATATATATATATATATATATATATATATATATATATATATACCAGGTGTCTCCAAAAAATGTATACATACTTTAAATAATTGTAATTGTAAATAATTATAAATTTTGGCAATGAAATGTATTTTAATAAACACCTACTTTACAATTATTTAGAGTGTGTATACATCTTTTGGGGACACCATATATATATATATATATATATATATATATATATATATATATTCGCTGTTAGACCGAATCTCGCAGAAAGTTTTTAAGGAGAGAAGAGGAAGAATTTATATCTTAAGCACGGCATAAATGATACTACTCTATGTGTGATACCTTAGAAGAAGGATGTATTTTTGGAGAAAGAGATGACATATTATTAGGGATTCAGATTCAGAGGAGATAGTTAGATAGAGATAGAGAGGTGGAAAGAGATAGGAAATGGGAGAGGGGGCAGAGGAGAAAAGGGATAGGGGAAAGGGAAAAGGGGGAGGGGAGTGCGGGAGAGAGGAGAGAGAGGGGGAGGGGGAAGAGATAGAGGGGGGAGACGGATGGAGAGAGAGGGATGGAGAGGGGGCAGGGAGAGAGGGGAAGATAAATGAGGGGGAGAAGGGGAGAGGGAAATAAAGGGAAAAATGGAGGAAGGGAAAGAGGGGTAAAAGGGGGGGAGAATGCACTGGAAATTCATACCATCCACTTTAAATATATATATATATATATATATATATATATATATATATATATATATATATATATATATATATATATATATATATTTCAAAATGCACGTTCTGAAAATATACGATCATGGATAATAATAATAATAGATCTCCTCGAGGTTCTAAATCAAGCTCAGGTTTCCCAGGTAGAATAGACGAACAGAGCAGAGATTAGATATAGATAATTATTGATCTCTACGACGGTCTAGATCCAGCTCACATTCTCCGGACATACAAAAAAATCCCGTTCCTAATATATATATATATATATATATATATATATATATATATATATATATATATATATATATATATATATATATATATTAGCGTGCGTCACGTCAATACAATAGGGGTTTAAGCCCCCTTCCTCGATGCGAACTTGGGTGAAGGTTCCTCTGATGCCTCCCCTCCCCGCTTCGGAGGTTGGCAACAACATTCCGCTTCTCCTCCAGGGATAGCTCATCGACAAAAAGCGCTTCCCGTTAGTCGTCACGTGGGTGGTACTGTCGAAGATAGCCTTGGCAGAGTTTGAGGACGTCGTCCACCCATTCTTTCTTGAGCTCTTCGTTTGCTCCTCTGTACTGGTATCGATCAAAAAGCTGCCAGAACTCTCGGAAACGGACAAAGGCAGCGTTATCTGAACTTTGAGATGCTTCTGGGGATGATGGTCCAGAGAACAGCTTCCAGCAGAATTTCCAGCACATGATAGCGACAGTCCAGATGCAGCAGATATCGACCAAGGATTTGCTGCAGTCGAACGCATACTCCACCCTTGGATCCTGTATTCGTCGCCGTTGTGTCGAAGCACAGCGCTCGAATTCGGGCGGAAATACTGATTGATCGTACTTGCGCTCAACGACAATTCTCCAGCGTTCGCTCCCAGCTACTACGTTAGTATATTGGTCCGGTCCAGAGAAGCAGAAACTTGCGGGAAGATGATTTTCTTCTGCGATGGTGCACGGCGGAATCGTTTTGGTGGAGGAGTTACTATCACACCTTGCTCTTCAGACGAAGCGGGCGAGGTCGAAGACTCGAATTCAACGGTGGCCTGCCTTTCTGCGAACGCTTGACTTTCTTTTGCAGCTCGACTTCTTTCATCCTCCCCCCCCACTGCTGTGTCTGTTTCTCTTTTTCCACCCAGGCCGGATCCACACCACCTATCTTTCCCTAGCTACCCGGCCTTCTCTGAGCTTCAAGGAACTCGCGGTCTTCCTTGATCTTGATCAAGTACATAGCGTGGCGATGTGCTACATCGAACAAATTTTTCAGGGTAGCAACGAAAATGTTTTTCCTCAGCTTGCCCTGTTGTCCGGGATTTTGATTTCTTCAATCCGTTGTACTCTTCGTGCAGACGTCCTACTTTCTTGAGGATATCGCACGGATCAATGGTCTGAATATTCGCCTTGGAGTACCGATGTTGAACTTTGAGTGCCGTCTGCCGAAATGAGAATGTCAAATCACGTGGGTTTAGCTTTGCGTGGTACTGCAAAACACATAGGACTTTCTCACGGTTCGGAAGAACACTCAATATAACGGAATTCTCTTGGAATTCTCTTCGTCCAGTCGTTGCCCTGCATGGTAGGAATAACAGCAACGAATATCTGAATATTTTGGAAGATCAAGTCCATCTCATGGTCCAGACATAATTTCCTGATGGTGATTGCTTTTTACAAGATGACAATGCCCCAATAAACACCGCTCATGTGCTTTAGAATTGGTCTGAAGAGCATAAGAGCGAGCTACAACAGATGGAGTGGCCCCCACAATCTTCAGATCCTAATATTATTAATCATTCGTGGTGCGTCTTGGAGCGACAAGTTAGAATTCTTTACCCTCCACCATCGTGTCTAAAACAACTGGAGCAGGTATTGCAAGAAGAATGGCTCAAGATTCCTCTCAATGAAGTCAGGAAGTTGTATGAATCAATTCCAATACGCATCGACACTATTCAGAAAGCAAAAGGAGGACCAACTTCATACTAAATAAATATTCATTGAATTTAACACGTGTTTCAAGTAGCGCGTGAATAGAGCAATAAATGCAAAAAATCACACAGGAAAATGAAAGGCGGATTCCAAGTACTTTCAAACTTGTTCAGTTCATTCTCAAGAAATAACGAGTAATTTTACAAAGGTGGTATATATATATGAGAAACAACAGAGTGATGCCCCACCCATATGCAACGAAAGGACACAGAATAGAAAATATTATCAAAAAGGGGTTTAGATACCGGATATGAAGTATAAAACCAAATAGATAAGGTCCACTTCTGGAAATCCCAACTGTGAGCAAAGAATGTAGACATTTAGGCACAAAACTAAGTACATATTCACGCAATTATGAATACATAAAAATAAACAAGAGGAACATAACTAAACTAATAAATCAAAGGCCTAAGATTTAAAATGGACAATTTCGTTATAAATAAGCCTTTTAATTACAGGGGCCAGTTTAAAGAGACGGGGAGATATATTAAAGTTAGGCGAGGAATTAATGAATGGGCATTCGACAATATTTCTTTGAACAAAGGCATCAGATTTGTAAATAAATGTAGCCGAATTCCAATTGATCATAGTTACTTCTTGATGTGTCCTACATCTAGGACGACAGGAATATGTTATAAAATTATGACAAATCTAGGAACTCCGATTGTATATTTACTCCTATTGTTATGACTTAAAACACTTTATATGAAGACCTTAATCGCATTTTTCACATCGTGTTGTTGTTTTAATGTAATAATAAGCACAACGGGTCTGTTTTCTTCTGCGAAATTAGACAGTGAGCATGCTTGTCAAACCTTTTTAGGTCTTTTATTCTGACCTTGTTGTTGTGTGTCGCAGTATCGCTCCAAATAAAACCTAACCACATTTCTACGAAAAGATATGTACAAGATCCATAACATCACTTCCTGAGCATATCTTATGTAGTTGCCAAGCATTATTCATGTCCACATCGATCATCTACATATGTTACTAAAGGTGAGTATCATTTCTTCCCTTGGATGCCAATTCAATATTTTGATATTATTTTGGTCCATCCCATCAACACCTCCCATGCCTACGGTTGTTGAATTTGAACACGCTTCTTACTCGATGAGGAGTAGCAAGAAGCCTGAGTTTCAGGTTCAATTCCTACTGCATTCGAGCAAATGCTAACAACACTGTTATTATTCCATGTGCATATTAGTATTTCATTATTGGCATTAGTCCTATAATCAAAACAACCTCTGCTAATTTTCTTTTTTTTGGTAATGGATATTTCTTTTTCCTGTTCTTTCTAATTGTGTAGGTAGCGTTTTTTGACTTTTCTTTCACCACTGACATTAATTTTACACTGGTGTAAAAATTATTAACGCAAATATGATATGATAGAGGATTGAGGTTCAAAAAAGAATCAGTAAATGAAATAACAAGTTCTTCCCCCTAATCCTAATTCAGAACTTAGCTCAACTTTTCCATGATAAGGTCAAAACATACCATATAACTAAGTGTGGTTAGCCCACACCAAATCTTAGAGCCAAAACGGATTGACTTGACTGAAATGAATTGTTTACAACCATGTCTTCCGAAATTCTCGTACATAAATTCATCAAAGCTATAAAATTCTTCTAATGGAGTATATGGAATGAATTTTTCATTTAGATAATCTACTAAATGCCTAATTTTGGCAAATTTGTCGTTACTGTTTAGGTTGTTATTATCAGCAAAATGCAAATGCGTAAAGATTGATTCAAACCTATCACGTCTTATTGCTTTGAAAACCAGTGAATGGTATGTGTGTGACCTACTTTCCCAATACATTCGTCGTCTTGGATTACACACATAGGCACAAAGCAACAGTATTCCTAAGAAGCACTTCATTTCATCATATGAAACATTCAAACTAACCTTTTTTTGAAAAGTTTACTTATTTGTTTATACAACAGTAAGATTTATAAGCATTTCATCGACTAAATAATTCAAAATACTGATTAGTAGTGGGCTTTTTGGTTTAAAGTTCTTGCTTTTGAATATTTTCAACTGACCAGGAGGAGAAATCAGATTTGATATCTCTTTTTGTCCACTTTCGAATTTGAACATAGGTTTTACTTTTTTCTTTGAGATGATTCAATGCAATTTCTCATCAAAGTTCCTGGCCATCATCTTCACCTGAATCTTGATCGGTTACATTTTCCGTAGCATTATCAGGTGGTAAAATTTGAATGGTAATCAATTCAGATTTTTTATTGTCAGGAAGAAGGTCTTCACTGGTTAAATCGATCACATTATTTAGATTTTGATGTCCATACGTTCTCTAGAATGTTTAAGGGTTCATTTTTCGGAAATATATAATATAATATATATTGTCGTGGTATGACATTATATTATATCAATACCATATCATATATATGGGGGAGGGATCAATAAATTAAAGGCGAACCGACAAGGCGGACGGAACGCCACGAGTTTCGACGGGCGGAACAGCGAGAAAGAGTGCAACGACCTTAGGTAAAATTTGGGCAATGGCAAAGCTCAAGGTTATTTAAAGAGGCATATACAAAAATATAGTTTTATTTACATAAAAACAAGACAATTAATGGGCAAAATTACATCAGGAACCGAGGGGGGGAATTGTAGTTATGCATCAGACTCTGAAGTTAAAATTTAATGTATTACAGAAGGAGACTATTCAAATGGGGAGGATTAACTCAAAAGGGGTTACTGAAGGGAAAGAGGGGTTGTCTTACGGAGGATTCCGGGTGAGACATCAGGGTAAGGCTTCACGGATGTCTTCTGCACGTGAGGCGAGGGCGCTTTGAGCTTCTGAGCGGGAAATTAACGTGATGACGGTTCTCCAAAGGATGGGAGGCGGTAACATCCGGTCTAGGAGAGAGTATTTCGGCCACCCGAAAACGAGGGGCGAACGAGAAGGGCTTCGACAGGAGTTGATGAGTGGAGTCGGAAAAATCGCTCGGTAGCGATCGTCAAATAGAATTACCTCACTGGCTGGGGCTAATTCCAACACACAAATAGTTCAGCCGTCACTTTGCTTTGTTGTTAAGACCTGACTTGGAATTAGGGGAATCTTCTTGGGTCTGGGCGAGACTCCTCAACTCTGAGTCTGCCACATGGAAGATGAGCCCTATATATATCCAAGGCTCCCTCCCGCAGGGTGAGGGAAACAGCACTAATCTCGAATGGCCTCGAATCTTCACGCTGAGGCCATTCTAACCCGCGTAAAGGTGGTCCGTGGTGGACGCGGTTTGAGGCTACCGCTTGTGGAAGGGAAGGGGGAGGCTTACAAATTTAAGCCTAACCAACTTCTAGAATCTTCTCCAGCGCAAGGACATCACTTCCGTGCTGGAAAAGAAATTCCACGTGGAATTCCCCCATATATATATATATATATATATATATATATATATATATATATATATATATATATATATATATATATATATATATATATATATATATATATATACATATATATATATATATATATATATATATATATATATATATATATATATATATATATATATACATGGGAAAGTCAATAAGATTTGCAATTCGGATATAAGGAAACGAGATATGAGGAAAAGTGTTTTATTATTTTTCAATATAACTAACCTCGACTTCAATGCACTTGCGCCACTTGTCGCTGAGGCTTCGAATTCCCGACAACCAGAAATCTCCAGACTGCTGTACAATCCACTCCTAGACGCCGAGCTGGACATCTTCATCGTCCCCAAACCGGCGTCCACGCAGTGCAGCCTTGAGCTGGCGGAATAAAAAGTAGTCGCTAGAGGCAAGATCGGGACTATAGGGGGGATGGTTTGGCTCCTCGAATTTGCACTCGCGCAGGGAAGCTTGTGCAACTCTGGCCTTGTGGACTTTGACGACGTTGAAGTCGATCATGGGGCGTGAGGTTTCTAGAGACCCAACGGGCACAGACCTTGGTCATGGCTAAGTTGTCGTGGATGATGTTGATAACACTTCCATGTGATATTCCAAGTTCTCGCTCGATTTCTTCGACATTCACCCGTCGATTTTCGAGGATCATCCTCTCCAAACGGGCCACATTGTCCTCGTTGGTCACATCTGACGGGCGTCCTGGACGTGGGTCATCTTCAAGGGACTCTCGACCATGGCGGAACTCCCTATTCCAGCAAGCAATGGTTGCATAGGAAGTGGGGGTGTCGGTGTACACTGCAACTATGCGTTCATGGATCTCTTTTGCATTCTTGCCTTCTTGGTCGAAATTTGATCAGTGCGCGATGCTCAACCTTCTCCATTGTTGAAAAACTTGTGACTGACGATCTGTGATCAGCTACTACTTCTTAAATAGACGAGGCAGGAGCGTGCGGCTGCAGGTCGTGACTTGTCATAATTTGTCCTAACACCCCCACAAACAGCCATCCCCCTTCCTCTGTTTTGCCCTACCGATTCGCGAAACTTATTGACCGCCCCTCGTATATATGCATATAATATATAGAGAGAGAAATTGGGAAATATATCAAACGCTCTCCCTCTCTGGGATCTTTTCTTCAGGGGTTGTTCCCAGAGAGCCTCTGGCCTTCTCGTGGCGAGGGTTTCAGCTTTGGGCCCCTTAGGGGTCCCATGGTGCTGATAACAAGACTTTTAACATATCCCTCTTTCTTTCCCCCTTATTACGTTCTTCCACTGCCCTTTATTTTCCCCTCTTCCTTCACCTATCTAGTGGACCTTATAGATACCCGACCTCTGCTCGTTTAATGGATTGATTCCGAATTGATTTTTTCATGATTCATGAAGGTAAAAGAGGCTGGGGCATCTCCACCGCCTTCGTTTACCGAATGCCCAAGGAGAAACCTATCGTTGACCTCTTTTCTCCGTGCTTAGGAGAACTCGGGCAGCGTCTTAGGTTTCTAAAGATGGTGTGGTGGATCCGTATCCATCCTCCAGGAGGATATACCGGACGTAACTGATTGTATATTTGCAGTAGTGCCGGGCCCTTGTAGGCCTCCATGGTGGGGAGTCCCGTGGGAGAATGCGAAGTTTTTTTCTTTTTGCAATGGCTAGCCATAAACCAAAAACCTCACCTTCTTGTAAGGGTTCTCGTGCCAAACGTTCCTTAGCTTCCCTTTCAGCCTTCCCTCGCTCGTTGGAATCCTACTCCAACGAAGTAGACCCAGATCTAGATTGTCCTCGCTTTCTTGTCATGAATTCTTTTGAGTCCCGCTGTGGGAAACCCCGCCGGATGTGGTCAAGAGGTAGTAGTGATGTCGTAGTCGAGGTGTCATCCCACTCTCAACACAATCTTGTGCGAAATCTATCTTCGATAGCTTAAATTCCAATAACTGTCTCGCCCCTCCGCGTCTGAATTTTGTCAAAGGTGTCGTCCGTTCAAACGAACTAAAGGACTACGACCCCACCCGCCTTCAGAGGAAGCTTAGTAGCCAACGTATCACACACGTACACAGGGTAACTAAAACATTAGGCTCCACTAGAGTCCCAACCGCCACACTGATTTTAACATTCGAAGGACAAGAACTGCCGCAGTATATTAAAGCTGGTACCTTCGTGCCCCGGTAAATCCTTACATCGAACTACCCATACGCTGCTTCATTTGCAATCGATTTGGACATGTTGTCCGTGCCTGTCGGTACCTTGCTCCTGCGTGAATTGTAGCTCTGACTACCATGGCCCCGAATGCACCAAAACAACCCGCTGTGCCAACTGCGTAGGTACCCACAGTGCTGCGTCAAAACTCTGCTCTATATTTTTATATGAAAAGGAGGTGCTCGCTTTGCGTGACTCCCTACGTCTAGATATAAGAGAGGCCTGCCAGCGTGCTCGAGCACAAACCTAACCACTCGGTTGTCTCTTCTCTTATGTTTTACGTGACGCTGGACGAAACCAACCATCACGCGCGAGCTCCGACCAGCCTGAAGCACTTCATCTTACATCTACTCGCAGCGTTGGAAACATTCAGAATATGCAGTTGAAGCATCGCTCTCACACCGAGATAACCAATGCAGCCCCCCTCTCTCCAGCAGCTCTAACCGGGAGAGACGCTCAGGGTGAGACACTTGAAGACATCAGACGCTATTTGAAAGAATCTTCAACATCGACCAGTGAAGGTTCGTCCCCCCGTCTCCAGACCCAAAGCCCAATGGTAAGAGGAAGGATTTCTCACCTGGGTCATCGACCACCAATAAGCGGGAAGCCTCTAGAGCTGATTCGGCCGAGCCCCGTAATCTTCAATAGACTCCTCCCATATGGCTGAACATTCTATGCCCTTTAGTCCGTCCAGCCCTTCACAGGACTTAGGCCCCATCCTGATTCAAACGATGGCAGATATACACCCAGCTCCACACACCTCGCTCAGTTCACATTTTCGTTCCACTCACCCTTCAACCCATGATCCGATGGAAGCAATTGATACTCCAACATCATCAATCGTGGTGGTTGGACCAACTCCTCAGACACCAAAAATGCACTCGACCCATGAATCCGGATCTACCGGCCAAAAATCCCTTCTCGATCTTCCTTTTCCGCCAGGTTGTGAGCCCGAATTACAATCAAGGGCCTCGGTCGGTTCTCCAAAACCCACGAAAAAGCCCCAGGTACTGCTCCATCTAGGATCTCTCCCCTTGCAAAAGCAGGCTCCTCAAAATCAGCTCTCCGTCTCCCAAGCTCTTTGGGACGAACTTCAAATACAATATCGGCCACAAAAGAGAAAAAGATATCCACAGTGGTATCTAATCGTCCCACATAATATCTTCCATTTTGCAATGGAATTGCCAAGGCGTTCTTCAAAAGTGGGAAGAACTCAAAATTCTTTTGACTACTATCCACCCCACAGTTATTTGTCTTCAGGAGAATAAACTGGGTATACGGCTCTTTCCGCCGGTACCCGGCTTTCTCACGTTTAACTCTATTGCTCCTGCTGGAAGCTCCTCTTATGTGAGGGTATCAATCATGGTATCTTCATCCCACCATGTTTCTCCCATCCCCCTACATACTACCCTCCAAGCTGTTGCCGTGAGGGTTTTTCTTACTAAGCTTTTTACCGTTTGCTCTACTTACCTACCCCCTTGTTTATCATTATCAAGACCCGACCTTTTAGAACTTATATACCAGTTGCCCTCCCCATTATTATTACTAGGAGCTTTTAACGCCCGTCACCCATACTGGGGTGACATCACTCGAATTGCCAAAGGCAGTGTTTTAGAGTCTCTTATTATCTGACTTTCTTTGTGTTTTAAATACTAGCGATTTTACCTCTTATCATGTCCAGACGGACTCTTTTAGCTGTGTTGACCTGTCTTTTTGTTTTCCGGATTGCTTCACGGAATTTCGATGGTCAATTCTTGACGATCTCCATGGGAGTGACCACTTCCCTATTGTCTTGTTGACCCTTCAAGTTAGCCCTCATACAACTATGCCCATTAAGTGGGGCTTAGGTCATGCAGATTGGGAAGGTTTCCGAAAGACGTGCTTCACAAGTGCATCCTTGGGGACCTTCAATGGAGTGGACGCGGCAGTAGAATACTTTACATCGACTATCTACAAGCAGCAATACAGACCATTTCATGGAGGCGACCCACCACGGGCCGCTCAACCGTGCCCTGATGGACCTCGACGTGTGCAACAGCTATCACAGATTACAAGTTATAAAACTTATTGACCGCCCCTCGTATATATATGTATATATATATATATATATATATATATATATATATATATATATATATATATATATATATATATATATATATATACTGTGTGCCATTTCTAAGGGGCGTGACTTTAACTTGTCCGTGGGGAGGACCCAGTGTTATAATTTTTTCGTTACTTCCACCCCTTGTGCAGAGTTCCGACCGCTGTGTGTACCTGTTGTACCTACATATTTTCCATATTCAGATTTATCTTAACTATAGGGACTCGCTTGTCTCTTAAATTTTTTTGTGAAATTTTGCTGTTCAAAGCCTGTTGTCTCCCGTTGTGACCTCTTGGCTGATCATCATTCTCAGCACGCGTATGTTTGTGCGTGCGCGAGACTCGTATTTGTTCAGGCAATGACCTTTGATAGATGTTTCCGGCGTGCGTATGTTCATGTGTTTCCGTGTGACTCTGCCAATATATATATATATATATATATATATATATATATATATATATATATATATATATATATATATATATATATATATATAATTCTCTTTGGTTCCTTATTTATTACACTTGGCATATTATTTCCTTAATTTACACAAATATCCATTTTTAAGATTTGATAGATTCATTGAGCGTCCATTTGTTTAGTTCCTCGCTGGGCCTATTAAATCTTGCAATTTGAGTGCCACAGGCTTACCTATTTTACATTAAGAGCACCACATCCTAAGCCTTTCACATTAAGTTAAGCTCCTCAATCCACGAATCATCTTAGTCATCTTTCTTTGCACAGACTCAAGCAAACCAATATCCACTTATAATATGGCAACCAAAATTTCACCACATAGTCAAAATGAGGCCTAACTAATGCTAGGCACAATTTTAGAAGCAAATCAGGACTCATATTACTTACCCTCCTCCCAATAAACCCCAATACCCTATTAGCTTTATTCCTAGCACCTATTCACTGCTTTCTTAGCTGGACGTCCGAACTTACCAAACACCTGTGGCTTTCTCATTCTGATCTTTCTAAAACTCTCCCATTCAGTTTTTAATTATTAAGGGTATTCATTTACCTATACTAAGTACACTACACTTATCTATGTTAAATTTCACTTGTCATTTCTCTGCCAATTAGGATAGTATGGTCAATTCATCTTGCAATATCTCAGCATCAGAGTCACACCTTATAAACCTACCTAACTTAGTATCATCGGCAAACTTGTTTCAGTCATTACCTATACCTTAGTCTAGATCATTAATATAAATCAAGAACAACAACGACCTCAACACCAACCCCTGGGGAACTTTACCGATAACATTCCTTCATTCGAAAGCCTGACTAATATCCAAATAAACACTATCGGAATTCTCATCAATATGGGCAGCATCATATACCTTTCTATAAGAAGCCAGTAAATTAGTCAAACACCATTTGTACCTATTAAAGCCGTGTTGAGATCCCTTAATAAACTTATGCTTATTAAGTGATCCCTATTCAATTTCGCTATTAGAGATTCCATCATTTTTCCACCACTGATGTCAAACTCACTGGATGGTAATTGGACATAATTCTTTTATCCCCCTTCTGAAATATAGGTATGACATTAGCTTTCTTCCATGGTGTTGGTACAATGCTAGTCCCTAAAGATTTTCTAAATAGGCATGCTAGGGGCTCACTTAACAAATCTTTACATTCTTTCAAAGTCGTACGCAAAATCTCATCAGGGCCGGGTGCTTTACTAAATTTAATTCTATCTACATATTTCTTTTGACACTATCTCCATTTGTAATTAAAATATCCTATAATTTCTCTTACTTATTATCCCTGAGGATCAGATACACTTAGAATATCCTCGAGTGTAAATAATGAAAGAAAACACTTATTTAATATGCTATCCATTGCATCACTACCACTCACTAACTCTCCATCTGTAGATTTAAGAGGGCCTCTTTTATCTCCAGTCTTCGTTATGTATAATTGAAAGAAACCTTTGGGATCTTCCTCCTTTCCTCGTGTTTCTATCTCTATGAAGCATATGTATTATAACCATCAATCTGGACCCCAGGTCTAAGGTTATTTTCTACTAAATCAAACCCTGACTCTGCTGTTATCACAATAACATCAAAATTATCTGCCCAAGTAGCCCTCTTAACAAATCCATCTTATTTCTTATGCCCCTACTATTTGTGTACTATATTTTCGATGTATCGTTCTTTATGGTCTTACCTACTCTACTTTACCTTTATAGTCATCTGCTAATATCACTGCCTGTTGGTCTCTAAATTCATCTGATTTCCCTCACCCCCCTGCTTGCCTCAGCCTATACCTAAACTCCTCTCTTGTAAATATGTGGATTATTCTATTTGTAAAATGAAGTTGTTTGATTAAGCACATCGAATCACTATTTACTTTATATTTGTATATCTTTTTATATCCATGTTCGTTTATTTTTGTTATTTATGGTAATTATTGTATATAGTTTGTGTACTTATTTACTAATTATGAATAAAGTTTTGTTTTTACACTTATATGCAATGATAATTTATGTGTTATTGTTCCAAATAGATGAATAATGGTAATGATAAAAATAATAGTTGATCAAAATCGTCTTTGGGGTAGGACGAAACAGTTTAAAGGCAGCATCAAAATGGTGGTGCGCCCAATGCGCCGTACCTACCAGAAACGCCTCTACCTAACACTTTCACACTCTTACAACTCAAGTGCAACCTATCAATTGCATACAAATCCTCCCTTCCAAAAAACTCACTCCATGTATCCCAAACCACTGGCCCATACTATCACACAATACTTTCATTCTCTCTTTTATCCCAACTGCGCGCGACATCCACTCACTGCTTACTCTAAGCCTAGGTCACAATTCCTGATACTACACACATGAACTTCTGGTCAAAGGAATTCTGGCCCGCCGCAGTCGCCCGACCTGAACCCCATTGACTACAACGTGTGAGCGCATGTCGAGGGCAAGGTCTGAAAGGTTCGCCAAATCAACGTTGATGAGCTGAATTCCTCCGTCAACCGCGTGTGTAAACTAGAACATGACTGGATGTCCAATTGTCCACAACAGTTTAAACCTATACTCTTTAAAAGATACATTGACAATTGCTTCGTTCTCTTTAAAAATAAGAATCATGCCTCCCAGTTTCAAAACTACATCAATTCCTAGCATCATAACATTATTTTTACACTGGAGCATGAAACTAATAACTCTCTTTCACTTTTGGACATTAACATTACTTGGTCAGACAACAAAATTTCCACTTTGGTATATAGAAAACCCACATCCACTCTCCTGGGCACTAATTATTTCTCGAGTTTACCAAACTGCTTCAAAATATCATCTGTAAGCTGCAGAATAAACCGTGCTTTCAGAATATGCTCTGACTGGAACAATTTTCATAAAGCGATGTCTTGTCTCAAACAATTTTGTAAATTTAATTTATTCCCAGCATCATTACTCGACAAATCGATTAAAAGTTTCTTAAATAAAATATACGAGATTCCTCTCGTCAAATCTAATGTATCAAAAAAGAAAATGTATCTCAAAATACCCTACATAGTCTCGCTGACCAACAAACTCATCTTAGACTTTCAGCAATTATTATCTAAAGTTTATCCACAAATCAAATTCTACTGTATACCAATTAATACTCTCTCTCTTAAAACCTACGTGTCCCATAAGGAGAAGCTACTCTTACTACTCAGGTCCTCACTTGTTTATCAATGTATGTGTGCGAGTTGCCAAACTCGCTACGTAGATAAAACTACGCTACAATTGAAGCTGAGGATTTGTAAACATAAAGGGGGTTCCCACTATACAGACCTACGCATTGCTAAACCGGAATTCTTTGTAATAAGGAATGATTCGGATACTTGCACTTCACTATTGTCCCTTTCAAATTTCAAGGTTTTGGATTCTGCGGATAAATCCGTAGATCTCAACATTTTGGAATCGCTATTTATTCGGAATAAAATTCGAGTCAGTCATCAACACCACATTACATTTATTAATTCAAATATCTTAACTTTAGTTTGTTTTATAATTCATTTTTACCTAAAATGAATTATAATGTTTTATTAGTTGGTTACTCATATTTCAGTTATTTTAAACAACTACCATGTTTAGCTCAGTTCGAATTTTCCACCTTTTAAATCATTTGATTCCTGTCCTTCTCTCAAGTTGGTAAGTGTTCATTCATTTATTTCATTTTGAATTTTAATTTTTGCTTTGTTTTCCTAGTTTTTTTTTATAATTTTGCAGTGTTTTTCTTTGTAATTTTGCATTGTCCTCTCGGTAATTTTTTGTATTTTCTCGAAAATTTACTAAACTCTAAATTTATTCCTTATTACATTGTCGCATTATATTCTCTCAAATTCAAAAAACTTCAAACTTATTGTCAGTCATTAATACATATATCCCTTTATGTATTCTAAGCTTGCTTGTTTTCATATTATTTTACTCCATTATAGGCTGAAGATGAACATGTTCCGAATACTGGTTTTGGCTTTAATTTACATACTAAAATCGACGTTTCTGAAGGATGTTACAATATATATATATATAATATATATATATATATATATATATATATATATATATATATATATATATATATATATATATATATATATATATATATATGTGTGTGTGTGTGTGTGTATGTGTGTGTGTCGATTCTACCTCTATAATAGAGTAATGAACCATTATTTCTAATGTAGTCAGTTGCACTGAACTCCTGCCCAAGTGATTAGACAGGTTCCAATATTGTAATTTATTTTTCCATATCTGGTGACCAGAACTGTACCGCAGACTACAACTGAGGTCTTACAAGCGTCTTATATAAGGAAAGAATAATGTCATTTGATTTAATTGCAAAATGTCTTGCTATGTATCTAGGAACCTTATTTGTCTTTTGTGAAGCTATAGTGCATTAGAAATTAAATCGCTTGAATCTTTTTACCTCTTTACCTTGTTTACAATTTCCCAACCTATATAGAAACTTTTTCGACGGTTATCCTGACCTACATATGCGCATTACTTTAGATATACCATTTTCCCCCCAACATTTTTTGTATGTTTTCAAGCATATATATTGCTCTCCCTCTCCCTCTCTCTTTCTATATATATATATATATATATATATATATATATATATATATATATATATATATATATATATATATATCCGTGAGAAACTGCATCAGGACACCTCCATCATCCTGAGACTCCAAAATCGCAGAAGATTGCGGATGGCCGAAGCCGTCATCATTCAAATGAAGAAACCGTCAATTAACGTGCAACTTCAGCCGGAAACCAGACTCCCGACATCTCGGCGTCCCCGAGTTGACGGCCGTTAAAAGAAGCACGTTTTCAAACTTTCATTTTCCTTTGCCTCTTTTGCCAGAGAACTAGATCGGAGCGACAAATAGTCACACGATTCAACGATGGTAAAAGATATGAAAAAGTGTGGGGATAGAGTGTAGATATAGAGAGAATAAGAGTTAATTGTAGATGGAGAGAATATGTACCAGGTTGTCTGGCAACCTCATTTGATTTTCATTATATTTTCATTTACAATGTTGTTTGTTCTTTATTTTTAGCATTCAAGCCTTTTTCTTAGTTTTAAATCTTTCTTAGTTTTTTCAGACTTGACTTTGCACTTGATTATTACTTTTTATCTATTTAGTTTTTAAATTATCTTTTATTAACTTGTCCACTTTGGATCTTTTTTTTATTTATTATTTTTTTAAATGTATTTTACTTACTTGTCCTTTTTGGATCTTTTTGAATTGGTTTATTTAAGATTTGTGCATTTGGATCTTGTTTTTATCTTTAAATTTGTCCTTTTGGTTCTTATATCTATTTATTTTTAATTGTTGTCCTTTTTGGATCTTTATTATTAATTAATTTCTTCTTTGTCCTCTTCGGATCTTTTTGTTTTAATTTATTTTATTTCTTTTGTTTCACTTTTCTTTAATTTGTAGTTTACTCTTCGGGTAGTTTTTATCGGAAAATTGGTTCAATATTCTCCTGGATTTTTAGCCGACTGCTTTGAAAGTCACGCTTAAATCTTAATTGGGGTATTTCTTCGATCGGTATTCTTATTTGTTGTAGGATGTATTCGGGCATTATTTCGTATATCTTGTTCCATAGTTCACTTGCTCTTCTATTTAGTGTGATGTTTATTGGCTCCAAATCAGTGACATCATGCAGGACTTCTGATGTGATTCGGTCCCATCTGGTGGTGTTCGTAATGAAGTGTGTGGCTGTATTTTGTACCACCTGTGCTTTTTTCATGGTACCTCTGCTTAAGGTATGAAGGGGAATGACGGGGTGCAGCAGGTGTGGTCTCACCAACAGCATGTAAAGTCTCTTCTTGACTTGAGGAGAGAGACGCTTGAATAGATACAGAGACCGAAGTGTCCTCCTTCCTGTGCCTATCTTGTCCTTGTAGTGGACATTGTACCCCTTCGAGTTCAACCTCAAGCCAAGTACCCGTCCTTCTCTTGAGTATTCGTAGAGATTGTCCTGCACCAGCACGTCCGCTGTCTTGTAACGTCCCATAGGGATCATTTTAAATTTTTGTACGTTTGTGCTGATTTTATTTCTTCGTTCGTATTCATTTATGTTCTGTATCTCTCCACTCGTCCTGTTAGCGATGTCAACAGGATTTTTATATATGCTGGTGACGACCTGTGTGATGTAATCTGCTAGCTGGACGTTTTGGTCAAGGTCTTGGACGGGATAAGATAGATCTGCCGTATACACTGTGTACAGTGTCAGACTAAGACATCCTCCTTGGGGTACCCCTGCCTCGAGGTCAAACGGTTCCCTTTCTATGTTATTTATCCTTATTACTGCCTCTCGATCTTCAAGGTAGTTGCAGAGTATTTTCCTAATGTTAATGCTCATCTGTAGGGTGCTAATTTACTTTTTTATCCCTGGTAGCCACACCTTGTCGAAGGCCGAGGCCACGTCTCGCGTTACGACATCTACATTTCCAATTCTGGCTTTGCCGATGGCTATCCTCTCGTTGATTAACGCCAGTGCTGTTTCAGTGACCAGTTTTGTTCGGAAGCCGTGTTGCTGGTGATTAAATAGGTTGTTTGCTTGAAGGAAGCTCTTTAATCTGTTATTGATGAGCTTCTCTAGTAGCTTTCCCATGACCTCAGGTAGGGAGATGGATCTGTAGCTACTAATTTGTTTTTTTTTGGCTTCCCAGGCTTAGGTATGAAAATCATACAAGCCCTCTTAAACTAGTCCGGGTAGTATGTGACATTGAGACAGGCGTTAAACACCTCGAGTAGAGCTTCATTAATGTTGTTAATGGCATTCATCATAGGCATCTTGGTTATGCCAGTAAGTCCTGGTGACTTTTGCTTGAAGCTCTTTAAGGCTTCTTCGTATTCTTCATGGGAAAAGGGTCTACTCTCCTCCCCGGCGAGATGTGTCCTGTCTACGATGTGATAAGGAGTCAGGTTATTTCCTATTTCTCTAAGTCTTGCTAAGGTTTCTTCTTCGTATGCTTCATCAAAATCTTCGTTGTCCTCTTCTCCGATACGAAACCGATTCCGCCAGTATGTTCTAAACTCACATTCGATGTCAGGGTCTCTGTGAGTTCAGCGCCAGTGACTTTGATCGTTATGCGACTCTTTGGGGGAGTGCCAGGTAATCTATTCAGCTGGCTCCAGAATTTTCTTGGGTCTCCTTCTGCGTCAATTTTTGATATTAGGTCATCCCATTGCTCTCTAGATTTCTGCCTTATTAGGTTTTTGATCTCGTTTCTTAGATCACGTATTTCTTGATGATGTTGTGCCGTGATCCCATACAGGTTTGTGAAGAAGATGGACGTTTCAAGTTGGTCCATTTTCTCCTGTATGTTATGGTCCCATCTTGGAGCCGGAGGAACTTTATACTCCGTCCAGGGAACTGCTAATCGGTCGGCCTCTAAGATTTTTGACGTAAGGTGGTTGATTTTTGCGTCAATTTCTTCAAGAGTCGCTCCTTCCAGTTGTTCTACCTGAACATGCTGTAGATGTTCACGGTATAACTCCCAGTTGGCTCTTGCAAGACATCTGCGCTTAGGGACCTGCACCTGGATTGGGGAGGTAGAGATGTGGGTGATCATGCTGACGTGGTCTGATGGAATGAAGGGCCTGGGGATGGTGACTTGGTTGAGAGAGAAGTTCCTGTTCGTCAGAATTATATCCGGCATAGTCGCAGACCCTTTCAGTATGGAATGTAGCGAAGTCAGTTCCTTCCCTTTGCACTACGCCCCTGTCGATTAACAGGCTGAGCGAATTACCAGCTCCATTAAATGACGTAGTATAACCAGCTTCTCTGCAGCGGGCATTTAAATCGCCGATCAAAATTGCTGAAGAGTTCCTCCTAAAGAGTCGCAGAAAGTTAGGGATCGGGAAATAGGGATACCTGAGTGGTTGATATCCAACAGCGATTACTAGGTCGCCAAATGTCGTGCGGATCTTGATTGCAACATAAGACTCTTCCAAGTCCCGTATCTCCTTAAAGTTGATTCCTTTCCTGATAACAATGGCTGCTCCATCATACCGCTCTTTTGTATGGCTGGTCAACAGTACTTCAAAATTATAAATCTTGATGTACTCGTTATCATCATTCAGTCCATGCTCTGATATAAATACAATATCATGGTCAACTGATCTTATGATTTGATTGTATATGGTACTTTTGGTGGTCTATCCAATCTGAGCCTTCCAATTTTATATGTTTCTTGTAGCGCTTAGTTTCCCCTTAAAAAATTCCCGCGCCATGATTGGCCAATTTTTGTATTACATATCTTCGCGTAGAAATACTCTATATAATGTAGCAATTTTTGACGATTTCCATTTCTGAACTGCCTTAGTCGCTTTGATTGTTCTCTGAAATATTCGTTGTACGGTAAAGTTAAATTCTTTGAAATTTGAACTGATTTCCTTTCAAATGAGGTTTATTGTATACCGTTTTGTTGTGCGTGACCCGATATTCCACCAGCAGTTATACGTTCGGAAGTGACTAATTTCTCATTGACTTGCCTTAATGGAGACAAATGAGGGAAAGGAAGAAGGACTCCTCTGCGCTGCCTGAAGGTAAAGTTGCATTTTGTTCATTGGACATCCCTTTCCACCTTCTCCACACCACTTTTCCTTTTTTATAACGCATCCCTAAAAACTACATACACACCCAGTTACACACACCTACAGAATCAGGTTACCCCAGATTCCCTCTCAAATTACGCCCTTGGGTGTAATAGCGGAGAGATGAAGGAGACACGGCGCATTGCCCTGAGGACATTGCCAGGCCGCCAAAAATCAGACAGGAGCGAGGTCTTCAAAAGAATTTATGGCAAGCTTCATATTGCACTCATATGACTAATTGATTTACCAAATGGCTACGTGGCTATCTGTATGAGGGAGGCTGACATCGAAATCCTCTCCTCTCCGAAAGCCTCAGATTCCCTTAAAAAAATCGATCTCGACCTCAAACACCGCCACAAATATGAACACATAGAAGTGTTATCTACCGGTGTATCGACCCCTGGGTTGGAGGCCACTCGTCCGATCAAATCACGGACGAGATTCTTCGGAATCATCAGTGGGCAAAAGTAGCTGAAGTGATAATGTTTAAAGACCACACCCACGTTTTCAAAGTTATCTTTACGGAAAACACAATGGCGATTAAAGCTAAAGAAAACGGCCTTCTTCTCTTTAATGTCCGCATATGCCTTGATCAGATTGAGCGTGAGTAGTTCGTTGACCTAAAAATGTGCTTTAAGTGCTAGCTACAACGAACACAACACTGCCACTTGCCCCAACGCTACACTCAGTTTGTTCTGTGTGCGCCGGCCAAGACCATTCATGGCGCGAATGTAAAAGTTTGTTCCAGAAATGCCTCAATTGGGGCGGCCCACACAAAACAATGGCAATGACGTGTCCAGTAAAAAAAGGAACAAATACAAAAAGCATAGAACAAAGGCAGAACAGAGGAAGAAATTAAGGCTAACACCACCTACGCGAAGGTTGCCATGACAACGGTCGCAGAGATTAGTGTTGCCTCTGCACCTACATACCTGCATATCTAAAATGAAAAATCAACAAAAATGATGTGTTGCATATATTATGCACACATTGCTAACCTGACCAAGCCTGGCACCTTCCGCAAAGGAACTAAATACCATGCTCGTGAATAACGGCATGGAAAAATGTGGTTTCCGGAAAACCCTCCGTCAAACGAGGTTCTTCGAGTGAACCTATAACCCCAGACCGAGAAGATCGGCCAAAAACCTCCAAACACGAGTAATGCCCTTTCACGGGATCCTCGAGTGCAAACTATGGCTGCTCGGCACGTACACTCACACGTACACCCAACTACCCAAACTAATGCACAAATCGAGCAGAAGGAAGCTGCTGCTGTTAGGCCTAAGAAGGTGGAGCATTCGCCCCGCCCCAAAAAGGCCTCGCGGTCATGTCGGCCGAGTAGATCCTCATCCTCAAGGAATCGGGCTACCAGGTACATGTACGACTCGAGGATGATAAACCGAAGGGAACCAGTTTCCTGACGACGCAGGTCCAGAAGATATTGTCGATGTCCTTATGGCCTGACAATTCAAATGGGACTACGAGGCTGACATACCGGAAGATCTGGTAAAGCAGGCTCTCTTCTGCGACCTTATCCACTTCTCTAACGACGCTTACGTTGTACTTACGGACGCAGAGTTCCGTAAAAAGAGATCCGGCAAGGGGAAGACTCCTCCGTCCTCCCCCCAAGGAGCTAAAATCGACCTAGAGTACAACACTCCTCGCGATAAACACCTACACTACATTGCAAGCGTAGTATCCAAGGCTAGCCTAAAATTAAAAAAGACCTTACCTGAACGGTAACAACAACCCCAAAATGTAAAACCTACCGATTATGACAACCCATTTTTACAACTTTCCACCGAAATTGACTTTCCGTAGCAGCGAGTTCTACTAGTTATTACAAAGGCTTGAATGCCAATTTAATTTAGACAACCACGAACAACTCAACACGAGATCAACATTGCCAGAGCTACCCTTTGACGAGGGATCTATACAATCCCTGCTCATGCGTGCTTTATTTTAATATTCTACCTACTTTTGCTGGAGATACCTTTCACTAGGGAAACATGCTTCAAACTTATTCTAAACTTACCTTTACTATCCTTATAAAAACCTTTTCACCACTATACTCTCTTACTTTTTGTTCTACTACTCTATACTTCCTTACTTGTTATGTCCAATGTCCAATAATTCCATTTCTGTTCATTCCCTGAAGATGACCTAACATGGTCGAAAGACGTTTGGAATAAAGAATGTCGTTTGCGGATGTTTTTTCTCACCTCGAAGACCCTCTCAAAAAACTTGTAAAAAATATTAAGAATATACAAGTTAAAATTAATAACGCTGCCACAGCTGTGGACTTCAATAGAACCTGCATACAACATGGCCTTTTACCTAATTATATATATATATATATATATATATATATATATATATATATATATATATATATATATATATATATGTATAATATCTCTCAAAGTAGCACGAGAGAATGATGGAAATGAATCTATTAAACCACATTGAAAGAGAAAACGGAATAATTTTTCCTTGCAGTAATATTTTTATTACCTTTTTTTTCGACAAATCCGTGCAGGGAAGCGATTCGAACCAGGCACACTGAGGCAGCGAGCACCGCTTTGATCACAGTTAAAAGTATGCTCGCTGCCTCAGTGTGCCTGGTTCGAATCGCTTCCCTGCACGAATTTTTCGAAAAAAAAGGTAATAAAAATATTACTGCAAGGAAAAATTATTCCGTTTTCTCTTTCAATGTGGTTTAATGGATATATATATATATATATATATATATATATATATATATATATATATATATATATATATATGCGTATGTGTGTGAGAGAGAGAGAGAGAGAGGGAGAGAACAGAGAAATTTGCATAATCCTAAATATACTTACCTCTTGACGGTGAATATTTTATTCTTTGTATAACGCCTTCGCGGCAAAAGCAGACCCTTATAAAATTCAGATACGCACGTCAACTAATCCATTTCTGCGCACTCGAGGAATTAGCGTAAAAACAGCAAAGAACGGAAATTCATCCCCCTTGTTTACTGAGTATATCAGACCTCTGTGGGTTTGATATTGAAACTCACAGACCTGAACTTGCACGTCAATGGAAAGTGTGATAAAATATCAGACATGTCACCCAAAGAAAACAGGTCAACTCTAATCGTGTATTAGTTAGGGTTACGCTGCCTTCTCTTCAATTAAAGATCAGATGACGGCTTGCAAGCTCACAAACACCATAAATCGGTGCTTGTTAGAGTAAAGCGGCGTAGAACGAGTTGTTTTACTGTGTTTTGATCCCCACTAGCGAGAAGAGAAGCTTTTTTGGCTCAAGCGAGAGCCACCCGTTCCGTCTCACAGGAGTGAGGATATGGAAACACTATCGGCAGGTTTCTTAGACGTGGAATTACTGCTTTATGTTGGCGAGTGAAGAATGGAATGGAAGAGACAGCGTTTTCATCACCTATACGTGTAGTGACATGCGTCCGGAACACTCTGCAAACATGCCCCAAAACTTCTCGGCACATCGCATCATTGGCGGTTGACCCCTACGAGCAGCAAAATCCCCTATGTCTTCTCTCGTCGAGAATCGAACTCGACACCCAAGCGTGGAAATTCAACCCCTTATCCGCTAACGAGACGTGTATGACAGGTGTTCTTATATCTGCACCACTATGACTGGTGGGGAGGGTGACTCTCCACCCCCTCAACATGAGCGACCAATTCTACTTCCGAGTACAAAATGTCGTACCCGAGGCGGGATCTATAGTAGGTGCATAGGGGAGGGGGAAAAGGGGGAAGGGGCTTTCCTAATTCTGTCTACTTCCCTTCTTTCTCCTTCTTTGACCTTGCCATTGAAAAGCAGTAGTGAGAGGGCGCGAATGAATGAAGGTGAACAACCCGGTCACCTTCCCTCTCATTAGCTTGACCTTCATTACGCTCCTTTTGCCGACTTGATCATAACCTTCGTCTTGACTTGATTTATTGAGGAATAAAAGGAACCCTGCGATTATCTATAGGAGGTAAGTATCGCTCACTCCGAGATAGGCAATGATGCGGTGAGGGGCTCTGAAACTGATCGTCAATGGAAAGAGAAATTAAGCAAATGGAAATATTGTTTTATTCCAAACTGTAACGTTTTCAAATTCCCATCAGATGAATGTAACCAAAGGACATTTTGTTCTTAGTCGAGAACGATAAAGAAATTTAAGAAAAAAGGAAAAGCGAAAAAGTAAGGAAATAGTTAAATAGAAGGGGAACAATAGTTGATATCATCGTCTACTTGACACGTCTAAAATTTAGAGGAAATGAAGTCTTGGGCTCTCTTTAAGAATAAGAGGAGGGTTCGTGCGTAGATACGAGAACAATTCGGATCAAGTAAAATCGGAGAAAGTGAGAGAGAGGAGATTATTTCTGTGACGCCATGTGGTCAGTGGCAGCATTATTACCTTCCATTTTGGGGCTGACCATACAGCCCGACATAGAAGGGCTGGATCTTCAAGGAGAGAAATAACGGGTGACGAGTAACCTGACTGAAGCTCTTCCATAGACCTCCATCGTACTTGATAAAGAGAATTTGTCTTTATGTAGGTTACTATACGATTCACTCTTATTATACACCAGCAAAACTTTAACAAGTTAAATGTAGGATAAGAGGGGGGTGTGGGTCTATTAAATGGAGTAAAGGATATATGAAGGGGACTCAAGTATTGAGAGAGTTGCGGAACATCAAATAATAGAAGATCTTCCAATGATGAGATGCAAGAAAATCTCAGGTCAAAATATTAGTTTATTAGGAGTCCGGATCACAGCGGAGTCGAAGTGACGTGATGTAAAATTGTTGAATTCGAGCTGTATCGTGCACATACCAGTGGATTAGCGTAGTGTGCACACTGGTAATGAAAAACAAAAGCTTTAAAAGAGAAAAGTTTTATTAGTTCACATGTACAGAACTAGTTTCAGAACATCAAGCTTCCTCTTTTAGCTTTACAAAAGTCTTTTTACAGCTGCAGGATGGAACCTGATTGTCTGAAATTAGGCCTGTACTTTTGAACTTATAAATTAGTTCTCTCTCAGAGCTTTTGTTTTGCATATATCAGTGCAACCTGACAACCTAACTTAGATCCCAAACTCAATATGGTTAAACATACAGATGGCGCCACATCTCTATGTAGTACCATAACCATTGAGTATCCATACCCAATGTGACATACGAAAGGGTGCAAAGAAACTACGATAAATGACAGGAGATTAATTTATATTTTAAAAACTAGATAATTGCAGCTCAGCCATGGGTAGAAAAAGGATAAGGGGAAGGGTAGACAGGATTAAAAAACGCGATTATGAAAATCTGGTGAGGGTTGCTTTAAATAACACTAATCCACCATAATTACTGCAAGCCTGGATTCTCTTTATCGGAGCTAATTTAGGGTTTGTCGGCTTCAAACATTTCCTTGGTTATCTGCTTGAGTGACGTAGCAAACTTGTCCGACGAAAATATGCTCCTTTAATGGAAGGTTCATTCTTTCCATCCTCACCATCACTAACTCTATAATTTAAGAATGGGATTTATTTGAGTATTTGAATAATAATTTCATCTTAGTTCGGTTATGACTTATGTTTTTTTTTTATCAGTTATTTCTAATAATTCTTTTATAATATAAAAAAAATAGGGAAATTCAGAAATAAATATAAGTATCGAAATTTTGTGATTTTTTTAAAACCCAAAGAATTACAAGTGGTGAAGTTCAGAAAATTGATTTTTATATATCTTCTATTTTTAAAACTATATTTTAGCAACGTGATATTTTGAAATAGGGGGAATTTAATTTAGAGTTCCTTTATAACATTATTATAATTGGCGAAGTTCAGAAAATTTCTAAAAATTTAACCATGGCTTCATTTTTTTAGATTTTAAATTTTAATCTTAGTAGCGAAGCGCAAGTTCCTCCCCGTAGGGGGGAGTGGCGAAGCCATTGCCTGGTTTTCTTCATAAAAAATCACTGGTTTCACTGTTTTCAGACGACTGCATTACAGGTAATGCTTTCGATTCGCACCATAAAACTAAATTGACTGCTATTCAGACACTCTAGGGTATACCTATGCGAGTGAATCCATATTATATCCCGAAATATTTAAAGGTGATGGTCTATGCAAAAGAGTTGCTTTACTACTTCCTTGAGGACATTATTGAAAAGCTGGCTAACCAGGGGGCAGTCAGAGTTGCACGAGTGGTGAGAAAAGAGGGAGAGGGTTCGAGACCCACTCTCACACTCTTCGTCACGTATGAACTAAACAGGCACTATTCGAAGGTGCATGCTGGATTGAATTGCTCCCGCAGAAGGCATTCGTGCCGTTACCGTTGAGGTGTTATAGTTGTTCAAAGGTGGTGCCTAATGAATCTGTCTAGTGCCCGGCCAAATGTGAAAAATGAAGCAGATTGAAGCTTGTTTCCTTTAAGCATTTTGATTCAGCTCACTTCCAAAGAGGGGTCTTGGACGTCCAGGATCTTGACCTTATTTCATATCGAGAGCTAGGGAATAGTTCTGTCTGTGTGACCAGGCACCTCCTATACTTTGCAATTAATAAAGGCAACCTCCTGAAAGACAGGAAGCAAAGGGTAGTGCTAAATGGTGTAAAGTCAGAGTGGAGGGATGTTATCAGTGGGGTTCCTCAGGGATCAGTTCTCGGTCCATTATTATTTGTCATCTATATAAACGATCTTGGGGAGGCAGTTAATAATAAAGTGTCAATTTTTGCGGATGATACCAAATTAGCAGCTGTAGTTAAAGATATTGATGATAATTTTAAAGTGCAGGGGGACTTAAATAAATTGTTATCCTGGGCACATAAGTGGCAAATGACTTTCAACCTTGATAAGTGCAAAGTTATTAACATGGGAAAAGATAATAGAGAATTTAACTATGAAATGGATGGGCATTGGCTGAGCTCAGTAGAGGATGAGAAAGATCTAGGAGTAGTAATAGATAAGTCATTAAGGTTTTCTAAGCAGTGTATTGAAGCAAGAAATAGGGCAAATAGAGTGCTGGGTTTTATTAAGAGAAATGTCAGTTACAAAAGTAAGGAGGTTATTCTTAAACTCTATAACTCTTATGTTAGGCCACATCTAGAGTACTGTATACAGGCATGGTCCCCACATTTTAGACACGATATTAACCTTCTTGAGTCAGTGCAACGGAGGGCAACAAAGATTATTCCTTCCCTGAGGCACCTTGAATATGAAGATAGACTGAGGGTATTAAATATGTTCTCGTTCGAAAGGAGGTGTGTGAGAGGGGATATGATTGAGCTGTTTAAAATTTTTTCCGGGATAGATAAATTGGATGTTAGCAAGTTTTTTGAGTTAGATGATGGAAATCGGACTAGAGGTCACCACTTGAAAATTAAAAAGCAAGGGTGTAGGTTGGATTTAAGAAAATATTTTTTCACCAATAGAGTGGTAGACTTCTGGAACAAATTGCCGCAGAGGGTAGTAGGTAGTCCAAATCTAAATGTATTTAAGAGTAGGTTGGATGAGTTTATGGGAAGGGAAGGTTGTGATGGTTCCTAAGTTTTGTATATATTAATATTGTTTGTATATATCTATAGCTGCATGATTTAGTTCTTGACAAGCCTTGATTGGTGATACCCTTGTTTCTGGATGCAATCCTCTGGATGTAGTTTTCCTGGGAGTTTGGGTGCCTTGAAAAAGAGGCCGCTTGACTCGGATGACCTATGATGAGCCCTTGTGGCTTTTGTCATCCGTTATATTATATTGTGGGGGACTTTGATTTTGTCTTCCCCTGGTGATGGTGCTTTTTGTGGGTGGGTTTTGACGGAGGCGGACGACCTTTGATAGGCCCTTGTGGCTTTTGTCATCCGTGTAATTATAATTATGTTATGTTAAAGCGTATGGGAACGGTAGATTCCTCGCACATTTGGAACCTTTTAGGGAGTTTATATCTTTCTGGCTCCACCCTTGTCCAGGTGCTCAAAGAAGATCTCTTGCCCTATTCAGGCTCAAACCTGTAACGCTTTTCCCACCGCGTTACTGTTTTGCCTCGTTGGTAGTAAGGCCAAGGAAGGTGGCAGTTGACCAATTCCTTGGGGATTTCGAAATCTACCGACCGGAAGGATTAAAGCAATAAATGAACTTTGGAACAATAGCCATTGTCGAACTTGAGCGGGGTTCAGTAAGGGATAGGTTTCCTAAAAATGACGAGGTAGCTCCAACTCCAAAGGCGCCAGGCTAAGCCAAGGACTCGAGAACGAGCCTAATCCTCTGCAATAAGCCATCGAATGCAACCTCGCAAACCGCGCGTTTCAGCCAGAAGCTCTCGGAGCTTGACAATCAGGTATACGACTTGGTCTATTCCATTTAAGGTCTTCGCTTCTCAGAGGGCCCAGAGAGCTCCTTAATGATATATCTGGGTGAAGAGAGATTTCCTTCATTAGGACTGCCGTGAACTCTGGCCTAATTGAAATGAGCTACAAGGCTCATTTCCGGCCGTTATCATAAAGCTGTCTGCTTTCTGCTGTCTGATTCGGGTGATGTTTGGATCTAGTTTTTCCTGGTGGACATACGTTTCTTCACGCAATATAAGGAACCCTCTTGGTCCATAAAGGATTTTGGGTGATTTACCCTAGGAAGACTGGATCGACATCTCGGATTCTGTGTCCATGGCGGCGTACACGATTGCTTTCTTCGCATTACGTGGTGTGAATTTTGCCCCACCTGAATTTCAAGCAGGTTAAACGTTACTGTGGGCCGCAGGGCCGGACTTACCTATACGCCAATTACGCCATATGCAGGGCTCCAACCAATGCGCAGGGTGCCTAGATTTTAAAAACTGAAATTAGGGACACCTAAATTGGAGAGAGAGTTGAACAATATACAGGACACACAACTTTCGTGAAATTACGCACGCAGCCCGAAGTCCCTCTCAGCTGGGTCCAGATTGTTCAGGACCTACGTCGTTGACTTTTCTTTTGTTTTAAAGTGTGTTAGTTGTAGATTTTGTTACAAACAGCTGTTCATTACATCTGTTACAGCATTACAATATTGCAATCATGCATATTTTGCAGTTTTTCAAACAATATTATAACTAAAGTGACTTTCCATAATATATTGAGTAAATTGTAGAAAATAAAATAAATATGATGAAAACCTTTCCATAATCCTTTTCAAAATTATTTTCCCCCATTTTTGTTAGTATTTTATTTTTCATTTGTCATACTTTGCACGGGATCCAATTGATCTCAAGTGATGGTGTTTGGTTTGAGCATATGTGATGAACTCAGGACATGACGGTGTGAAGTTGCACTTGATCGTCTCTACACTTCACCGGTTCCTGCACCCACCCAATCGTGGTACATTAAAGAGAACACTATCTTATGCCTGGTGGTAAACATCATCCAGACTAGACTAGCACGTAAATTTGGCTCACCCAAAAGTGATAGACTCGCTGCGATTTCTTGGTCTTACAGAATTCTGATCTCTTGTACCATTGCTCTTTGGCAGTCGGCAGGTTGGTTACTGTTAGGGTTACGTTATTAATTCTCTACCAGTCTCATGCTGGCAAAAAACTTTATTATAGGTGTAAGAGGTGTTCCTATAAATTCCAACGACTATTGTGAATGGTAGATTCGATACACAACACTGGAATCTGGTTGCTGACTGTTGCCATGGTCATGCCCTATATAGAGACGAGTCTTGTTAATGAGGGTTAAATACTACACGATTCACTTCGCCACCGTTTATGATGGGATTCAACGCATAGGTTCAGATTCGCTCCCAGCCATCACTGGTTCTCATTTCTTCAACACAATCTCTCTACTCTATGGTACATATGTCTACGAAAGAGGACAATCATGCCCAAGACATTTCCGCATTATGGTTAAGAAACCCCATCAATAGTTCTATGTAGCTTTCATACCGGCATTGTCTATGGTTTTCCTTAGGACACCAACCGAGAAGATAGCACTATTGAATGTTTGTAACTACTCTTCTGGTCCTAAAGTTTGTACAACACAGAGAGTATTGCATTCTCATTTTTATGAAAATAAACCGTTTCACACCTGAATCGTGCCGGTGTACACAGAGAGCTCTAAGTCCGAAGAGAGTGTCGGCTTTTAGGCTATTTCCCAGTTGTTTGAGGCTGTCTTTGTTGTCTGCTTAGCTGATTGTAGTATAACACTCGTTACATGAGATAAGACATCTTGCCCAATGTGGACACCAGTTTTTAATCCATCACTCACAGAGCGCCTAAGTGCTCTTGAAGCAATAGAATCTTTTCATCCTTTCGTCTGCATTATCCGTCCAACCACAGCTACTGCATCATGGTAGGTGATTCCCATATTGTCTCTTCTGGGTTCCTGGGCAGTATAAATTATATAACATTTATGTAGCCTGAAAATTAGACACACTCGTGGGAAGCAGGGCTGCCTGATAAAGCGCTCTTGTGAACTCTTTCGCGCGGATTGTTTGGTTCCTCAGAATACGGGACACTTATTGGTTGAGATTCCTAGTCTGGGGGGAACGAGAGCCCGTCACCTGTCTCGGTACAGAGACACTGGGGCTTCCTATCGTCTGCTGCTTGTGGATGGGGCGGTCTTTGTGCGCCAGGTTGTAGTAGCACCATAGGTTTTCTCGGAGAAGGTGGGCCTCCTCTATACTATTATTTTTTTAATTGCATGGTTGTGTCCGAGAAAAGCGTGACTCTCCTGGGGCACCCGTATATGACTCTTGCTTATTGATTTCCCATTAATCTTTTTATAGCTGCTTTTATGTTGTTATTGTATTCTTTTTTAATTTTATCATGTTTTCTTCTTTATTTGCAGGCCATGCCATCATCGGTGGTTGCCAAATAACTGTCTTAAAAATGAAAAAAATATTAATTCGAATAAAGAATTGAAGTAGGAGACCAAACTAAAACGAACAGTAGACGTCATATGCACAAATCATAGAGATATTCAGGTGACGCCCTTTAAACTTTAAACTATTTGTTTTGTATATTAAACACTCTTTTTTGCTATCTCTTTAACCTTTATATAAAAAAACCTGTATTTGCAAAAACTTATTTTTTCAATTTATGATTGTTCTGGTAATTTTTTTCCACTGTATCCTCAGTATACTTTATGCGAGAGGGGGAGAGGAGGCAAGAATTTCCTCGTTTTTTTAGAATCCACGACCCATCAAGGTCATATAGGATTTACCCGATGGCGAACCTAAGAAAGGAATCTCCTCAGTTGCTTTGTTTGGAAGTGCGTCGTCGATGACCTGAGAAGTGTCTTAGTTAAGAGACACTTCTCTTCATTTCTTGGTGATTTAAACTTTAATTGCTCGAATATCTCAGGGATTGATAGAAAATAATTGCTACGAACTAAATGTCATAACTACTGGGAGTCCGGGATCACGGCTCCAGGAATAATATAATTTAACATTAAAAAATCCACGACTTAATTTCGTAGTGGATTGGCGGGGGAAATGCGCCTGCCCTCTGTCGACTGGTTGCACGAGGAGAAAATTACCGACGATTTTGAGCTTCATATAGGCATGTAGTGTATAATTATATGTTTTATTTTTCCCCGCATATTAACCTTGGAGTAGAAGAAACGAAATGCAAGAAGAGTTAAAATATTGTTCAAAAGATACAAAAATGGTGGTATTTATTCCTTAGAGTTCTTATTAAATGAAAAGATTATATGAAAATGGGTGTCATACCCCCCAAAATGTAGTAATGGCTAAAGATGATGATAATAATTATTTCCTGACATGAAACGAACACCAGAAGTTAAATTGAATTTGGGAATTTTACTTAAGAAAAGAATTAAGAAATTAAAAAGACCACATGGACATTTTCAGGGACCCTGAGACGGGACCTAACTAATGAAGATGGGCGATGCTTCAGGAGCGACAGCTTTTCCACAAGACAGGGATGGTGCGCATCAACGCAACTTGCATTAATGCAACGAGACGACCTGTGCATATAAATTTGAAACAACATCTTATACAACAATTATTATTCTAATAATATATTTGGGATTGATGGATTCAATCCATATTGGGCCCATAAAGCCATTCGGTGATAATTATAGATGGTTAAAAGTAAAATGAGGCCGTTCTGATTTGCTATTTGTCCTCGCTTCCCCAACTTCTTGTGAACAGAAAAAAAGGGAATTAAGAATAGCGGAAGATGAAAAAAGAAATGCACAGATGAGAATTGAAGTGAGGAAGTATAAGTCTTCAGGTTCTCAGTGATATTAATCTTTACTCAATCCTTTTTTAAGCAAACACTTCTCAATCACATCCCACGGAGAAGACATGGTGTTTTTTTAACATACACTTCGTAATCACATCCCACCGAGGAGACATCCTTCTTTTTTAACAAACACTTCCCAAACCACGACGCACCTGACGAGACATCATTCTGTTTGAAACGAACACTTTGCAATCACAAAACACCGATGAGACATCCTTTTGTTTTAACAAACACTTCCCAAACCACGACGCACCTGACGAGACATCATTTTTTAAAAGAAACACTTCGCAATCACATCCCACCGAGGAGACATCCTTCTTTTTTAACAAACACTTCCCAAACCACGACGCACCTGACGAGACATCATTCTGTTTGAAACGAACACTTTGCAATCACAAAACACCGATGAGACATCCTTTTGTTTTAACAAACACTTCCCAAACCACGACGCACCTGACGAGACATCATTTTTTAAAAGAAACACTTCGCAATCACAAACCACCGAGGAAACATCCTTCCTCTTTTAAGCAAACACTCCGCAATCACAAACCACCAAGGGAACATCCTTCTTTTTTAACAAACACTTGGAAATCACAACCCACCATGGAGACACCATTATTCTTTAACAAACATTTCCCAATCACAAACCACCGATGAAACATCCTTTTTTAACAAACAAACATTTTGCAATCACAAACCACCGAGGAAACATCCTTCTCTTTTTAACAAACACTTTAAAATCACAACCCACCATGGAGACACCATTATTCTTTAACAAACATTTCCCAATCACAAACCCCTGAGGAAACATCCTTTTTAACAAAAAAACATTTTGCAATCACAAATCACCTAGGTAACATTTTTTTTATTTAATAAACACTTTCAAAATCACAAGGCTCCGAGGAGAAATCCTTCCTTTTTAACAAGCACTTTGCAATCACAACCCCCCGAGGAGACATCGAACTTTTTTTTTGACAAACTCTTGTCAAATCACGCGCACCGAGGAAACATCCTTCTTCTTTTAACAAAGACTTCGCAATCACAACCCAGCGAAGAGACATCTTTCTTTTTTTAACCCTTCCCAGATCGGAAAAAATTCCGTGAGCAATTATCTTTACTCAATCCTTCTCTTTCCAAATCGGACCCAAATCATAGAGCCGCTTAAACATTTATCTTTACTCAATCCTTCTTTCTTTATCAACCCCATCTCGAATCACAAAAATCCGATGATACTTCTTTTTTTAACAAACACTTCTCAAATCGCTTACCTTCTAGAGACACTTTGCTTTACTCAATCCCTTTTTACAACCCAGCCTAGGACACTTATCTTTAATCAATCTTTCTTTTATTAAGGGATACTTCTAAAATCAGTAACCACCCGAAGACACTTATCTTTGAATAAATCTTATTTTTTTAACAAACTTCATGGTAATCGCAAGCAGTTATCTTTAATAAATATTTTTTAATTAATCTTACAAAAATCACACCCATTGGAGGATACATATCTTTACTCAATCCTTCTTTTAGGACAAACCCTTCCAAATTACGACCCTCCAAATAGACTTTACTCAATCTTACTTTTTGTAGCAAACCCTTCCTAAATTCACAAACCTACGAAGACACTTTACTTAATCCTTTTCTAACAAATTCTACCTCAATTACAAACCCATCAAAGACACTATTCAACTTTTTTTTCTTTTAGCAAACCCTGCCTAATTCAGAAATACTCCGAGGACATTATACTCAATCATTCTTTTTGTCATATACTTCAAAAATCACAAACTTTCCGAAGACAATTCACTCAATCATTCTTTTGTTTAGCAAATTCTTCCAAAGCGACAGATCATCCGAAAACACGACTCAAGCATTATTGATTGAGAAAATCTTCCAAAATCACAAACTCACTAATGACACTTTACTTAGTGATTAATTTTTAACAAACCCTCACTAAATGACAGACCATCCAAAGACAACTTAATCAATCCTTTTTACAAGCATGCCTAAATCAGAAACTTCCGGAAGAAAATTTACTTAATCCTTCTTTATTTAATAAACTCTTCTAAAATCACATTAACTTCAAAGACACTGGAAAACCATTATGCTTTTGACAAAGCCTTCCCAAATAACAAAAACTCTGAGGAGCCCATTCAATCCTTTTTTAACAACCCTTCACAAATCACATGCCATCCTCGGATTCTGTACTCAATCCTTCTCAATCACAACTCCGCGGGTAAGATTCAATTCTTCTTTTTGAATAACTACTTTGAAAATCACAAAACTCCGAGGAGCACATTCAATCCTTTTTTAACAACCCTTCTCAAATCACATGCCATCCTTGGGTTCTGTACCCAATCCTTCTTAATCACAACTCTGTGGTACGACTCAATTCTTCTTTTTGAATAAGTACTTTGAAAATCACAAAAACTCCGAGGTCACTTTACCCAATCCTTTTTAACAATCCTTACCAAATCACACACCCTCCAAGGAAACTACTCAATGATTATTGTTATAAAAAAGCTTCTAAAAACACAAGTACACGTAGACACATTGATTATTTTTTTTAACCCTTCTCTCAAAAAGTATAGTAGGATACTCTACTCAATCTTTCTTTGTTAAACTAAACATTCCAAATCACAAAATCACTGACACTCTACTCAATTCTTATTAATTAACATACCATTCCAAAATCCCAAACCTTCCGACAATCTTTACTCAATCCTTCTTTAAATAATAAACCTTGCCCAAATCACAAACTATCCGATAGCACTATACCCAATCCTTCTTTTTTAACAAACCCTTCCTAAATCAAAAACTTTCAGAGGAGACATTACTTAATGATTCTTTTTTTTTGCTGGCCCATACCCAAATCTAAGAGCTCCCAAAGAAAGCTTACTCAATCCTTGTGTATTTAATAAACCCTTTACAAATAACACAACCTTCTAGTACACTTTGCTAAATCACTATCTTTTGACAAACCCTTCCTAAGTCATACTATCTAAGGTCACTTCCCTCCTTAGTTCTTTTTTTTGACAAACCTTTCTTAATTCATAAGCCATCCGAGGACACTTTACTAAATCTTTCTTTTTTTACGAACCTTTTTCAAATTAAATACTCCCAGATGACCCTGGACTTAATCCTTCTTTTTTTGCACATCCTTCTGAAATCACAAAACCTGTGAGAACACAATCAATCAATCAACCATTTTTCAAAACCCTTTCTAAGTCACAAACCATCTGATATCATTTTAATCACTCCTTTTTTTTCTAAACAAACTTTCCATATCAAAACTCTTAAAGGACACTTTACACACTTTTTTCATCTTTTGACAAACCCTACGATGAGACTTGACATAAATATTATATTTTTTGACAAACCCTTCCTAAATCATTACCAAATATCACATCTTCCTGGACAAGTACTCAATGATTATTTTAGACAAACTTTGGCAGATCACTAAATCTTTGATGGATGAGGACTCAATCCTTCTTTGGGTATCAAATCTTCCCAAAAACACAAATCCACCGAAACACTTTAATCAATCATCCCATTTTACAACCCATAACAAATCCAAATTCATCAAAAGACACCACTCAATCATTCTTTTTTGATAAAAAACCTACCGAGGTCATTTTATTCAATCCTTTATATTTTTTGACGAATCCTTTCCAAATCACAACCCTCAGATGATATTTTACTCACTCATTTGTTTAAAAAACCTTCCCAAATCGCAGCACTGTCGTTACAAGGACATTTTACATGTTCCTTTCTGTTTTAACAAGCAATGTTCAAATCACAACCCTTCCAAAAACAATATACTCAATTTTGTTTTAACTAAACCTTCTCAAATCACATACCTTCCGAAGACCCAGTACTCAATCCATCTTTCGTAGCAAACCTTTTACAGATCACAAACCTTCTAAAGACACTTTACCCAATCATTATTTAAAAAAAAAACCCTTCAAAAACCACAGCTTTCCGAAGACATTTTACACAATCCTTCTCTTTTAGCAAACATTTCCTAAATAATAAAACCTAAGAGGACTCTTTACTCAAATCTTCTTTCTTTAACAAACCCTTCACAAATCACAGATACCCCGAAGATACTTTAATCACTTTATCTTTTGTTTAACAATCATTATTTCTACCAACCGTTCCCAAATCACAAATACTCGGAGGACACTACTAAATCATTCTTTTTAGCAAACTATTCCTAAATCACAAATACTCGGAGGACACTTTACTAAATCATTCTTTTTAGCAAACTATTCCTAAATCACAAATACTCGGAGGACACTATACTATATCATTCTTTTTAGCAAACTATTCCTAAATCACAAATACTCGGAGGACACTATACTATATCATTCTTTTTAGCAAACTATTCCTAAATCCTGAATACTCCAAGGAAACTTTACTCAAATATTCTTTGTAGCAAACCTTTCCTAAATCACAAACACTCCGAAGACAGTTTACCCAACCATTATTTTTAGTGAGCCCTTTCCAAATCACAAATACTGCAAGGAGACTTTACGTAATCTTTATTTTTAGCAAACCCTTCCTAAATCACAAATACTCCGAGAAGACTTTACCCAATCATTATTTTTAGCTAACCCTTCCCAAATCACAAATAATCCGAGGACACTTTACCAAATCTTTATTTTTAGCAAACCCTTCCTAAATCACAAATACTCCGAGAAGACTTTACCCAATCATTATTTTTAGCTAACCCTTCCCAAATCACAAATAATCCGAGGACACTTTACCAAATCTTTATTTTTAGCAAACCCTTCCTAAATCACAAATACTCCGAGAAGACTTTACCCAATCATTATTTTTAGCAAACCCTTCCCAAATCACAAATACTCCGAGGAAACTTTACTCATTCATTCTTTTTTTAATTTTACAATACATACATTGCTAAATCACAAACCCGTCTAAAATCCAATTTTTTTGACAAACCCTTCCAAAATCATAAAACCTCTTGTGATGTGAATTATAAAAAGAGTGAGAATAGGAATAAAACGAAGGCATCAAAGAACCGGTAACTTTATGAAAGTAATGAGAGGAAACCAAAAACGATGACTGCAAGGACCCATACTTCAAACTAAATCCTCTTTGGATATGCCACTCGCGTAGTGAAAAGGCATTGCATTACACCTGAATACCGGACTTGATTCCCAGCGTTGTCATTCTGATCTTTATGTTAATTGTATTACTTGGTCGGAGGAACTCATTCATGATTAAAAATGGATGAATGGCGGAATTAACTAACTCTGCCACCGACCACAAGTGGCGGTGGGACCGATCTTTGTGAAATGTCCACGAACAAATCGTTTCTCATTCAGCCCTCCCCTCCCCTTTTGGGTAGGACATAGAGTACAAACAAGCAAAATATAACCAGAATGTAATAATACCCAATTCATGTATTTTTCAACATCATTTATCTGAACGGGATTTGGGCACTTTTGGCCTCATAGCGGTAAATGTCCATATAGTTTAACTTTAAACTTAATCTACCCCAAACATTTCATCATTCATCAAATAATAATATATTAAATTGTCACTCTTTGAACGAAATTCAGCGTAGTGTGACTTGACTAATTGTGGCAGCTGTACAGTTACCACAATTAATCATGTAACACCTTCCGCTGCGGAGTCTTAGTACAAGATGGTTCTGCGACGAGAGCACTTTTCCCCTTACTAGCGCGGAAAACTCCGGGGCTGGAGTCCAGATGACACCAGGGGAGTAGTAAAAAGAATCCAGAGGAAATTTTTGTTGTTAGTTATTTAGGGCCATCCGTTCCTTGAGCACGGCGGATCCCCAGAGAGTAATCAAACCAACATAAAGATGAGTGTGATATTCGCTGGTGAGCCTTAGATGACCAGGGGCTGGTCCTCATTGGAAAGTAAAATGGGTGGTAAGAAATTGGTGTTTACCAACGACCAGCCGTTTGGGTAGGAACCTTCGTCACCCCGGGGAAAGGGGATCCTTTCCGCTTAAGAGGTATCTGGAAATAAATACCCATCGGGTGTGATTCCTTGAAATAGAGGGTATAATGTTTCCTTGCGTTATGATGACGGGAGAGGAAAGAAAGCGGCGTCGTGATTGGCTATGTTTGCGATGACAAGTCTAAGATCTACCCAGTCCATCGAGGGGATAGGAACAGCGCGTCCACCAATCAGGCGCCAGATCTCTACGACCACTGGCATTTGTTACCGCTCATGTCTGGGATTGAACCCGACTCCTCGACGGTAGAAATCCAACGCCGTCTCCACTAGTTTAGCGTGAACTGGATAAAATAATGACAATATACTATATCTGCTATTACTACTAAAATTAATTAATTTACCAAGAATTAAACTGTGCGACACGTCCTCAAGCCAGGATATTTTCGATAGGCTTTCATGCCCTCTTTCACTCATAATTGGGTCTAACCAAGCCCAAAGAAAAAAATATGATAAGTGTCTGGTAAGAAATTGCAAAAAAGAGTAAAAGGAAGATGTGTAGGAGAGATAAAGCTCGTGAAGTTACATTTAATTTTTGAGACTGCCGCGTCACTGAGGTCCTGCAGATGTGTCACTCCTCCAGAGGCCAAGTGAACCAGTCTACATATGGTACTATCCCTTGCGGGGTTTCAAGACAGGTGGAACAAACGGGAAGTAGTTGTGGAATGGAAGATAAATGGGCGAAGATGTTATTTACGCAGGCATGATGTTATGAAATAACTACTTATATTAAGTTCTAAGGGTTGGATTATATTTTGTTCCCTTGTAAGGATACTGTTTTGCCCTACAATTGGGTATATATATATGCTTATCCCTTCCTTTGCACCTTATCTAAAATCTGATATGACCATCGTGTTTAGAAGAATTTTCTCTTATCAGATGTCAGTATTTGTTTTCGAATTAACTTGAAAATTCTATTACAAAATCACTGTAAAATACAAATGTGTTATAAACATTTATCACCTAAACTTTCACTTCAATTCAGATTATCTTGTTTATTTTTAGCCAATATAAACTCTTTCTTTTTTTGCAACACTGTCGTAATTTACCACCAGTCAATTTCATAGTGATGAAGAAACTTAGTAATCATCCCGCTATTTTGGTATGTATATACAGGATGGGGCAGAAAGGTTACCTTGATTTCAAAGGTTAATAAAAAAACAAACATATGAAGATACAAGAAAAAACTTCGTATCACTATGGAGTATATTAAATGCCATTTATTTTCTGTTTCGGGTAATACCCACCATGGCCTGCAGTGGAGAGCATCGTGCATTTGTTGTGAAAGAGTTTCTTAAGGGCGGTGAGTCCGTCGCAACGACGCAACGTTCCTTCCGAAGACACTTTGCGCTTCGTCGTCATGATCCCGTACCGGATGGAATAACAATTCGTCGGTGGGTTTCTAACTTTAGACAAACATCATCGGCTTTAAACAAGAAAAGTCCTGGCCGTCCTAGGACCGCTATAGGGCCAGAAAATGTTGCAGCTGTGACATCTTCAATACTGCAGTCTCCGAGACGTTCCGCACGAAAACACGCATCTGCCTTACACATGTTCATTCGAAGTGTTCGCAGAATCTTACACAGGCCTCTCCACGTGCATCCCTACAAGATGATGGTTGTACAGGAGCTAAGCGAGAGGGATTATGAAACCCGCACAACTTTGTGTCGGGACATTCTCCAGACCATCTTCCCAACAGCTGTTCTGATCTGCAGTGATGAAGCGCACTTCCATTTATCGGTGATCGTTAATAAACAGAACTTTCGATACTAGTCAGTCATTAACCCTCGTGAACTCCACGAACGACCACTCCACAGTGCGGAGGTTACTGTCTTGTGTGCCATGGGTGATTTCGGCGTGTGGGGTCCTTATTCTTTCGAAGAAGAAGGTGTTACATTAACTGTCACATCGGACCGTTATTGTGAACTCCTCGAAAGGTTTCACCATCCTAAGGTCGTCCAGTTACTCGCCTCTCATAATCCGGATGATGTATGGTTCCAACAAGATGGTGCCACATCGCATACGTCCTGCCGTTCACTCGGAGTCATCCGTGACATGTTTCCGGGTCATCATCTTTCTCTGCGAAGCGATATTTGGTGGCCCCCACATTCTCCGGATTTAGCCCCTTGTGATTTTTTCTATGGGGGCACCTCAAATCACGAGTGTATCAACACCGGCCAACAACTGAAGAAAATCTAAAGGCAGCAATAACTCAGGAAGTCAATGCAATTCCACAGGACATGGTTCAAAGGGCTTTGGTGAACTTTCGAGAGAGAATTCAAAACTGCATTGACTTCGGCGGTTGTCACTTAAGTGATACAATTTTCAAAAATACTTGAATCACAATGGCATTTAATGTACTTATTATAAATACAAAGTTTATACTCGTATGATCATGTGTTTGTTTTTTATTAGCTTGGAAATCGGGGCAACCTTTCTTCCCCACCCTGTATATGGCTATTTATTAAAGGAGAGTCTCAAAAGAAAGAACAGCGGCGGGAGGTGTAGATTGTTGCCAGATGTCGCTCGTTTTGTCAGGAACATTTTGAAAATATTTCATTGACGTTTTTTATGTGTTATTGTGTGTGTGTGTGTGTGTGTGTGTGTGAGAGAGAGAGAGAGAGAGAGAGAGAGAGAGAGAGAGAGAGAGAGAGAGAGAGAGAGAGAGAGGAAAGAGAAAGAGTGACGCAGACGCTTAGGGAGTATCTCACAGACGAGAAGACCTCCAATCGGCGTCTTTGGGTAAAGTTCCGGGGTGATCAAACTTGCTGAGACGACCCAAACTGGAGCCCGGAAGAAGATCAGCGAGAGGGTGTGAAGTTCACGTCCGCCGCGCCCCTTCAGATGGAGCGGGACCCTCTTCCGTCGGTCAGTGAAATCGCTTCCGGCGACCCCGTATATAATTCCCAGCAAGGGCATGAAAAATCAGTATTCGCCAGAAACAGCCAGGGACGCAACTCGAAAATTTTCAAGCGATTCCCACACCCCAAGGGCTTGCAGGCAAGAAACATTTATTAAAAATTAACGACAGTTAAGCAACGTGAAGACTCGTCTTTCTGCAATAACCAGCTCAGCTCTTTTCGGCGAGAATACTCCCTCAATCCACACCCTCGAGGCTCACCACGGAAATTGTAAGACAATTACGTTTTCTCTCAATCAACTTCGAAGAGGCCAGACGCTATTCGACCTCAGAGAATCACCCATGATCCTCTCCTTCCATTTTCTTTTGGTTAGTCGCTTGTGCATGCTCGCGGCGCGCGCCGAAGCATCCATTTAAAATAATTTTGCTTTCCAATTAGTCTGGTGTATTTCTCATCGTGTCTCCTTTGTTGTTAAATTTTATTGTTCGTATGGTAGTAAAGAATATTTTTGTTTCCCCTGTTTGTTGCCCACAACCAAATAGCCTTTCGACTGAAATCGGCCAAAGGTAGAATAAGCACTCGTGACCCACGCCAAAAAAGGGCATTTCCCCTCGCCTGCTTGTCGCCTCATTTTTCCGCATCCAGGGATGCAAGCGAAGGTCAGGGAGCTCCTACCAATTTTCTACTCCAACACTTCCTCTCTTTCATGTGTCGGTTTGGCGCCTCTCGATATTGTCTTCATTTGCAGTTATTTTCGTCTTTCTTACGATGCTTTTTTGTGTGGCCAAAACATCAGTTCATGTCTTCGATGGATGTTAAGGAAATTCCAAGATAATTTCCATCCGAAGTCATATTTGGGCGCTTACCGAGATGAAGGTTCCTATTTAAGAAACATTTAAGAACATTTGTTTTCACAATATTTTATTGAGAAGTTGACCAATTTAATGGCCGGACTATAGTTATCTTACAGTTTTATAGAGCATAGCCATCCGCAAAGACCACCTGTTCCATTGCCGCTCTATAATTACGCGACAATGAACGGAATTGGCGTTGGCACTCTCGGTCATTACTGACTTCTGGTCTCCTCTCCCACGTCCTGTGATTTCCATTGGGGATTCTATTATTTTTACCGTTGTTATCCACTACGCTCGTTTAAATTACATTCTTATTCCATGCATGCGGAGAGGAGGGATTTTGTTTTTATTTCGAGCTATTCCTATGTGTTGAAAGAGTGGAGTGAATTTGGAGAGAATGAGGAGGGAATGAGTCAAAACTTGTGATACTATAATAATTTCATTGCAATACATGTTTCCCATTTTCTTCCATTTTCCCAGCAATACGCAATGAACAAACAGCTCACATAGGTATAGATACGTCTTCATCTTTGACAGAAAACCTAGAAAAAGTTAATCTTGCAAGTAGTAAAGTTGGGGGAAATGAAAATGTTTGATAACAAAAGAATTTGTAGAAAAAAACAGACTACTTTAGCGGGTTGGCCATAAATTTTTCTGAACCTGGCTCCGTTTCGCAACGAAAGAAGATATCCTTAAAAAGAGACATGCATTAATGCAAATAACTGCATTTGGAGTAAAAGAAAGCGGAAAAATCCTAACATGAAAGAGGTGAAGTGGATTATTAACAAAAGATCGTGACCTGATAGTATAACTCAATAAACCTGAGAGTAGTAATAACGTTGCGAAAAAAAACTGCCTTGGCGCTAAATGATCCGACTGAGGCGTTCTAGTATTGTTCTAATCGCCATTTGGATCTTTTGTAACAACGGTCTTAATATTATTCTTGTGAGTTCTTTTAGATTTGAAATTCTCTTACTCTCGGTTTGAACTTTTACCCTCACCTACCATTAGGCTTTGGGTTTGACAATATTTACTCTCATTACAAGATTCTTCTTCAATTCAATTTACGTTTTTTTGTTCAAGTTACGTTTCTCTTCCCATTGAGTTTATTTGATGGTAAATGTAACCAGCACCAATCAGTGATAATGATAAGCCAAATAATTGGGGATTGTTAAATGCAAATAAAAAAAGGATAATTTGGGGCAACAAAGAAATTATCTCAACCATTTCCTCGTCCGTTCATTTAATAGGTCAGGAATTCCCTTCTAGGATGTTTTGACTTCAGGCAACACTGGAGAGGAAGAAATGCGGAAGAGAGATTTTTTGTCCTCGCCCGCTAAGGAAACATTGTCTTTTCCGACAAAGATCATTCGTCTCTTCCTGCTTTTTAGTAGTAAAAGTAGTCAGCACCAATCCTTCCATGATACTGGGGGGATCTTTGACCGGATAATGAAATTTATATAAGGTCAGTATGACAATCGCTGGTCGGCTCGAAGGCCCCAGGAGCCGGTCCTCTTTTGGAGGAGAGGTCCTAGGAAGTATATTATGTTTTGACACCAAACAGCGTTCAGGTGGAAGCTTTTGTCACCTCGGGGGAGAGGGATCTGTTATACGTCAGAGGTATGTGGATATAGATACCCATTGGCAGGATTCCTTGGAACAGTGAGTGTTTGTGTGTGTTGTGCTGTGGAGACTAGAGAGGAAAGAAAGCAGTGTTGTGATTGGCTATGTGTGAGGTATAAGATCTACCCACCCGAAAACGGGGTGAGCACAGCGCGTCCACCAATCGGTAGCCAGATGTCTACGTGCGCTGACGTTTTGTGTCCCCTCATGCCGGGATTCGGAATCGAACCCGATACCACGATGTTGGGAGGCCTGCTTTTTATGACACTCTTGCTCCCAGCGCCGTCCTTCTCTCAGGCGACCTTAGACCACGATTTCTCGTCGTTCATTAACTCTATTTGAAATACCGCAGAGGCGTTTGCGGTAATTTTGCCTAGTGCTAAAAGCAGAAATCCAATTTGCTGCGGTGCTTTCGTTTGAGTAGATTAACAGCAAGTATTTTAAGAGTAACAAAATTACACTTTTTGCTTCGGCAAATTATATATTTTATGGTCTGCTACAAAAAATCGCATAACATTTAAATTGGGATTTTCTTAAATCCAATTCTGAGTTTGTTTAGCAAAAGGGTAAAGCTAAAAAGTTATGGCCTTTTTAAAAGAACGTTTAACGACTTCTTTCCAACCCTTTGTTGAATCTACCCAGGCGCTGAAAAGATAATGGTAGATTTAAATGACTTGCAAATGATGACCTGAGAGAGAGACCAGTTTCCTTTGGGACGCTATGGTCGAAAGGGTGTTGCGCTCCTCCAAGTTTCAATTGTAGCAAGGGGCATTACCTTTGTTACGCCATTCACCCCATCCTTGAGGAAGTTACCGCTTTATTTCAATGCAAGAAGTGGTAATTTTTACCTCATTTGCGCTTCAAATCACATTAGTATGCGAAAATTAAAGCTCAGACTAATACGAAAACAAAGGCTAGGCAAGAAATGTAGTATAGATTTTTTTCAGGGTCCCTACAATAAGGAAGTCATCATTACTACTATGAAGGGGAATAGGAAGTAAGAGCATTGAGATAAAAAAAAGTGCTGCATAAAAATACGTCTCGTTTACCGAATGGAAAAATGGGGTACTTTCAAAGGTCAGAATAAGTTCGAACAGTCTTTATTGTATGAATCATAACTAATGCTGCATTATCAAAGTTATTATGGTTGAATTTCCTGTTAGGCTTTATCTTTTCCCCATATACACTTAAGTGGACTTGGCATGACCTTGAGTGAACCCTAAGATCTTTGCTGGTCCTAGATATGTAGCTTAAGTTCCGATTTGAAACCCCCACGAGGAAAAATATTCAAATGTATTAAATTAAATCTGGTCACTTTTTCCTTTGTATCTTCGGAATATGCAGTTAACATTTGAAGGATTGTGTGCCATCCCTGCCACAACACCGAAGTTTCGTGCCTTCCCGACCTCAACGCACCTCTGAGGAACTGCGGCTATATGTATTCCACATATTTTTCATTTCTTTTATCTTGCCCATTTTCTTTACAGATCTTAGCAAACTTTTTGCTGGAAGTGGCCTCGTTACATTTCTCTTTATCTAAAATAAAACTTGGAATTATTCAGTTTACAGTAAATGTCCTGAAAAAAAAACACAGTTAACTACTAATTACACCTTTGATAAGATCTCTAACATTATCCACTTCACTCCAGCGTCCTTGTTGACGTCCAAATTTTAATTGCAATTAAATCATTTTAAGTTTAATGGTCTGAGTTCGAATAAGTACTTAGGACCTTGTTCCCAATTAGAAGAACTGGTAGGTCAATGAAGGCTCAGGTCACTTTAGATACCCGAGGTCACACGGGGTGCATGGGGCAGGTGCCTCCGGAGTAATGATTACCAAATATGCTTTCGATAGGGTTCCTCCTCGTGGTCTTAAAGAAAATCGGTTTGAATGGTGTATTAAAGTTACTAGAGATGATAGTTCCGTACGAGTATGGTTGTTTTTCATGTTCTTTCTAAGATTGTGACTGCGGCGGGGTATATTTTATGTAGAAGGGAGGTGACGTATCTTAGGTGAAATATTTGATTACATTTACCATCTTTCAGATATTCCAACCAATAGCAAGAAATGCTCTACAATTGTTTAACCAATTAACAATCACCATACGTACCTAGCAAAAACGTGTACACTAAGGTGATGACTTTTTGACTTTTTTATCAAAAATCATTTCCTGTAGTACGAATGAATGAACTTTTGACTATTAATGACAAAAATTACTTTTATTCCATTGAAATATTGAAAAAGGTCACGCACAAACCACTTTGAAATGTAATATAGGCCATTTTAGCATTTTATATATGTTAAAAATATTTATATTGAATATATAAGTCATCAAACAGACTTGTGCAATAATTTATGTACCATAGAATTGTATAGAATTCTCCAGAAAATCATCACTTCATTGCTTGGGCGATTTCTGTAGAGTTCCAGAATTTTCTTCAGCCATTTCGCGCGCGGTATATAAGCGAGATGTTTAAAGCGGGTAGTTACTAGTTCAGTTTTAACGGCGTTGTTATTATTATTGCCTTATTATAATTGTTGTGTATTCTCCAGCGTTTATTGTAAAGAGATTCTGGTATTATTTGGTAAGCTACATTTAACTCTCTCACTAATTATATAATATAATAGCATATAATATTTTATTAGTGTCTGCCTTCTCTCTTATTTTTTATAATTGTAATTTGCTTGTTTTTTAATAAAATATATAAAAGCTCAATAACAGTTTCTTTAATTTGTTACCTATTTAATATTTAGGTTTATTTTCTATTTCAGTTGCTGAGTACAAAACATGTCGTTCAAGAAGAGCTTTTTTAACACGGAGAAGAACAAGAAAACCTGGACAAATAACTTAGTCCAGTTTCAAGCACCATCAAGAAGAGGCAATGTGGCAGTTTATGAAGCACCCTTAAGTGAACGGAGTCGCATGCCCCTGAAAATCAACGTCGTTGGACGCTTCAAATTTCTTGAATCCACCGACAAAGAACGGAGGGAGAGGATCGGCCTAATTGTTGTGGAGCTAAAAGCCCTATGGAGCAAAACATTGAACTTCCCGCATGTACGAGGGGTGGTCAATAAGTTTTGCAATTCGGATATAAGGAAAGAAGATATGAGGCAAAGTGTTTTATTATTTTTCAATATAACTACCCTCGACTTCAATGCACTTGCGCCACTTGTCCCTGAGGCTTCGAATTCCCGTCAACCAGAAATCTCCCGACTGCTGTTCAATCCACTCCTGAACCGCGAGCTGGACATCTTCATCGTCTCCAAACCGGCGTCCACGAAGTGCAGCCTTGAGATGGCGGAATAAAAAATAGTCGCTAAAGGATCCCAGTGATGAACCCACGTTTCATCGCCTGTCACTATGAGTGACTCGAATCCCGCCGGGTCTTGGCTGTACAGGAGCAGCAGCTCCTCCGAACTTTGAGGACGTTGAAGTCGATCATGGGGCTTAAGGTTTTGTGAGGTTTCTAGGGACCCGACGGGCACAGACCTTAGTCATGGCAAAATTGTCATGCATGATGTTGATAACACTTCTATGTGATATTCCAAGTTCTCGCTCGATTTCTTCGACCTTCACCCGTCGATTTTCGAGAATCATCCTCTCCACACGGGCCACATTGTCCTCGTTGGTCATGTCTGACGGGTGTCCTGGACGGGGATCATCTTTAAGGGACTCACGACCATGGCGGAACTCCCTATTCAAGCGAGCAATGGTTGCATAGGAAGTAGCGGTGTCGGTGTACACTGAAACCATGCGTTCATGGATCTCTTTTGCATTCTTGCCTTCCTTGGTCAAATATTTGATCACTGCGCGGTGCTCAACTTTCTCCATTGTTGAAAAATTCGTGACTGATGATCTGCGATCATCTACTACTTCTTAAAAATGACGAGGCAAGAGCGTGCGGCTGCAGGTCCTGACTTGTCATAAGTTGTCCTAACACCCCCCCCCACAAACAGCCATCCCCCTTCCTCTGTTTTGCCCTACCGATTCGCAAAACATATTGACCGCCACTCGTATCTGATCAAGCCATTTGTGCAAAACTAGAAAACCTTCTGAAAGACTATGAGTACTGCAGAAAGAAAAAAAAGTTTAATTCTTTGAATGAACTGTTTGACGTGACCAAGGAAAAACAACTGGTTATGCAAAAAAGATGAGAACCTCTATAAACAGCAAATTTTGACCAAAGGTTGGTTATTCCACTGGTAAACCTGCTAGTTCCAAGACCATCCACCCATCCAAGCGAAAGAAGGCAATAGAAGCGACTGTGTCCGCACTTTCCAGCTCAGCATCACCTGATTGTTCCGAAACTAGCACGGACTCATCCAATAACAGCGAAGACAGTTCTTGGGAGGATAAGAATGCAGTATCAACGAGGAAAAGGAAGCATAACCCAACAGGCTTAGCAAGACTCCTTGCTACAAGCTCAAAGCTGTCGCCCCACAGAGTAGCAAAGGTATGTCGCCAGCTTTCTGGTGAGAGCATTGAAATCCCAACCCCATGTCAGTCAACAATCTACAAGGCAATCTACACGAGAGCTGCTCAGGTGAAGAAGCGAAAGAAATAAAGTTGGCTGCGCTCAAATTTAAGGATGGAAAAGTTGTAACAATTTCAAAAAGGCTCCAGGGTGTGTTAGAGGAGTTCAACTTGTGGGGATCAATTGTTATGCTTGTCGCCGACACAACAAGCGTGAATATTGGCAAAAAGACAGGCGTTGTTGTTCGACTGCAGCAAATGTTCGAAGATAAAGGTCACCCCAAACCCAAGTTCATCAGTTGCCAGCACCATGTCCTGGCTCGGATTCTTCGCGTTGTCATGGACGATGAGCTCTATGGGTCGACTAAATCACCAAATATAGAGTACTTCTTTGTGCAGGATTTGATAAGCAATTATGATAAATTGAAAGCAGCCTTAAGCAACGGTAAAACTGAGATTAAGGAAATAGGCGGCTGGAGAGACGACATGAAGTTTCTCTATCACATCACGCGTGTCTTCCGTCACTTCACTCAGATGAATGAGGTCTCCTTTGTAAAGTTTCAAAAGATCCCAAACATCAGCAATACACGTTGGAACTTTCGTGCTATTCTAGCACTTCTTGCGTTCATTATGATGCCTGACACCCGGAGCAGGTTGCGTAAAATCTGTTCATTCATTTCTTACTCATGGGCTGACCATTGGTTCAGCACCCACTTGTTCCGCGCTGAAGATTTTTCTGAACTATGTGCAGCTCTGAATGAATACCCAAACAGGTCTCAAATGCTTGAAAACCCACTGGAAAACAGATGAATCTCCAATCAATATTGCCCGAAGCAACCAGTGCTGTGAGCGTGCGATCAAAGTTATGCAAGACTTGCACGGGTCCTGCCGCAACAAGGACAACCTATCACTGAGATTCATCCTGTCTAATGACATTAATGTAATTAATTTACTTCCTTGTGTGTTTGATGACCCTATATAATGTTATATATATGTTACTCATAAGCTTGTGTTCAATCTTGTATATGCTGCCAGTGACTTCAAAAACTGGACAAAAAAGCTGACAAATAAAATTTTTAAAATCATTTTTTGCGTGAGGTTTTTGTATCAAATCACCTTGAAAGTAAGATTTTATATAATCTTTAATTAAAACTCATCAAATTATGACAGAGGGTTATGAGGTTGTAAAAAATTCATCACCCTATTGTACACACATAAAGTCACTCACATTTATGTCTTAGGCGTTAACATTTTATATACCTTGGAAAAAGAAGGAAGGGAACATGTAGTTAATTTGAACCATGTAGGCGTAATTTGAAAGTCATGAAGTAATTTTTTCAAATAAATTGAAGGATCACTCACTGAAGACGAATTTGTAATTTGACGGAGAAGAAAATTAGAAGTGGGTAGAAAGAAAAGGAATAGTATAAATAAATCGAATAAGGCAGTGTAATAACAATCTAATAGTATTCACTGACTGAGCCGGAAGTGTGCATGTATTAAAGGATTCCAGGAATGAATTTGGACATAATGAGGAAGATTTTGTGAAAATTTCAGATGAGAATAAAACATTTGCTGGACAGAAATTCACACGCCCTGGGTAGGCGATGTGAGATTAAGCCCTAACCTCGCTTTCAATGCATCGATTTCATGAATCGATAATGAAGATGAAAAACAAAACAAAATGAGATCCTCAAAAAAATCAAGCATGGGTTCGAATCCAAAAGGATTCGTTCATTTTTCTCTTGGCAAAGGATAATACTACAGTATTCTTCTTAGAACCTTGATTCAAAAGGCATTGCTGAGGAGTTCCTTTCTTCTCTTTTATCTTCGTTTTATTCCGTTTTTCATGTGAGGTTGCTATTTTTTGCTTATTCATCTTCTCACAGCTATAAAATAGCGGGCTGGTTTTATTCTTTCGAGACATTTCAATTTTACCCTATTTCAGCGAATTTGCTTAAAGGCCTCTTCTCACCTGTTTTCTTGAACCGCGGATAAATTCGAAACCTAGTCGCCGACCAGCTTTCGTCCATTCCTTCAGGTTAGGGCTGGAAGGTAGGGTTTGGTTCAACACTCCTTGGGTCTGGTTGAGGTGCTGGGTTTTAAAATATCTGCATTCCTCTCATATCCCCCGTCCTCCATTTTTCTTTTCCCTATGCATCCACCAGGAAATGTCAGGTGAGCTGGCACCTGCAGGAATGACCGCTTTTCCTTCCACAAAAGCCGCCGTTTTCCCTCCCTCCCCAATGCCTGGAGGGTGATCTGCGGCCATATTTCTAACCTACATTTTAAATGCCTTCATTCCTCCCCCTTATATATATATATATATATATATATATATATATATATATATATATATATATATATATATATATATATATATATATATATATATATATATATATATATATAATTAGGTAAGAGTCCATGTTGTATACATGCACTGTTGAAGTCCACAGAAGTGGCAGCGTTATTGTTTTTAACTTGTATTCGCTTTATTTTTCTTACAAGTTTTTCGTCTGGGTCTTTTTTGTAGGTGAGAAAAAACATTCGCAAAAGACATTTTATTCCGAGACGTCTTTCGACCGTGGTCGGTCATCTCCAGGGAATGAAAGGAAATGGAATGACTTACGTCTCACGTCTTGAAAAGTTAGAAGTTAAAAGCATATAGTTAGAGTAGAGTGGATAGTAGGTGCTAAGGTAAAGTGGTGACAAGGAATGACTATGAAATATTGTTGTTTGCTGGGTGACCAGCCATCTCTTGTTCGTTCTTTATTATCGTTTTATTTCTTCTTCTTTTATTTGTTTTGTTTTTTTTTGTGCCAAGGCTCTCACGCTTCTATTGTTCTTTGTTGTTTTATCTTCTTCTTTTTCTTATTTTTAGTTTAGTGTGCAGTGTTGTTGTTGTTGTTGGTGGTGTGTGTTGTTGTTGTTGTTTTTTATTTGTTTTGGGTTTGTTTTTTTCCCGTGATCAATATTCTACGTAAACATTGGTGCGGAATTGACTCTGACTATCGGTTTCCTGCTTTTAAAATTTCCCCTATTGTTCCTCCGGTGATTAATGGAAATCTCCAATTTTCTATTTTCTTCTCCGTTTAGAAGTTCTTCTAGTTTTTCCTATATTTTCGTAGCCCTTCTGTGAAGAATTGTGTTTATTGGTTCTAAGTTAATTTCTTGGTGTAGATCTTGTTGTCTGCGGTGTTCTCTTCGTCTCGTATTTGTAATTAATAATACTCCTTTGTTTTGTACCCTTTGAAGCTTGACGATGTTGGCCTTATGTAGTTAATTGAGAGGTATTGTTGGATATAATAATACCGATCTGCATAATGTATAATGCATTATAAATTTTAATTTTGTTTTTATGTTCAAACTTCTGAGTTGGAATAATTTTGTCAGATTGTTTTTGCTAGGTTTATTTTTTCATTGATATGTTTCTTATATCCGTTAGAAGTTATTTTTAACCCGAGAACCTTGCCCTCTTGTTTGTAACTATATCTCTATTCTTCGATAAGGACTCGCGATACTTTGCGTCTTCCCACTGGTACGATTATAAACTTGTCTGGATTAGTTCTGATGTTCCATTTCTTTTCATAGTTGTTGATATTTGCGATTTCTGCTGCAGTCAATCTAGCCATCGTGGGTGGATGCCTATAAGGACTTTTGGTGATTATCGAGATATCAACCGCGAATTGTATGTATATAGTACTTTCAAAAATAGGCTCTGGTAAATCCCTTGTGTATATGCTATATAGTAACGGACTAAGGCATTCCCCTTAGGGGACTCCCTGGTATATCTCGAATTCGGGTTCCCGGTGGTCTTCTATCTCGATATGTGCTCTGCGATACGTTGCGTAATCGCAAAAACATTTGGTTATAATTCTGGGAACTCCTAGCATTTTAATCTTATATTTAAGTCCAATTCGCCATATCTTGTTAAATGCTTTCTGTACGTCTCTTAGGATAAGGTCTATATATCCTTTTTCGTATTTAGCCTTTGCGATCGCTTCGACAAGTATGGCCAGTGCTGTTTCAGCTCCTCTTCTTTTTCTAGACCCGTGTTGGTGTTGTGGGATTAAATTGTTATCCTCGAGATGTTGGCTGAGTCTCTTTCCAATCATTTTCTCTAAGAGCTTAGCTATGGATTCGAGTAAAGTTATGGGTCGGAAGTTTCTGGGTTGAGTCGGAGGTTTGCCTGGTTTGGGTAGGAATATTATTTTTCCTCTTTTTAAGGCATCGGCGAAGCAACCTGCGCTGATTGACGCGTTAAAATGTCTTTCATTTTCCTAGAAAAATATTCGGTACTCTTATTAAATTTTCACGTGAAATCACGGAATCGCCTGGCGTTTTTTGTTTAGTAGCGATTATAGTAGCTTTAAGTTCTTCTAGGGTTATTGGTTCCAGTCCTTGCTCTTCTAATATTGTAGGAGAGGCAGTGTGGTTAGGCGTTATTTCTTCTGTTACTTTCTAAGTCTTTCACTATAGTGTTCTCATGTTCGTGGTCGGAATACATATTTTCTTCATGGGATATGTTAAAAATCTCACTCCAATGTTCTCTGAATGCCATCTCTATTTCTTGCGGTTCTTGTATGTCTTCCCCGTTGTGATTAATGGATATCTTTGTTTTCTGTTTCCTATTTCCTTTTATAATATTATTTTTTTGCTAAAACTTCGTTAAGCTTAATTCCTCGTTTATCGCCTACACTAGCTGGTCCCATCTCGCGCCCCTCTCTGCTAAAACTGCCGCAGTTAGTTCGTTTTTAATGTTAAGGAGACGTTCTCTATCGCCTCTAAGTGGACCAATTTGTTCAATTCTATCTCCTAAATTTTTATAGTTCTTTTCTAGTTCTGTAATTAATAGAGTACGGTCATGTTGTGTTAAGGTTCTAAATGTTGTTCTCATGATATGTAACGCATCTGCTTCGATTAGTGCATTCATTAATTTATGGATAGCTTCATCTTTTTCTATGGAATAACTTAAACATAGGGGATAAAAAATTGACCAATCACAGTTTAGAAAAATTTTAAGGACAAACTAACGTTCAAAACATAGGCCGTGCTTGTTTTTTATTTGAACAAAATTGGCCAATCACAATTAAGGACATTTTTTTGAGGAGACTTTAACGTTTAAATCATAGGCGCTACAGAATAATTGAATTTTCAGACGTAAACTCTGCAAAATGACCAAACACACTCAAGGAAAATTTTAGTTCAGATAATGTTCAATAAGTAAAGGGAATTGAAATTTTGTATTAGCGACGGTTGAATCTCTGAACACGGAGTAGACAGGTCGAAGATCTTTAATTACAAGACAATAACAAAAAAACACAACTCGGAACGTTACGATGGCACTGCCATCGCAGTCAAATGGGGGATTTGATTCAAAGAACTTGCTACTCTAGATGAATCCTATCTATCTATCGAGATCCAACCCACCCTGTGACCCCTATTGGTATCCACAGGATACCAACCCCCAAGAAGAGACTACATCCCAATGCACAATCTCCTTCAGCTCTGTGCACACAGAAGAATAGTTTTGTTTGGGTGCGACCACAACGCCAGGTGCCTGGAATCAGGATATACCGGTCGACAGATCAGCAAAGGAGAGAATTTGAAGACCCTTTTAGTCTGCGCGGGACCCGACTTCCCCACTTTCATAAATGAGCGATGCACAACAAAATCAGACATCATTCTAACCAGCTCACAGTTTCCCTATAATTACTTCATTCAACCCGCCCCCTTGATACCAGGCGACCACATCGCCACAATAATCAAAATATCCTCCATTCCAATCCAAATTCCCGTTAAGGAGAGGAAATGCTTCTCCTGAACAAACTGGGAGGAGTACTGAACTCTTCTTAATGATTACATCCTTCAGTCGCTTGAATAAGCCACTCTGGAATAATTTGACCAGAAACTGGCAAGACTAACGAGAAAATGGCGGAAGCGGACTGCGCAACAGTGCCCAAAACATACAAGACGTTACCAGCACCAGTATGGACTCAAGAACTACGTGACCTATCAGACGAGTACAAAAGACTGCATAAAGAAATCAGACTGCTAGGTACCGACAGACAAAGGAGCAGACGACTAAGAACACTAAGGACGGAAATGACAACACTCATAAGGGAGCTACAGGACGAACTTATGGAATGACATTATACGAAAGTTCGAGGAAAAGATAGACCCTCGAACCTTTTGGAATACCGTATCGAGACTAAAGGGAAATACATCTACCTCAGAAGAAACGACGGGACAAAACTAGATGATGTAGAAGAAATGGAAGAAGAGTTCAGAAACTGCTGGAAGAACGTCTTTATCATTTCACCAGAAGAAAACTACAATTTGACCTTGACTTCTAAGACCATATCCACGACCAATTAGGACAAGTGCTTGACAGAACTTATTCATTTAACAACGCATTTGCCAACAGAGAGATGACGGGCTATGGAAGGAAGATCATCACAGAGGAATCAACAAGACCCTGTCTACCTTTAGGCAAAACACAGATACAAAACTTAACTTCACCAACGACCCCCACAACATCATTGAGGAGCTTGTCAACATAATGAATGCGTGCCTAAACGCTGGCTATTTTCTGGATGAATGGAAGATCGCCAAAATGATCTTCATTCCGAAATCTGGGAAGCCACATGATACACCAGCGAACTTCAGACCAATCTCCCTCCTCGAAGTGGCAGGCAAGCTATTCGAAAGGATACTTACGAACAGAGTCCACGAATTCATGGAGAACAACACCCTCCATAACCAATATCAACATGGGTTCAGAAGAGGGGGGTGGATTGATTCGGCGCCGGCAGTCATCACAGAGAAGCTGGAGAAAATTGCTAGCCAAAATAGGTATGCAGACCTGGTGCTCAGAGACGTCAAGAAGGCTTTTGAAAAAGTATGGACGACTGGATTACAGTACAAAATAATAAGACTAAGACTAAACCTAAGACTAGAGAAAATACTATGTGACTATATAACGGACAGAAAGGCTTACATACAGATAAAAGACTACACTAGACCACACTTTGAACTGTCGGCAGGCGTACCGCAAGGAGGGTGCCTAAGCCCCCTCCTATATAACACCTACAACCTCGACCTACTATATCAGCTCAAGGATGACTCATTGTACGTCCAATTCGCATACGACATCTCCCAGATTATTGCTGCCCCCTTCAGGAACTCCGATCTAATGGCGGAAATAACTGCGCTAGAGAAATCGACCAAGTCAATAGCTCGAGAAAAGGTGGAAAATTGCCACAAACACACGCAAGTTTGACGTGATCCAACTCTTCCGAAGAAAACTAAGCCACATAGAAACTGAAGACGCCCGCATTCCATACAGCTCAGAAGGGACAGTTCTGGGACTAAAGATAGATAAAAATGGGTACGGCAGCCACGTTGTCCAGACAGCAGCACGAGCTAAGGTTGAGCTCAGCAAGCTATTTAGGTTCAGAAACCTGAATACGACAAACAAGAAAAAGTTATACAATGCACTCATAAGATCAAAGCTGCTGTACCCTCCTATACCTATCAACACTAGTCCCAAAACACCAATGAGATTCCTCCAGAGAGTACAGAACAATGCAGTACTTCTGATCACCAACATAAGAAGAAGACAGATAGACCTTCATTAGGAGCTTCAACTGTCCCCGATTAAAATCGAGCTTCAGTCAAGGTCCCGAAAAATCTGGGAGAAAATCTAAAGACACATGACGAACGAGCTCAAACAAAGACACATTGACATTCCGATTACAGACAGATACTTAAAGACGAAAAACTTTACTAGTAATAAAGAACAGACAGTAAGAGAAGTAGAACCAATCTACACTTAACAGAACGCTTAAGAGAACAAAATCCAATCCACTGCACAAATAATCAAACAATAAGAAGAACACAAAAATACACAAACAGACAACGAAAGAAACAGAAAAAAAACATCTACAAAGGCTTTAATGCTGAAAGAAACAAATAAACTAGAAAAATACCACGATCTACATTAAACAAAAAAGAAAACAAACGAATCAAACATGCACATACATCACAAAACTAGAACAACAAAATAACTAAAAAACCACAGTTACAAATTACGCAAGTGCTTGAAAATGGGATAAATAAACAACGAGAAGAACACCAACGTCAAAGAAACTGCTGTGATTCCATTTTACCAGGAATTTCTAACCTTTCATCCACCTTTCACCAGGGATATCTATCCCTATCTATCCATCTTCTACTATTATATATATATATATATATATATATATATATATATATATATATATATATATATATATATATATATATATATATATATATATGCATATGCATATGTGAGTGAAATTGTAATCATATATGTAAGTATGTACTTTCTTTTCACCACTTATTATGTCCAATGTCCAGGAGGCACCGAGTTGACGGAAGTATGGTTTCGGGCTGGAGTTGCACATTAATTGCCGGTTTCTTCATTTGGATAATGACGGCTTCGGCCATTCGCAATCTTTTGCGGTTTTGTAGTCTCAGGATGATGGAGGTGTTCTTATTTAGCGTCTCACAGGTTAATTTAGTGCCGTAAGAGTGGGCTTGTTTTCTAATTGCCCCATCCTGTAGGTAAGACGTCAGTTGCCTCGACAGGGTTGTGGAGGTTACGCCAATATACTTGGAATTGCAGTGTTCACAGTCACCGATTTTACAGGAATACTTGTACACGACCTTAGTCTCCTGGAGTTTGCTCGTCGAAGGGAGACAGCTGTTATTCATGATGCAACTACTTGTTTTCTTTGTCTTGTAATATATTATGAGGTTTCTGAACATCAAATGAAAATATGATAGTCTTTGGTCTTTTCTTCTTCATTCTAGAGCATGTGTTCGAGACGACCTCCATTTAGCTCCGTGCATTTCTTGAGGCGCAGCACTAAGTTGTCCAAGACGTCTTTACATACAGACACCCAGGAATGGCTTTTAACTCCTCCCAGATTTTTTTCTTGAGGTCATTAATTGTCCTGGGTCTCCCTGCGTACACTCGGTCCTTGAGATAGCCCGGAAGAAATCTGGAGGGCTAATGTCTGGGCTATTAGGTGCCTACTTTAAATCCGTCACCAGACTCATACCACGGCATCCAAAGTTATCTTTCATCCAATTTCGGGACGGGTTTGAGGTGTGAGAGCTTACTCCATCCTGCTGTAACCAGAACTTCCTCATAGGCGATGGATAGAAGGTCTGTAGCCCACTCCTGAAGGTTTTGAGGACCTCAACATACCTTCCTTTGGTGAATTACAGTGTCGCGACAGATTCCTCAAATCAAAATGGTCTGATGATGCCTCTGGCTGAGATTGCAGGCCATACTGTGCAGTTAGGGGGATGTAGGAGGTTAGTTAGTGCTAAATTGTGTTTGGACGTCCCCAAGAAGAATTTGTCTTTGAGTTCACCTTTCCTTAATCTGAGGTCCAGAGGAAACTAAGTAAATCTGGACTCTCCTGGATCTTCTCCAGTAGGTTGACTGCCATAATCTTTCTATGCTGTTTATCTAAGGCTGTAAGGGTCTGCTCCGTCTGTTTTTGTATGGGTAAGCCTTTTTATCGTTTACTACTATCCTTCAACTCTCATGGGATATACTGAGGGACTGACTTCGCTAGCGCACATATCGTCTCAGACTCCACTGAACTGACTCTCTCACGCTCTTGACCAGCTCGCCTCTACGTTTCTTGGGACATACTGAGTGGCTTGGACAGTTTTCACTGACTGCGTTAACGTTCTCCACGGTCCGATACTTCTCAAAGTGATCCACCCAGTTCTAAATTCTGCTCTTGGAGGAAGCCATCTCATATTCGAACTGATGCATGGAAGTCCCCTGCATTTTCTTGAAAGAGCCTGTGTTGGAGTAATGTTTTACACAATATATTCCTTGCTCGACCTTCCTTTGAGGTTTAGTTGTGTTCACAATCGTTGCTTCTGCCATGTCTTGCAAAATAAGGGTGATTAATGAATTTTTTGCCGGCTCCAACTCTTGTCCGAACACCATTTTTGTCGTCAGGTATCCGGTCTCATCGGCTGATGTTTGTGTCGGATATGAAATAGGAGACAAAGAAGGCCGGAAAGAAAACAGAGACTCTGAGGAATTTTGGGGGGGCGATCGTGGCTGCGCGACGGCCACTCGCGCGCACTTGGCCAGTAATGCGTCCACTGTGGCTCAAGACATTGATACATGCGGTATCGGCGAGGCTATTTGCATCGGGCTACCGGGTTCTTGGTCTACCAAGGCCCGCCTATGTCTCGTCTGCCCACTGGGCGCAACGATCCTCCGCCGGAACCAGACATAGGAATCTTATATGGCTCATGTCTGCTTAGCCTTAGTTGGGATCTTACTGTTGGTTGAGTTTACTCTGGAATCTCATCTACGACCTTACCGACTTGGGTGACCCTGCCAGGAGTTAGAAACTCTCGACCGCATCGCTCTTGAAATAATTGGAACACTCAAGCCACGCCAACACTTGAGGCTTTGCTAATGGTTCAATGAATAAGTGATTCACATGATCGATATCTTTGATCTCAGGAACGTTTTTAGTAGCATCCTGAAGGCCGGAAAATGAAGATGAACGTTCTACCTGATCCCACAGAAGGAATTTGGGGGAGGAGGGGTTGAAATGATTAAACACATCCATAGCTAAAAGCCCTGTAAGCAGTTTCACCCCTCGTCTTTATGCAGGATAAATCTCAGTAATAGTAGTTAAACTAAAGATAAATCTATAAATAAACAAGAGGAGAGTGTTCGCCACGGTCTATCTAGCCCCCTGTGAGTTTCTCATATATATATATATATATATATGAATGCAATATCCCGCAGGAAAAAATGAAAAGGTGTTTCCAAGTACTTTCGAACTTTATTAAGTTCCTTATCAAGGATAACTACAAGAAATAGTATTATATTAGAGGAATATATACGAAAGAAAAATATGAAAGACCGCCTCAAAAACAAGAAATCACTAATGAGAAAGAGGGAAGGGGGAAGGTAAAAAAACAGATTAAGGATTACAAGAAGCAGGTAGTAAGGTCAAACTAAGTCGAAGGAAAGGGTAACAGATTCAAAGAAATGGAGATAGCCTAACGAGGGAGATTATATGACACGATGAGCAAAAGGGGGAAAAATACAAAGTACAAAACAGAGCAGTGACAATTAAAAAATCAAAAGGAATAATAAAAAAAAATAAAATAAAATAGGGGCCACATAACTAAAGAATGTATATAAAAAACACTAGGAACGCAAGACAAAACTAATTTCTTTGAGAATTAATCTTTTAATTATAGCATTTATTTTATATAAACCAGGTAAAAGGTTAAAATTATCACATTGGCTTATAAAAGCACATTCAATGATGTTCCTTTTTATATGGTCATTGGAATGATAAATAAATTTGGCCGAGTTCCAGTTAATTAAATGGTTCTTATCTGACATATGGACAAAGAAAGCACTGTTATCTTCCTCTCTTCGGACATTATATTTATGTTGATTTATGCGAACAGAAAGTTGTTTACCTGTTTGTCCGTAATATTTACTTAGACAACCAGAACACTCTCATTGGTGATTTCTTGTTTTTGAGGCGGTCTTTCATATTTTGTTTTCGTATATATACCTCTAATATAATACTATTTCTTGTAGTTATCCTTGATAAGGAACTTAATAAAGTTCGAAAGTACTTAGAAACACCTTTTCATTTTTTCCTGCGGGATATTGCATTCATTTGCCACCCTCACGTGATACTTTGTGAGTTTTTCATTTCATATATATATATATATATATATATATATATATATATATATATATATATATATATATATATAAGGAAAGTTTAGTTCAACTCGATGCGTTCTGAAGAGGTTAAGGTCACGTCACCAGAACCGAACTTGTTTGCGCATGAAGGCAGTCGTCGGAATGTTGTCTATGTATATGTTCGACGGGATATTATCTAATGAAGGGAACAATTACTTTATAAAGAAGCTTCTTCAATAATAAGAAGAATGTCATATAAATATACGTTCTCTCTTCCTCGTGTTGCATTTTTATAAGGTTTCGATTCTTCCATAAATGTTGACTATCTCCTTTCTTAAACCTATACGGTTGTTGACCCTCTTATTACAAAGCGACTGCAACTTATGAGGCGTGGGGATGGAGCGCGCAATCTTGCAAACCGGTCAATGGATACGTGCCCATCTTGAGTTGGTTCTCATAAACAAGTGAGTCAGATATTATAGGTCATGATGAATATTCAGTTGGTTCGGAAAGTAATGGATCTTGAGAAGTGAAGGGAAAATGTGGTTGTTTTCTTTGTTTAATGGGCAATTTCTTATCTTCACTGGCATTTTCGATTTTTAATAAACATTAAAAGTATGATTAAAATTTTTATCTAGATTTTTTAGTTCGTGATTGATTTTACTTTAAGAAAAAATAAAGGATATGGACAAAATCTGTTTCTTTCATAACCTCTCTCTTTGGTATCACACAAAAATAAGACAAGATGTTCCGTGTAGTGGTCTTGTGGTACCTTCTCCTAAATCACGTCCCCATGGGAAAAACTAGCTTATATGGGGTGTCAGTTCAGCAAATGAAGGATTAAGAGCATTTTTATTCTGCTTTTGACCTGTCTTCGGAAAGAGATATGGCAACCTTCTCTACCATTCGGAAAGACTGGTATTCCATCTTCACCCAAAGTTAGAATGTCTTCCATAAGAATGTCTTTAAAAGTTAATTTTTCGATGTATTTCCTCATGAGAAATGGGAATAAATCTAATTAGGATATTCTCAATCCTTGTATGAATTAGGATAATGTAGAAAGGCTGAGGAGGTCAAATACGGATGAAGAGAAAGAACAAAACAACAAAACCTTTAAAAAAAAGTTCATGCATAAAACACAGTTACTTAAAAGTGTGAATTGGAACCCAATGCTTCAGGATCAATTGAACCAGACAAAACAGATCTGAGTTACATTTAGTTGCGCGTCTAAAAGAACCAGTCTGTTAAGATCAAAACCACGACAGTCTGGTTTTGTCACGAAGCGCGTCACTGCCCTTGTTTTTTTCCGTAGGGTTTCCTTCCGCCTTGGAGAAGAGGAGTCGGCTAGGAATCTCTTCATGCATTTTTCTTATTTTGAAATTCAATATATGGCCTCTTCAGCATTTAAGAGTAGGCTTCTTCAGTGTTTCCCGACTTAGTTTGAGAAGATATTCTTGAACGCTCGCTCAGGCAAATTGATATTTTCAAGGATAACTACCATAATAAAGCAAGAAATAGGAAAGAAAATCCATGTGGAATGAAATTCCTGATGAAGATGGATAGGTGAAGATCTTCTACACAAAGACTTAACCGAGGTCTGAAAAAATTCTTTCCTTCTTACTCTTGGAATTTTGCCATTCACGAACATTTAAAATAGGTAGTTTTTATATCCTTTTATTTATTAGCTGATCACGCTAAATTTGAAGTCAATTTCATCACTCTTCTGTATGAAAAAAACACATTTTTATCTCTTACCACAATGAAAGTTGTCGATTTAAATCTATTGGTATCATAAAATTGTAGTTACGCAGTCTTCACGAAATTGGCTCTGGTTAATGAATTTCTGAGTCCTTTAATCCTCGTCTAATTCTTTCCTCTTCGATCTCTCCTTAATCTCAAACTTATAATAGTATTATCGTATTTCAAATGTCAAAAGGCTTCGATCGTGCTTCACTTTTATATTCCTGGCAGTGAACTGCTTATGTCGACGAGATAGTAACGCACATGCCAGCATTGACATATACCTAGAGCTCAACCATTCAAATTTTTAGTCACTCCAGTACTTCATTACATACGATTTATATTTTGCTATATTTACTAGTCCGAACGATTTTTTTAATACAAGCAAACAATCTCTTCTCTCTCTCTTTCTCTCTCTCTCTCTCTCTCTCTCTCTCTCTCTCTCTCTATATATATATATATATATATATATATATATATATATATATATATATATATATATATATGTGTGTTTGTGTGTGTGTGTGTGTCGAGGGACGAAGGCGTGTGACCAAAAAGTCTCTAAAGGCACACACTACTACTATACGTAAAAACAGCCACTATCCACGCTGTGCTCTAGTACAATTGATTTGGAGAGTAAGGTAAGGGGACCTTCTATTTGGAGTGTGATATTATAGGTTGGCTCTTTAAAAGGGAATAGGTTTGTCGGGTTCGTATCAAGGGTTATTCGAAAGATAAACACCTCTACAAAAATAAACTTTAATACAATTAATAAGAACAAGGGCACATATAAATATGGAAATCTAAATAATAATCTGTACGACGAAAGAATATTATGACCGGCAAAAATTAAGGAAACTAGGGCCGGGAAAATATATAAGTGATTTAACTAAGTTGGATTGAATGAAAGATTTAGCAAGTTTATACGCGTTACACCAAATGGGGAATTCTTCTTAGGACTGGGAACGAAGAGGTGGGACTTACGAGGAAAGGACTTCTAGTTACTTCTGGAGGATGAACTGGGGATGTGGAAGACCAATGGCCAGGTCTTCGTCGATGGGGTATTGATGCGAAGGCGTCCAGAGAGACTCCGAAGGGAGTTGAGATTATCTCGGCTCCAGGAAGAAGTAATCACGAAATCAAGATTCGTCTTCGAACGGCAGGAAGTCTCATTCAATGTAGTGAGACAAGAGAAACCCAAGACAATCTTCCCGGGTATAAACTGGTTTCCGTAATCTCCTCTGATCAGGGCGGATTATACGAGGAAGATCTGCTGATGAGATCACAAGGGCGAGGGGAGCACTTCCACATGGCAAGAAGCTCGGGTTCTCTCTATCTGCTGAGAATCTGCAGATATCACTTTAAATAGGAGCCACAGCTATGGGTGGGAGGGGGCTTTGCGCACGATGGCCTCCAAAGGCGGCTTATGTAAACAAGAACCTTGATAATTTGGGGCATCGACGAGGCGAACGGGAAATGAGAGTGATTCTCTTGTACCCTAAGATGAGGGAGATTAACACGGCCTCCCTCTTGAAGCGGGACAGCGTTATCAAACTAGGAGAAGACGGTGATAAAGCACCCTAAATTAAAAACAGCTATGTTAATTTGTCTCGACCAGAGAAATTCTATGTGAAAACGGCGTATTGATTTTCATGCTTCCACACGACTCCCTTCCTAAGATGAGATTTCACAGAAACTATTTAGAGTTTGCAAATCGAAGATGAACGTTTGACATTTTTGGTATATATCCTAAACCATTTGTCTACTAACGGTAACTCTCGTTACCAGTTTAATTTTGCTTTATATTCAAATAGCGAGCAGTAAAATCACTGTATGACCGCTGTCGGTGTCTCTAGTCACCACTTTTCTGAAATATAATGGCGACATATGGCAACTGATGCATGTACAGTGTTGTTTACATCAACTTATGTCGTGACACTGACATAGGTGTCACATGTAAATTTTTCTCTTATTTCATTTGGCTATTTTATTTGTTTGTTCCTGTATATCAGTTGTAAGATTAAATGTCTTTTTTTGTTTAAGCCTGTTTGAAACGTGTTATTGGTGGAGAATATTTTGCTAGTGCAACAATTAAGTGAAAAAAAGAAACAGGAATAGAAAATAACAAAATTCAAATTATGGTAGACAAAGGGTAAAATGTAATAAAATGAAAGTATGTAGTTAAAGCTTTGTTATACAATTTCTATTCTATTTCTTGTATAAAATGTCATCCTGAACTAAGTTCTTCCTCGTGAGAGCAAAGTCTATGCAACTTTAGGAATATTTTTCTGCAGATGTGCCTATTATTACCAATTGGGATGGAAATTTAATGCCAGAATCAGATGAAAACAAGTGGACAGGTCGACCATCTCCCAGTCATTGTTACAGGAAATGGAGTGAGCCAACTACTACAAGTAGCCAAACTTCCAAGTGCTACTGGCTCAGAGCAGGCAAAAGCTGTTGTCTCAACTCTCAATGAACGGAGCTGACTGACCGTGTCGTAGGGATGTCGTTTGACACAACTACCTCCAACGCTGGACGCAAAACAGGAGCTTGCGTACTCATAGATCAACAAATTGAGAGAGACCTTTATTTGGAATGCCGTCACAACATAATGAAATAGTTACAGGAGCAACTTTTCACTTTTACATTGGGGACCAGTGAGGAGACCCGAAGTCAGACTCTACAAACAAAAGATTTAAAGGACATTGCAGTTCATTCAGCACAGGCAATGATGAGAAACAAATTGCTGTGGTAATCACCAACATTGCACAGAATATTCTAAATTGGGCAGTGAATCTGTTGAGGGATAGAAATGATCTGCGTGATAACTACCATAATTTTCCTCGGAGGAGTTTCACCACGCAGGATTCACTTCCTGTCTTCAGGTCAGATGTATCATACGCAGTGGATGTCTAAGGTGATATATGCCTTGAAGATTTGGTTGTTCCGCACGCAGTTCCAGTTGACGGGAAGGGAAGAGAAGGGCCTACGATCAATGTGCTTCTTTGCAGTACGTATCTACTTAAAGCACTGAACAGAAGCTCCCCTTACCCTTCATGCACCAAGGGTGGATCTCCAGCTCTTTAAAAGCCTTAAATAATACCATAATATTCACGATGCGATCAGAAGAGCTACGCTCGCCAAATTCTCAAACCATCTCTGGTATCTCTCTGAAGAATTGGCTGGGTTCGCCTTGTTTAATCGTTATGTGTGTATCGAGATGAAAACCAGTATGACGAAGGCAATGGAAGTATGTCCAGAAGTACAGGACTCTGCGAAACAAGTCACACTTCCGGTGAACAGCATTGATACAACCCAGCTTCCTAATTTTGTTTCGGTAAGAACACTGGAAGTCTTCAAGAAGCTGGGAAGGAAGTCCGACTTCTTACAGCTGAACCCAGCTACCTGGACAGACAACCCGGACTACAAACGGGCACAAGAAATCATCATGGCACTGAACGTGAAAAATGATGTAGCTGAACGTGAGGTTTCATTGATCCAGGAGTACTGGGGTAATATAACGAGAGACGAAGATCGAATACAATACCCGCTGCACATCGACACCAATGCCCGGATACAAAGAAGGATACCATGGTCAGGCAACAATGAGTAGAGTGGCACCTATAATACCCCCCCCTTCATCGACTTTGAGCGGCTAATATTCCCTGAGTGGGAGGGGGACCCGAAGGCTAAGAGAATTTATCCAATAGAGGAGAATTTTTCAAATGAAACCAAATTTGACATGATGTTTTTACTTTATGTGGGACCATATAATGAGCTCGGAGCTGAACTTTTGTCAAATTTATTTTTTTCTCCTATAGCTAAGGACCACTCTAATATATATATTTATTTTATAAATTTGAAGAAACATTATTTGTAAACTTGTATTTCTACCTTCAACGACATAGGAAAATGCGAAGACATCCAATAAAAATACTGTTACGTAAATATATGATATAAAATAACTGCAAAGATAAAATACAATTGAGATGTAAAATATATTATGTTGTAAAAAATATACGATTATATATACTATACAGAGTGGCGACGGTATTGGTTCGTTTGATAAGTCTCATTAAAAAATAAAAGCGTTTTTATTTTTGGAGATATATTCGTCAAATTTGGGTCAGTTTGTCTTCATGACATGTTCCTTCGATCTAACTTGATAAGCCCACCCGTGACCACAATGACAGCCTGCAGGCGACCTAAGGAACCGACTGAATGCCTTCGTTACTATATCCCGCTTTAGCTTTTGAAGTACCTGGTAATTCTGACGCTCAGTTCTTTCTTCATTTTGTAGCTGGATTTGGTGGTCTCTCGTTCTACCGCGCTACACACAAAGAAATCGAGGAGGTTGCAGTCAGTCGAGTTGAGAAGTCAAATATCAAGTGCCTTGTGATCGAAGAAATTATCCAACATCCAGGCCTGGGTCTCCGGGCTTGTCTGGCAGGGCGAGGAGTTTTACTGCCACACGTAAGGCCTCCCTACAGATACAGGGTAAATCTAGGGCTTCACCACTACGCTCTGAACAATGATGTAGCCGTCGGTGTTAGGTCTGAGGCTCTCAAGGAAAACGTGGTGTGGCATGACGTCACCTTTACTGCTGAGGACACTAAAATCCATGATTGTCGCTGGAAATTTCCTCTGCATAACTCTGGGCCCGTCCTTGAGTGCGATAGAGAGCAACTTGTTCTTCTGTGACTTGCATAAACTCTTCTCTCAGAGAAGAACAGCAACATGTCTGGCTCCAATTGTTGTTTCAACTTTTTGATCAGCTTCATGGTGTGCTTAAGTCGCTTTTCCTGTAACGCCTTGGGCAGAAATTGTCCCTTTCTCATCTTGTATGAAAAGTAGCAAATGTCTTTATGCATGACCAGACTGATGAGCTTTTATAAGCACGTTTCTCCTTTACAGTGACAAGCATTGAATTTCTGGAATCATTCTCGATGATCTCCTGGATTTTAATGACAAATTCTAGCGTTCTGATTGCATTACATCGTCGACCATGGGTTTTCCCCTCTGCTTTCGCCTCGTAGTTGAATCCTGAATCTTCTTCCTCCTTTCTGACCTTTTCCACCATCATTATGATGAAGTTAATAAAGTTTAAAATCTTCTTGTTTGTCTTTCTAGTGCGAATTCCAAGGACGGATCCATTCCTCTTTCATAAATTAGGCAGTTAAAACTTCTTCACAGTCAATTATTCTGCCAAAAAATAAAGCAAAAATGGTTGTTGTTTTTAAGAAGAAAAAACCCGAAAACGAAAGTATATATATATATGCGTAGAATTAGCAGTTGAAAATAGCGAATGAGTACTGTCCCCACCCTCGAGATATATACAATAAAAGAAATACTCAAAGTTAAAAAAGTAACTAACAAACAGACAATACCCTAAAAACAAACGAAGAAAATGAAAATATGAAAAAAACAAACATTTTCTGTTTCAAATAAAGAGACAACACATCACTACAGAAGGAAATAGCTAAAAGGAAAGCTATTTGTGTGTTGTTTGTTTGTACTCTCTTCAATATACTCTTCACAAACTTTCAGACTGTGATGCCTACGTTTTAATTTAATTTTTTGTTTTAAGTACATATATACCAACATGAAATTTCATTTCATATCTCTTTTATACATTTTCTTGCTGCAAGTCAATATAAGTATTTTGGTGCCCACTCTAACAGATATTTTTGAGCAAGCAAAAACTTAACTGACCTTATCTTTTTGACAAGAATTTTTAAATATGAAATCCGAGAATTAAATGGAGAAAAAAAAATCCGGGTAAAAATTAACAAAATAAAGAAAAATACTCAGGGGCTAAAGAGAGGCATCAACTATCCAAACGCGTAGTCGCGAAAGAATAGAAAATAGGAAGCAAAAAATGATTAGCATTTATAATATTATAGGACAAGAAGTAATCTAGATTGGAAACATTTAAACGACACATTTCAAACAGTTGCAAAGGCAGGATAAAAGTGGAAAAATAGAGAAAAACGTAGCAAATGGAGATTTTTAATATTAAAGGTCATAGAGGTGTCGTGTCGGGTTCTGTCAAGCTATAAACTGGGGCTACTGTATGATTTCATATTTTCCCCTAACTTATATGTTAGCAGTTTATTGAAGCAATATTTGGTGAATCTAGGAAACGGAAGGACCCTTGTTACATATATAAACTCATTCCTGAGAGTTTATTATACACTTTGTCCCCTCCAGTATACAAAATGAACAAGCTTGCTTTTATAGACTATATTAACCTTTTATTCTGAAAAAATGTTTTTTTCTAATTAGCTACCGTTTTCATTCATCTGCTCGTCTTCGACCTCACAATTTTTCTCTTTAGTAAAATTGCCCCAAATTTAACTTATTTTGGAAGTTCCTTATCAATCTTGTCTTTGGCATGTATTCTTTGAGCAGCTATTTCAGTTAAATTAAAATGGCATACCTATCTATAATATATCTTTTTACAGCTTGGAAATAAATACGTGCCTTATTTGGCTTTCTACTTCTGACCACCATTCTTCTGGATGATAGCTTTGTTTGTAAGAATTTGCTCCGAGGCGTTATTTATGTGCAACCAGTTCGACAAAAAGGTCAAGACGAGATCCAAGGCAGACAAATAGCGAAGAGGAAGTCGTTTTATTCTTTTCTGGAAATCAGTCGGCTTCAGCAGCACCCACATGAGCTCGCCAGCCTAACATTGGCGAGGTCCTTGGTATCACTTCCTCTGGCAGAGGCATCAGGTCGAGCGAGTTTGACAAAAAAGATCGTAGAATTCTTCGTGTCCATAATGGTCGACGCTGCTTCTTTTGCAAGCATCGTCACGAAGCTGAACCACATCAAGACAATGATATTCCACCAGAAACACGGCCCATGAATCAGTGACAGCCATAAGGAGCTGAAGAAGCGTGTCATCAGCTAGCATTTGGTACTTATTTTTATCATTATTATTATTTTCAAAAGTATTGCGTTTACTTTTTCTGAACGAAGATAAATACTAATATTAGGTGATTAATAAGTATTATTGTCATTTCATTGTGTATCTAAATTTAGGAATCGTCGCAGATTGCCGGTTAGAGCACAACAAGACCTACCTAGTAATGACGGTGCACCATGAAACACGGCATCCTAGTCTTTTTGTTCCGAATCTATTAGATCATTGAGGTTCTAGCCCAAGCCATGGTGGGCTTGCCTGCCAAGTTCTACATGCAGGACAAGATGAAGAGGGCGATGGCGAATAACGACACGCCAATTCTCAATGCGTTCGTCGAGTTTGGTTCTCAGAAAGGTGACGTGGCACAGCTTCCTCCTGAAAACAATACTGGCCACGACTATGGCCCTAACGTAGAGAGTCGGGAGATTGAGGTCTCGATTTTCCAGGCAAAGGTTCTGCAGGCTGTGACTGTTGCTGAGACACACGTTCAGCAAAGCTGACGTGACGTAACCGACCTAAATGAGTACTGCCAGGTCATGGTCTATGTCGCCAAAGGCTTGTACATCGTACTGGGAGTGTTTTCAATCTACTCTGGGGATCATACGGAAGAAACGTAGGGAGACAAGGAATCAAGCTTTCCAAAGGTGAAAATCATACTGTTTGACGCGATGTTGGACGACATCGCGAGGAAGTTTGGACGACATTGAGAGAAGGTTTGGGTTCATTTGATCTGACTGGAGCAGCACGATGCCAGCAAAATCAGCAACGTAAAGTCCATTGAGACAGCTATGGATACGGATATGAGGGAGTCGTCTGTCGACGCCAGCAACATCAGTATCACAGACAAGGTAGACCTTTTCCAAGGAATTAAACACTTACAGAAGCATAATATCAGCTACAAGTCTACCAAGACGAAATCATTGGCAATGGCTAAGGCATGGCGAGTGGATATCTAGAAGAAGGATGGCAAACTGACGAGCTTGGCCTTTTGCAATAGGTTACTCCTGATGCAAGGCTTTACCAAATATAACGTACAAATAGCCATCCCTTCTAAGGTCTCCGGAGAGCATCTCTTTTCTATGGGAAAGGGCGGCTTCAGAGCAAAGAAAGACAGTCTCTCCGATACCAACTTGGAGCGTCTCACTTTACTTAAGGGAAATTACGCTAGAAAGATTATATTTATTATACTTTCTTCTATGACGTCATTTGTACCTTGATCGAATACAGTGCATTATCGTGCGATTCGCACTTAATTCAATAGATATATTTATCCTTTAATATAAATTCAGGTTTATAATTAATACAAATGATTTTAATTATTAATTACGAATTAATAATTACATTGTAAACTTCCACATGCAGAGAACATGGAGGTCGTCAAAGATAATTTTATGTATAGTTGGAGTAATTGTAGTAACTCTAACTCACCTTACTTTTTGCAAAAAAGTAACAGACTTACAGAGAACGAATTTACCCTTTCGCATAACGGAATAACGGGTAACGAAGTTTCTTTTTTAGGTAATGATACCTACCATTGCTCGTTAGTTGTTGTTGTTAATGATGCGAATAGATTCAGGTTTCGTATTGTTTACTGTTTAAATCTCCAACAAGTGTCCAAGAACGCACTAGCCGAAGATTTGTTTGAGGGCATCCGTCATTATCGACCTCGATGGACTACCCCCCTTCCTCCCCTAAAAAAAAATCATACATAGGATAAATGATACTTTGAAATGCAAATGCTGAACTAGAATTGATGATTAATGAGTAAACATTTTATATCTTATGTAAATATATATATATATATATATATATATATATATATATATATATATATATATATATATATATATATCCAACTTCACCACAGGAAAGAGAAAACGGAATGGTTTTTCTTCGGAAATATTTATTTCTTACTTCAAAAAAATCCGAGCTGGGGTGGGATTCGAACCGTGCACACTGAGGCAGCGGGTAACCGCTTTGATCTCAATTAAACCGCCCTTTAGACCACTCGGCATATCCAAACATATTCTTGATCAATGTCTAAAGATTTAGCCAGATATGATATGTCAGAAACAATTAGGCTGTGCCAATTTTCTAAAGGAGTGTCGCACATTTTTTCAGCCAACTCATTCATCTTCTTAAAATGGTCATAATTAAAAGAGGCTTCTTCCTGGCCGCTCTTCTATGGATGATCTGGCATCATTCTTCCACTTCAATATCATTTAACCAAAGGTTGCTCTCAATGGATATTCAAAGAGCACCAGGGCATTTTTCAGAACGCCCAGGATGACGAGGTCGTGACTCCGTGAAAGGGGGAAGAGCGAGGGAGAGGGATAGAGAAGGAGAAGAGGAGACAGAGGGAGATAAAGAGAGAATAGGAGACAGAAGGGAAGGAAATGAGAGAGAAACGTAGATAGAGAGAAGGAGAAAAAGAAAAGGAGATAAAGGAGAGAGAGAAGGGGAGAGAGAAGGGGAGAGAGAAGGGAAGAGAGAAGGGGAGAGAGAAGGAGACAGCAGGAAGGAAAAAGAGAAAGATATAGTGAGAAGGAGAGATAGAAATAGAGAGAGAGTGTGTGTAAGTATTTATTCATTATTAGGTTATCGAATAATGATAAATTTATAACAGATGTTGCAGAACACAATCGCTCTTCCTTATACTTCGCTCATCTTTGAATACCACTTTTATTTACAATGATGGCTATGAAGTTATTGCCAGATCCTAGGAAACAATAAGCATTACAAAACCATTTTAAAATGAGAGCAATATGAAAAGACTACTTTTAACACGTTCTCTACCTCTCTTGGGACAATTAAGCTCAGCTTGCCATGCTTAATAGTATACCCAATTAATCTAATGTGCCACTTCTCACATCGAAAAGACCGGAATGTGGCACAATCAAGTTTCTTTTGTCGGCCAAAATTTACCTTCACCCGCTTAAACGGTTCATGGGCATGTAAGACATCCTTACCTATCCACGGTATCTCCGTTTTACAACAGAATGATGCAACACGTAGAGGGAAGGGCTAGTAGGACAGAGGGAAAGCTCGATGCATTTGCATAGGCGACCGGGCAAATAGCTTAACTGGTTCCTAACCCCACTGCTACTTGGGCTAAAACTTCATTACATAGCAATCTCTTATTTTGTTTGTGTATAAGCAACATCTCAGATGTAATTTACCCCTTTATTAAATGCCTAACTTAATTTGAGATTTTTAATGGCATTTCCAGTGTGAATTATTTAATTTAAAGAGGATAGACGATAAAAGTTGATGGGTGTAAATCTTTAGAAAAAGGCGTAACTTCGAATCTATGAATGAAATTAACTTGTCTCAACCCAGCCACTTGATTTGTTGAGAGGAAAGTGATGAAGAGGAAGAGAATGTAGGTGATATTTTTAGTGATTAAAGTAAGACTGAAATCAAATTACTGCCAAAGCCAACTTAAGGAATAAAGGAATATCCCCCAAGAACATATATAGAAAGGTAAAAATTTCTTACATGCAAATGAGAAATTTACCATTTTGAGAGAAATACTGTTTACATGTACAAGTAGATTGATTTGAACTTCGAACTTGAAAGGGGGGAGAAATAAACAAATCTGGATGGTTATTTCCAGCGCGTCCTTTAGTTAAGCTGCTTTTGATAAATCTTTTAATAGTAGGTACAATTAACGTCTAGTTTGCACGGGAAGTTCTGCACATGCTTTAAAAATAAACAATATGATACGATTTGAATTTATTTAGTAAAAAGAAAAAAGTCAGATGCGAACGTGTAGTGGCGTTCAATGTGAAGAAGATATGAGAAAAAAAATAGCAGAAACACAATTAGAAATACATAGCTTTATACACCGTCGGCCAAAAGTATAAAGCACCCTATGGAATCATTTATATAATATAATTGGAAATTTGTGGTAAGTGCATGCAATATTTATATATATATATATATATATATATATATATATATATATATATATATATATATATATATTATATTTATTTATTTTAATACTTAGTTGGACCTCTTTTGCTTTAATTACATCGAAATTTTCACAAATTTCTGACCCTTTTCTTTCCCCAATCAGCTTAAAACTTTTCATGCAGTTCTGTTTTATTTGTATATGTGGTACTTCTTGTTTTTCCTTGCACTCCCCACAAGTGTTCTTTCGATTTAAGTCTTGGCTCTGTGGTGACCACTCCAAAGGTGTAATCCGTATTTCTCCCAAACACTTCTTGATGCGGTTGGTGGATGGCATAAGATAATTTAGAACTGTTTAAAAATCAACTTTTTCTTATTTTTATAGTTTTCTATAGATTTTTCTATACTTTTTTTACCTAAAAAAAAACAATAACTATTTTGATCTAGAAGCTGTGGAGTTCATTCTTCCCTATCATAAAAACATGTCTCCTGGCCCTGATGAAAACATGCAGCCTCATACCATGAAAGAACCATCGCCATGCTTCACAGTTCGTACCACACAAGCAGGGTGAAATTCCTATGCAACTCTTCGTCTCACATAGGTAGTCCCAGAAGTGGTGAAAATCTGCAAAATTGTTACATGAATATTCAATTTTTTAATAATTTTCTTCTAAGATATATTTAAATGGAATTACATAAATTACATGTAAAACAATACAATATTCTTTCTTACATACCTTATAATTAGTTTCATCTGACTAGAAAACTTTAGACTATTGTTAATATGTCCAACTTTTGTCATCTTTGGCCTACTGAAGACATTATTTTGAGTTGAACTCAGATACCCATGGCTTCTTTCTCGCCTTCCACCGCTATAGCTCTAGAAGTTAAGTCTCTTTCTGACTATTCTGGGAGATATTCTTGAATTTGAAGCTTCATTGAACTGCCAAGCAAGTTTAGATGTTGTTTTTCTGCGATTCTGTAGTGAACCCCAAATGATTGATACGAAGGGCGGTCAATAAGTTTTGCAATTCAGATATAAGGAAACGAGATATAAGGAAAAGTGTTATATTGTTTTTAAATATAACTACCCTCGACTTCAATGCACTTGCGCCACTTATTCCTGAGGCTTCGAATTCCCGACAACCAAAAAACTCCCGACTTCTGTTCAATCCACTCCTGGACGTCGAGCTAGACATCTTAATCGTCCCCAAACCGGCGTCCACACAGTACAGCCTTGAGCTGGCGGAATAAAAAGTAGTCGCTAGAGGCAAGATCTGGACTGTAGGGGGGATGGTTTAGCTCCTCGAATCCGCACTCGCGTAGGGCAGCTTGTGCAACTCTGGCCTTGTGGACTTTGACGACGTTGAAGTCGATCATGGGGCGTGAGGTTTCTAGGGACCCAACGGGCACAACAGACCTTGGTCATGGCCAGATTGTCGTGGATGATGTTCATAACACTTCCATGTGATATTCCAAGCTCTCGCTCGATTTCTTCGACCTTCACCCGTCGATTTTCGAGGATCATCCTCCCACACGGGCCACATTGTCCTCGTTGGTCACGTCTGACGGGCGCCCTGGATGGGGTCATCTTCAATGGACTCACGACCATGGCGGAATTTCCTATTCCAACGAGCAATGGTTGCATAGGAAGGGGCGGTGTTGGTGTACACGGCAACCATGCGTTCATGGATCTCTTTTGCATTCTTGCCTTCCTTGGTCCAAAGTTTAATCAGTGCGCGGTGTTCAACCTTGTCCATTGTTGAAAAATTTGTGACTGACGATCTGCGATCAACTACTGCTTCTTAAATAGACGAGGCAGGAGCGTGCGGCTACAGGTCCTGACTTGTCATAAGTTGTCCTAACACCCCCACAAACAGCCATCCCCCTTCCTCTGTTTTGCCCTACTGATTCGCGAAACTTATTGAACGCCCCTCGTATCTTCCCTAAGTGTTGCAAGATGTTTTATACCACTTTTCTTACTTGATACAAAGCTCGTGGTCTCTTGATATAAATTTATAGTCGTTTGAACATCATATCTTGAAATTTTTTAACAATTTCTACTTTAGCACTTTCTACTATGTCAATAAACCTTGGCTATGGAGAAGTTGGATTTATGCTCTCTGTGCTTATGTTCTTTAGCTTTAGTCATATTACTTATTTTGAACAATATTGAACACACAATAATTAGAATTTAGGTTGAATTATAAGAAATATTAGTTAAATTCTGAATTTAGAAAACATACTATTTTATTAATTTTGCACCATTTAGTAAAATACTCAGTAATTTAAAAATATTAGCAAAATGTGCATTATTATCTACATATTTATAAATAAAATGCTAATTTGTCAAATTTTGATTAAATATGTAAAATATAAAAATCTATAAAGGGTACTCTATTCTTTTGGGCCAAGGAAGTGTGTACTGGTTATAGAAGCTTTTCCCTTTCGTAACGGAAATAAAGTGCGTCTGAAGGACTAAAAGTAAAAAAAAATACATATGGCATACCATTACAGAAACATCTTACCAAATATACCACCTAAATAGAACTGGAGATGAATTCTAAAAGTTCCAGTAACAGGACTAATCTCAAACTCTCAAAGCCACAAATTAAAAACATTAATACCGCATAGTTTCGATTGAGAGTCCCAAAATTTTATCATTGTGGTTTGCAACAAAGGTTGTTTGGTACAACCACAAAAGCTGAGAACCGAAGCAAAATAATAAGACTTAGGCCCAAATTTCATTTGCGTTTATCATCCTTCCAATTTGGCCACTGTAAAAGGTAATTATTTAATAAATAAGACCAAGCAATGGCTTCCCCACGGCCCCTCCCCTGCGGGGAAGCTTGCGCTTCGCTACTAAGATTAAAATTTAAAATATAAAAAAAAGCAGCCATGGTTAACTTTTTATAAATTTTCTGAACTTCGCCAATTATAATAATTTTAAAAAGGAACTCTAAAACTAAATTTCCTCCCTTTCAAAAGATCACGTTGCTAAAATATGGATATAAAAATAGAAGATATATAAAAATAAATTTTCTGAACTTCACCATTTGTAATTCTTTGGGTTTAAAAAAGTTCACAAAATTTCGATACTTATATTTATTTCTGAACTTCACCATTTTGTTTTTTGATATTATAAAAGAATTATTAGAAATAACTTCGATAAAAAAACATAAGTCATGACCAAACTAAGATGAAATTATTACTCAAATGCTAAAAAAAATCCCCTTCCTAAATTATAGTTAGTGATGATGATGAAAAACGTAGAAATAGCCCTCAAGGTAATATTATAAGGGGAAGTTGTTAACAAAAACAAAATTAATCTACTGGTTTTAATAATGGCAACTACCATTTTAAAAAAGCATAAATTGGCTAACCCTGAAAAGCTCTGCTTCTCTCTTCATAATTAACTGACCTTAAAAATTATAACTTAGATTTGTTCTATTTATCAAATTTTCACTTACGATATTTTAATTAAATTCTCTAAATATGTTATTTTAAACTATGTCAAAGATTCAGACTTTAGTCGGTTTCCAATGCCTTAACTTTGTTTAAGAACTCAATGGCAAAGCTTTTAAAGATAATTAATCTTCAGAAATTTGAGTTCTGCTCACAACTCGTTCGGTGGGTGAGTCAAATGGTAAAACAAGGTCTTCAGCCATCGCAGAAAGTGGTTTGACAGCAGATGGGTGAAAAAAGGGGGATTTTAAACCATAATTATCAGACAAGTCTGCGAGGTTGTTTCCTTTAGAAACGAAAAGATAATAAAAAAGGGAAATGTTTGCGAGGGGTACCAAATAGAAGAATAGTGATGGGTCTATGGAGAAGAAATGAGAATAATTCAAGATATAAAAAAATAAAAAGAAAGGAAATAAATAAATAAACTACCGATTGTAAATTACGGACTATTGTTTCCCTCGAGGACATCGCCTGAAAACCGACCTAAGTGGCACAACATGCTACCTTCAGGAAACTCGCTTGTCTCTCCCTTTCCTAGCTTTCTAGCTACTAATGGGGGCCGTATTAACCATGCATTTTCACTTCCACTAACTTCTCGCAAGATTTTGCCTTGAAAAACATATACATTTGCCACATTTAGTCATGTCACACTTTACGCTGAATTTCGTTCAGTATCGAAAGAACTACGTCGTATTCGCTCGAGCGACCGAAAAACCACGGTAATTCTGCCCTAACGAGTAACGAGTAACGGCCGTGAGGAAGCTGGCATTAGACAGTGAAGTGGATGATCAGGATCAGAAACTATTTTAAAGAAATGAGTCAAGAATCCAACGAGTTGATGATGTCTAAGGTTCAACTATACATCGGGTAGCAGAAAACTAATCTGGTTCAAAGCTCTGTCAAGGAACCTCAAATTGGTCTCCGATGCAGAAAGGAAGACAGAATGACAATACTCAAAATGAGACAGAAGGAAGGAAAGAAAACAATTCCTACCCACTCTGTCTGTAGAGTAGATCTGGTGCCACTTACGCAACAAACCAACTTTTAGAGTATTGGCTCAAGAATAAGATAGAAAGAATGTCCGTTGATTTATACCTCTCGAACGTATCAACATTAGAGAGGAATTATACTAGGCACGAACTGGGATTATCAGCTGTCCTCTTCTGCCTGGAAAAATTCCGCACTGTTATCTATGACCGGCCGATCCTAGTTATGACAGATCATAAGCCTTTGACATGGTTATATAAAGTTACACAGAGGAAAACAGAAAATTAGCCCGTATGATTTTTAATTTGCAATATTTCGATTTTCGTGTGGAATATCTTAAAGATAAGCTAAACTAGATGCCATATTACTTATCCAGGACCAAAGAGATGAAGAAAGAAAGGATAAACGTTAGATACAAGAATTGTGAATTAAACAAGAAAGCATTTGTAAATCATCAGAAGAAAGTTACCAAATTAAGAAACTCCATAATGGAGAAAAATGAAATACGATGGTCACAACTGAAGTCCATCGATATGAAGCGACTGAAAATTGAGGACAATTTGCTAGTTCTAACCACTGCCATGGACCAAAGTTTAGTGGTAGCTCTGAAGACACTTAAAGAAAAATTAGTGTGGGAAGTTCATTTGACATTGAATAGGATTCATCTTTAACCAATGGAGGTAAAGGGCAATTTGAAAGAAAAATAACTTTTGCCAGGAATGACCAGGCGGGTGAAAAGAATAATTAATAACTGCAATCTATTCACCACGAACAAACCAGTCAGAAAATGAAAAGTGGATCCTCCTCCAATGCAACTGTGGGACCGCTCTCTGGGAATTAGTGCACTGATTTACTGGGTTCCTTCCTCGAAACGTTTTTTAGGGAATCTTTATGTTGTGGGGTGTATAGGAAGCTTCTCATGATACGTGAGACTAATCTCACTAGCCGCTCAATCGTCAAGAGGAGTAGCAGAAAAAACCATGAATCTTTTTGTGTGTTCTCGGAGCCCCCAGAACCGTTATTTCAGATCAAGGGCAAGAATTAAATAACAAAGTAATGGCGGAGTTGACGAAAATTTGGCAATGACCCAAAATGGCACTGCTGCATAACACCTCATGGTGACAGAACAATTGAAAAAAATAATGGGGAGGTAGAAATAAAACCAAGTATTCTGTGCAAGAAACAGGAGGAGCTTGAGATGACTTATTACGATCCGTAGAATTTGCTCGTAACTTAATCATCAGAACATGATCGTCATGAGAGGGTTGAAATATTTAAAAAAGTGGAAGAATTCACGAGAAACTATGAGAAAGAATACAGGGTGAGAAACATAAAACTACCCGGAAACACTAATCCCACTGGGTTTGTATATTTAAACTAACCAAGACCATTAATGAAAAAAATAGATCCAACGTATGAGGGAACATACTTGATAATGAAGGAGAAAACGTCAAAGACCTTCTTGCTACAGCATGTGACGACCGACCGGCAGATCGTCGCCAAACGCGATCGGATAGCAAAAGATATCTCGGTATTTGTGTTTTGCCGAAGACTCGATGATGACTCTAATGAGGACTGAGTTTAGGAACATGAATCAAGGTTAAAGGAAGGGGAAAACACGGAGGATAAGGATAGGGAATAACAGATAAGTAGATACGCTTTCTGAGCGCGAAAAGAAATCTCATAAGAAGATTAAAACAGAGAAGAGAGAATGAGTTACCATCGAAGAACGAAGTGCAAACAGTATTAACCCATTGACTTTTCTTTTCCTCTCTCATTTTTAAGTGACCAAAGATGATAGAGGTGCTCATCGTGGGAGTTGTGATTCCGTGGTTACTTGGGATGCACGGAGATGCCTATTTTCATCCACGCTTCAATTCGTTTTGACATGCTGGAGACAAAATTTGTGATGATCTCTCGCAGATATTGCTCCATTTTTGTTCACTAAGTACCCGCAACAGCTTACAATTGGATAGCTTCTCTTAATCAACTGCCAGTTTGATTATCAGCAAAAATTCTGTATCGTGTTAAAATTTGGACAATTCCAGATCAAGGTGACAAAATTGTGATGTTATTTTCAGCCATGTACTTTCTTATTGTTGTGTGATAAGGTGCTTTATGATGCTAAAAAAACAGTTATCATCCGCAAATTAGTCCTAAACTGTGGGAAGAGGTGCCGATGAAGCATGTTTTGGTATCATTTTGAATTCATGGCAGTGTATTTAGGCAAAATTGTTAGTGCCCCAATTCCCTTAGATGAGAAGCAGCCCCAGACATGGGGAGTGACCGGATGCTTTACTGTAGCCATGACACAGGACTCATGAAAGTGCTCTCCTTTTCTCTCCCTAACGAGGAATCTACAAAAAGCCTTAAGCAAACGGAAGGGAGCTTCAGCAGGAAATATCACTTTTGCTCAAGGTTAAACAGTCTATTTTTATATTTTTTTTTTTACAGAGCTAGAGCATATTTTTAAAGTTATTCTCGGTGAGATGAGGCTTCTTCGTAGCCCTCTCAACTTGAGACCTTTGTCGAGAGGTCTCCGCCTCACAGTGCGCGCTGAAGCGTTAACACGCGGCTGCTTCTTTTTAATCGTGAGCAAGCTTGGCAATGGAGGTAACCCGATCCTTAAGCTAGGACCTTACCATAAAGCGATCTTAGCATTCATGTGAACTTCTCGGGCATCCAGAAGCCTTCTTCACAAGAGAGTAACTATACCTTTTAAGGTCATTATTGATCCTAAAGATGTTACTCCTTATGTAATACTCTTAGCAATTCTCTCCTTGCCTTCCCGGCCACTTTAAGGCAGATCAACAAAGCATTCACGCTTTTTTTCTTAATGAATGTTTCTGGTATTGAAAAAGATTAAAAAAAATTTTTACCATCAAAAAATTGAGAAATAGATTATAATTACACATCATTCATTTAACCCAAATTTGTCATCATTTTACCCTTTTTGATCAAATTCCAAAGCTCCAGGACCAGAGCACGATTTGGGATTCAGCGAAGGAATGCATTTTTTTCTTATTATTTTTTGAATGTTGAATTTTTAAATAAATCTGCATAATTTATATACTAGAATAAATATTATTATCACGTAAACTTAAAAAGAAATAAATATATATATATATATATATATATATATATATATATATATATATATATATATATATATACAGGGTGTCCACAAAGTCTGGGTACATAGGGGATAAATACATACCTTTAGAACAAAACAATTTTATTTAATTATAATGTTAAGAAATTATATTTTCAATGTGATTTCCATTATTTGCAATGCATAATTCGATGCGCCTTGGTAAATTCTGGTGAATTCGATTGAATAGGTGTATATTGCCGTCGATTTCAGCCCACTGACTGATAATGCGTTTTCTCAAGTGGTTTAGATTTGCAATCTTCATTGAGTAAACTTTCTCTTTTAACATACCCCAGAAAAAGAAATCGAGGGGAGAAAGGTCTGGTGAACGAGGGGACCACTCCACATGACCTCTTCTTCCAATCCATTGAGGAAAAGTGCGATTCAGCCAATCTCTAACATTTGTAGCAAAATGGGCAGGTGCTCCATCCTGTTGAAACCAGTAGTCCGGAAGTCCCTCGCCTAGGCGCTCAATTTGAGGCATTAATTTGCCTCTCAACATGTTCAGATAAGTCTCACCGGTTACATGTTCATCAAAGAAGAAGGGTCCTAGCACATGAGCTTTCCACAAACCACACCACACCATCACCTTTTGGCAGCCTTGCTGTTTGGATGGATCCATCCAATGTGGATTGTCTTGAGACCAGTATCGAAGATTCTCTCTGTTGACTTCACCATTAACATAAAACAAAGCTTCATCACTGAACAACAAAAGGTCTTTAGTAAAATTGATATTTTCATCCAATTTATCTGAAAACCATTTGCACATCTGCATTCGTCTATCGGGGTCGTCTTCATTTAAGTGATGCAATATCTGTAATTTGTACGGATGGAACTTCTGCTCTACCAAGATTTTGTGGATAGTTGACCTTGCAACACCCAACTCCATGGATGTCCGACGAAGTGATTTCTTTGGGCTAGCAGCAATCTTGGCCATGACAACCTCTTTCGTTTCATCTGAAGTCTTTGGTCGCCCGGAACGGAGTTTGTCCAAGACACTGCCTGTTTCTTTAAACTTCGTGACCAATTTCCCGACGGCAGTAAAATAAATAGGTTGCCGATCAGGGTGTCGAAGGTTAAATTCATCGGCGATTTTGCGATAAGACCATCCTTCTCGTCCACTTAAGAGTACCAACTCGATTCTTTCTTCTTTAGACAGAGCCATCATTTCATCTGGGGAGAAAAAATAACATAAATAAATAAAATATTAAAATTCCTATGTACCCAGACTTTGTGGACACCCTGTATATATATATATATATATATATATATATATATATATATATATATATATATATATATATATATATATCAATACGTTTGCCCATGACCTTACAGTGACGTAGGAGCTTCAACCATCGGCAAAAGGAATACGGATGAGCCCCGGATTTGTATGAAATGGGGTTCAGGTGCAAAATATTTGTTCATTTAATTTTCTTAAGAATGTGAAATTGGGAAGTCTTCCAAAAGCTTAAAACTTGGTACTAATAAATATCGAGTGAGGCAGGTAAAAGATTTGGACGACATCGTGTGATAGAACAAACCCACAAAGTTAACAGTCGAAGCGACCCCTAGAGTGAATGATAGCGAGAGTATTTCAACCGAATGCCAAACCAACCATAGCAAGGGACTATATGTACGGCCTATAGGAACCACTCACATGGGGTCTGCCTGCAGGGGCAATAAAATGTATAGCTGTCACTCAAAATAGGAGTGAGCGGTTAGGTAAAAATTAATGTGCCTTTCTCAAAATTTTCTTTTATGAAAAGGAGGGCGTAGGGGGATGTTTATATTTATGTAGGTCAAAATGTTCTTATTTTTATTTTTTTTAACTTTCTAAAGGGGCTAATTCATTATTTCGGTAATGATAAACATTTATAAATGCACAAATATTGGTAGGATCCTAATGTACTATAGAGAGGGGAGTAGAGGATGAATAATCATTGAGTGAAGATTGAAAAATCCCATATAAATATTTGATGAATCTGGAACTAAATAGATGCCCATATCTAAACCATTTTTCAAAAATATAATATCTCTCACTCAAACAAAATTTGAATGTCCTTTTCAGCGAAAGATCTTCTTAGGAAAGCAAAGTTTGCTTTTCCTTTCGTGGACATGGAGCAAATTGACAAGATACTCTGTTTTATGATTGGATTCAAAGGAAGATAAAACAGATAGAATTTGAAAAACACAGACGTGTAGTTGAAGAGTCACTCCACTTTGTGAGAATCGTTGTCATTATATTGGGCAGGAGCGTGGAGGTTGAATAATCGTTCAGTGAAGATTTTATTGTTTTAATAAGAATGAGTTTACAAGGAGTAACAAGGAAAGGAAGTACCCTAGGAGACCTTACGGTCCATTCAAAGAGGGTACCTTTGGACTAGCAATCGAGCAGGCACATGGCTGCTCAATTGTTTTGCGCCCCTAAACGGCCACTTTTCAAGACTCTGTCTAGTCTTGACTTGAACTGGTCAACAGATTCACTGTTGCAACTTCCACTGGAAGTGCGTTCCACTTACCGCAGATACTGTAAGTGAAAAATTTCCACACAGATTGCGGTTGTAACGCTTCAGTTTAGGTTTGAAGCCGTGATTGCGCGTTCTGTTCGCACTCAGTGTGAAAATATCCCGGTAGTCAACATTGTCGAACCCTCGAAGTATTTTGAAAACTTCGATGAGCTGACCACGCAGTCTACAGGTTTCCAGCGAGAACAGATTTAATTCCCTTAGTCTATCCAAATAACTTTTATGTCGGATAGAGGGGATCAGCTTGGTTGCCCTGGCTTGTACGCGTTCCAACCTCGCGATCTCCTTTCGAAACGAAGGACTCCAAAATTGTACGGCATACTCCAGGTGCGGCCGAACGAGAGAGTTGTACAGACAAAGTACTATCTCCTTGTCACGGTATCCAAACTGGCGCTTTATGTAGCCTAACATCCTTTGGGCTTTCTTCTCTGCCTCGATGCACTGTTTCGAGAACTTGAGGTCGCTAGTGATAGTTACACCCAAGTCCTTCTCAGTGTCACTCGATTTAAGAGCAGTGCCTTTAAGGATATACTGAGATTGGCGGTTTCTGTGGACGATATGCATCACTTTGCATTTGTTCACGTTAAAAGGCATTTCACACGTGTCCGACCACTCCCCAATCTTCCCAAGATCTTCCTGCAGGCGGGCAGTATTTCCATCCTTTGCAACGTTCATACCAAGTTTGGTATCGTCGGCAAATTTGGAAAAATGGGCAACCATGTCACCGTCCATGTAGTTGACGTAGATGATGAATAGTAGTTGTCCCAGGACAGAACCTTGAGGCACTCCACTAGTAACAAGCACCCACTCAGAAGCCTGTCCATTCACCACCACCCGTTGCCGTCTGCCACTTAGCCAGTTCTCGATCCAGCCGGATACTTTTCCGTCTATGCCCAGCGCTCGCACTTTCCGGAGAAGGCGGTGGTGTGGTACCTTATCAAAGGCTTTCTGAAAGTGTAAGTTTACCACATCCACCGCCTTGTCCTGATCGTGCTCACTAAAGACAAAGTGGAAGAATTCCACAAGGTTCGTCAGGCATGACCGTTGCCTTCGGAAGCCGTGCTGGGAACTTCTCAGTAGCAGATTTGACTCATTTTGTTCACCATCATGCTTTCCATGAATTTACCGACTATCGAAGTCAGACTGATAGGTCGGTAGTTTGACGGTTGGCTACGGTCTCCTTTCTTGAAGATAGGAGTCACCTCCGCTTCACGCCAGTCTCTAGGAACGCATTCGGTCCGGATTGACATGTTGAAGATTGCGCTCAGGTGTCGTGACACTTGATCGCGAACTTCTTTAAACACTTTAGGTAGAAGCTTATCCGGGCCAGGTGACTTATTCGTCATTGGGTCACTGATCTTCTTTTTGATTTCTCCTTCGGTGAAATCCATATCCTCCAGCTTTTCCCCCGAGTAGGAATCCATTAGCTGGGAGATGAGACCACACTCTTCAGTAAACACTGAAGAGAAGTAGTCGTTGAGGAGGTTAGCATTTTCTGCATCTAAGTGCTTTAATGCACCCTCCTTATTTCTCAAAGGGCCAATCGTTCGACGGATTGGTTTACGGCTGTTCACATATCTAAAAAACTCCTTGGGATTCTCTTTACAGAGTCTCGCCACTCGGAGTTCCTCAGACCGCTTAGCCACCCTTATGCTGGACTTCACTCTCCTGGCTAACCTCCGGTATTCGTCAAAGTCACCCGAGATCTTTGATTGCCGGTACACAGTTCACTCCTTTCTAAGTAGTTGGCCGATTTCTCGATTAAACCACTTTGGTTGAACAGAAGACCGACGGGGACATTTCAGAGGGATGAAACGCGATTGAAGACTCATGAATGTGGTTTTGAAACTGTTCCAAAAGTCTTCAACAACATCACACACTTCTAGCCTCGCGTTAGTCAGTCCAGCACGAAGACCTGTAAAGTCTGCTCTTTTCAAATCGAGTTTCCTCGATTTAATAGTTGCAGGCCCTGCCTTCGGGACTTTGACTACAAATCTAATTAGTCGGTGGTCACTGCCACCAAGCTCTTCACCAACAGAGAGGTCCTCAACGATCTCATCCTCAGAGGTGAAAACCAAGTCGAGGATATTGTCTCCTCTCGTTCGCTCTATCACCCATTGAGTCAGGAACTCGTTGTTCGCGAACTACAGGAGTAGTGCGTTCTCGCCACAGGGTTCTCTGGTTTCCCAGTCAACTTGTGTGTTGAAATCCCCCATGACGATACACACTCTGTCTTCGACAAGTTCTCCTAGTAGCTGGTACAGATCTCTATCCTTTTCAACGAGTTGGACAGGAGGTCTATAAAGCACTAGGGTCCTGTATTTGGCAGGACCTATCTCTAGGTCAACACCTAGTAGTTCATGGTCGGATACGATGTTGCAATCCGTCGAGTTGAGAGTATCCTTGACATATCCACATCACACCGCCACCTTCTCTATCTGGCCTATCTTTCAGGAAGAGCTGGTAACCGGAAATCGTGAAATCCCCTTCAAAGTCTCGGCTTGAGGTTTTTATCCACGACTCCGTTATGGCTACCATCTCAGGTTCTTCTGTTGCTACGAGGCCACGAAGCTCAAGAAACTTGTTCCTGATAGACCTCGCATTAAACAGCACAACCTTGAGGGAGTCCCCGACTATAGGACTTCCTACGCTCTTCTGTTTCCCGCTTTGTTTTTCTGTGGCGGGGTCATTCCCCTCTTTCTGACCTCAGAAAAGGTAGTACCTGGAGTAACACGGGTGTATTGGCGTACGTCCTCCTTTAATCGGGGCCTGACACTTTTTTGGGTCCGCTCCACAACATCTTGGATTATGTTTGCGAGTACAGCTTTCCCTTTAAAGGAAAGATGCACTCCTTCCCTTTTATACAGGTCGTTCCTCCCGTAAAAGGTGCGGTAAGGGTCTACAAAGAAGACTTCTTCTTCCGTGTAGAGATCCGCCAACCGTCGGTTTACTGCGACGTTTCTCTCGTGAGTGGTTTGGGATGGACCTCTTCTCGGAAACATCCCAACCAGGACACGTTTTCGAGTTTTAAGCACAATGTCATCCACGGCTCCCATCACCGTTTAAATGGTTTTTCCACTTAGGCCAACCTTACCTCATCTGAGGTAGAGGTCGTTAGCACTCACCATCAGAGCGACAACTAAATTCTCAGAAATCTGAGCTTTCTCTGCATCTACTCTGATGTTGTGGTTACCCTGTCTTGGCAGGCAGCTTACCTTCACGCTAGTGCGAAGGCGGGCCGCTAGCAGCGGCCCGCCTAGGGCCAAATGTAGTCTAGGGCCAAATTTATCTCCTGTTGAGGATAAAATAGAAATATTATCCAGACCTACATTGTTTTACAACTCTTTAAGTGTTCTCGGGACATCTTTTAAGCTTGATCGTTGAATAGTGATGTGGTTTCGAACCTGTACCGTCAAGCGCATATCGATCTTCGAGTCAACGCATTAACCAACTCGAATGGTAGCCGAGTATAATAATTTTTCTTTAATACTTGTTATGTTTGATGCATCTTATGTTGGGTAAACTACCATAACTTATATATATATATATATATATATATATATATATATATATATATATATATATATATATATATATATATATATATATATATATTATATATATATATATATATTGTCGTAGAATGGACTCTCGACGATATACCATATATGACTATTCGTTGAGGGAACTATTCATTTATATTTAGAGTGCGTGGTGTCTGGGTTGACCGATATTATTTATCTTCAATATGCTTAAGAAGTGGAACTGAGCTCAAGGATAATAATATGGCTATCATTAATAAAATAAAGTTTTATTAATAAAAACTATCAACAACACACAAAACGGAAAATATTGACATAAACAGAGAATGGAAAGGGTCGTGGGAAATCTAGCTAATCCGAGGATTAAGATTTGCAAGAGATTTAAAAAGGTAAAACAAATAAAAATTAAAGGAATGGGATGGTTCGCTAAACCATTTAAAGCACAGGATAGGGTTGACAAAAGGGTTAAATACTCAAAGGTAGCGTTCAGCTTACGTAATTAAACGTGTTGTGCAGAGGAAGGCGACGTCAAGGAATCTTCGGTCCGTTGGCGAGTACCAGACGAAGGGGGGGGGGGGAATTAAATGATCCTGACGTGGCGTCTTGGGAATGAAAACCGTTTCTTGGGGAACGGGCTTGAAGAACAATGGCTGTTCTACGTTGTTCTCTTCTGAACAACAGGATGGGTGAGAACCGTCTCTTGTCTACGGGCTCAAAGAACAATGGCTGTTCTAATGTTGTTCTCTTTCTGAACAACAGGGGGGGGGTGAGAACCGTTTCTTGTCAACGGGCTCAACGAACAATGGCTGTTCTAATGTTGTTCTCTTTCTGAACAACAGGGAGGAAGGGTGAGAACCGATTCTTGTCAACGGGCTCAAAGAACAATGGCTGTTCTAACGTTGTTCTCTTTCTGAACAACAGGGGAAGCCTTGTGGACTTGGCGTCTGGGAGGATCGAACCTTGGCACTTAAGGGATATTGTCCTCTCCTGGACAATGATGGTGGATCTCGAGGTAGAGGGCCCTTGGTGCACAAGGTGAGGCTGGATCGTAGTGATGTCTCGCGAAGAAAATCTGGATCTCGAATCTCCTCTTAGTGGTAAAGTTTCCGTATAAATAGTCGAGACATCCCCTTGGCGTAGGGGACAATGGAGTGGGGGCTTTGAGGGAATGCACAGCCGCGCCTGAGAACAATACCTTATCTGCCGATAAGCCTAACTCAATCTGGCGTGATTGGCGCATGGGGCGAAAGGGGAAGGAATAAACCTCCTTTGTTAAATATTGACTCAGGTGGCGCGATAATCGCGCCTGGCTTCAAGGCGAAGATACACGTGGGTAGCATCGAGTTTCTAAACAATATGTGATAGCGGTGGAAATTAAGCGGCCTCAAACCGTTCTATCACACCCCTCCATTCCGGGGGAAGTTGTCACTTCGAAAAAAAGAGAAAAGGGACAACGATAGAGCTCCGTTGTGGGGAACTCGTTTTCTTGTACCGACCGTACCTTCATGCACCTAACTAGTATTACCTCAATACATATGATTATTTTGATCTTTTGATTATAGGGGAAACTAACCTTTAATACAAACTTAATTAATAAAAGGGGCATGGAGCAATGAAATGATATAAAATTGGTACATATAGGACAACATAATTTATACGTAATTTAATGGGTACAAATATATATACATACAAAAAAAATAGACATTGAGCGTTACAAAATTCAGACATATACATTAACTAGTTCTATTACAAAAGAATCTAATTTAAGTCGTACAAGACGGTATATACATACATGTAGATCCTAATCCTACGAATACAATTAATCTACGCTATTTGGTAACGCATTCCTACTGAGTGCGTCAGCGACCTGGTTATCGGAACCTTTTATATAATTTATTTTAAATTGATACTCTTGCAAGAGTAAACTCCAGCGCATAATTCGGCCGTTGGAGTGTCGCACATTCCTATATAGGTTAACGGGCGGTGGTCGGTTCCTATCTGAAATTCTTTTCCTATCAAGTACATTTTGAATTTGTCTATGACCCAGATAATTGATAGAGCTTCCTTCTCTATAGTGGCATATCTTTTTTCGCGTGGTAATAATTGGCGACTAGCATATGCAACTGGATGACTCGTTCCGTAATCCTCATATTGAAGGAGTACACCTCCAATGCCCTCGTTGCTCGCGTCGGTCTTAATCCCAAAGGATTTTTTCGGGTTGGGCAACTTTAAAATGGGGGCAGAAATGAGCTTACTCTTGATCTGATTAAAATGGGAACCAGCGACATCATTTTAACGTAGACGATGGGGGGAATTCTTTTTTAAAAGAGAGCTGAGGGGCACCGAAATTGCCGCGAAATTCGGGTAAAATCGCCGTTAGTAAGAAGCTGATCCTAGGAACGATCTTAATTGCTTCTTTGTAATCAGGAGGGGCATGTCGGCGATTGCCTTAATCTTGTCCTCTTGGGGACCTAACTGGCTTCGTCCTATTTTGAAACCCAAGTATTTTATGGTTTTATGGGCAAAATGGCATTTGCTGGGGCCAATGGTGAGGCTACGTAGGTGAGTCAAAAAGTTCTCAGACAAATGCCAGATTATTGAAATGTTCGATTTTGTACAAGTAAATACAGGGTCAAACACGACTTTCATGTTTTCTGAACAATTCCTACAAAATTCGTCATTCAATTTGTCGAGACTCTTTGTATTAGATGTGCTTCAAAAAGGTTACTTTTTTTTAAAAGAGAGCTGAGGGGCACCGAAATTGCCGCGAAATTCGGGTAAAATCGCCGATAGTAAGAAGCTGATCCTAGGAACGATCTTAATTGCTTCTTTGTAATCAGGAGGGGCATGTCGGCGATTGCCTTAATCTTGTCCTCTTGGGGACCTAACTGGCTTTGTCCTATTTTGAAACCCAAGTATTTTATGGTTTTATGGGCAAAATGGCATTTGCTGGGGCCAATGGTGAGGCTACGTAGGTGAGTCAAAAAGTTCTCAGACAAATGCCAGATTATTGAAATGTTCGATTTTGTACAAGTAAATACAGGGTCAAACACGACTTTCATGTTTTCTGAACAATTCCTACAAAATTCGTCATTCAATTTGTCGAGACTCTTTGTATTAGATGTGCTTCAAAAAGGTTACTTTTTTGAACCCATAAAATGGCAAATTTTGAGATAAGAGCGAACATTAAATTCCTGACTAAACTTGATTGGAAGCCTGTTAAGATTATTGACGCTCTACAACAGGTTTATGGTGACTCTTCGCCATGTAGAGCGGTAGTTTACGACTGGATTAAGCGCTTCAAGGGGGGCAGAGAAGAAGTTGAAGATGATCCACGTGAAGGGAGACCCTCCACCTCCATTAACCCAGAAAATGTCGAGCTTGTGAGGAATCTAGTGGATAAAGATCGCCGTATTACTATTGATGAAGTTGCCAATGCATGTGAAATCTCTCATGGCTCAGCATTTGGAATTCTAACTGAAAATCTTGGCCTGAGCAAGCTTTCAGCACGTTGGGTCCCAAAAGCGTTGCGAGAAGACCAGCTGAATCATAGGGCCAACCTTTCTTTGGCTATTTTGACCAAGATTGAAGCAAACGAGGATAGTTTTTTTGAGCGCCTCGTAACGGGAGATGAAACTTGGGTGTATCAGTTTGATCCTGAAAGTAAAAATCAATCAAAAGAGTGGCACCCAAGGGGGGCAGCAGGGCCTATCAAGTTCAAGACAGAGAGGTCCGTTAAGAAGATAATGGCTACAGTTTTTTGGGATTCGGAGGGAATTATTTTAATAGACTTCTTAGAAGGACAAAAAACTGTTACATCCAGCTATTACGAAGGAGTTTTAAGGAAGCTGAAAACTTCAATAGCCAAAAAACGACGAGGAAAGCTCCACAAGCAAATCTTGTTCCACCATGACAATGCCCCTGCACATTCGTCCAAAGCTGTGAGATCTCAGCTACGGTAATTTCGATGGGAAACTCTTGCTCATCCCCCTTATAGCCCTGATTTAGCACCCTCTGACTTTTTTCTGTTTCCAAATTTAAAGGGACACCTAAAAGGAACCCGGTTTCAATCATTAGATGAAGCAAAAAAGCAGGTCATTACTTGGTGCCAGAGACAACCCCGTGAATTCTACAAAGATGGTCTTTACCGTTGGATTCATAGATTAAGAAAGTGTATAGATGTTAATGGAGCTTATGTAGAAAAATGATTACAGTATTATTACAAATAAAAATTTTATGCCATTTATCTGAGAACTTTTTGACTCCCCCTCGTATTTTCGCGCAGGCGCTCGAAGAGAGCTAATAGGGTGGTTAAATGGTGACTCCATTCGCGAGTAGCGACGTAGACATTATCGAAGTAAAAGGATACATTTGGAAGTCCATCTAACAACCTTTTCATGAGACGGTTATAGTTGCTACAAGTAGTGACGAGGCCAAAAAGAAGGCGCTTAAATTGCATAAGGCCTTTCTTCGTTGCAAAGGCGGTATATGCTTTCACCTCGGGCCGGAGGGGGATTTGATAATACGCCTTGCACAAATTGAGTTCTGAGATGAACTTGGCGTTTTCAAAAAGGTGGAGGTTTTGGTGTACTAACGGGATGGGCTCGGCGTCGAACACAGTTACCGAATTTAACTTCCGGAAGTCGATGCACATCCGATAAGAGCCATCAGGTTTCTTGACCATGATGATTAAGGAACAATAACTAGAGGTGGAAGGTTCTATTATGTCTAAACTAATTAAATTATCAACTTCGGCGTTAAAGGCTTGGCGTAAATGAATCGGCATGGGATAGGGTTTTGAACGGACGGGTTCTAAGGTTGTTAATTTAATATCATGCACGAAACTAGTAGCGCATCCAGGCTTCTCTGAAATAACGTCGTCGAACTGACATAATAGTTCTTGTAGCTGACTCTTTTGATGTGGTGTCAGCTGCGCGTCAATATCCAGGTCAGAGGTTTCAAAACGCTCGCCTGGTAGGGAAGGAAGAAGGTAATCGGCATCAGGTTGGATGCACACTGTCTGTATTACATTAAGGGACTCCGCGGAATAATCCTCTTCAAGCGCCGATGTTTCGTCCAGTGCTACGAACGTATCTCCATGGGCGCGTCGGTGGTACTTTTTCAATAAGTTGAAGTGATAGAGCTTATCGCCTGCTGGGGTACCAATGAGGTAATCTACCGGTCCTCGTACCTCGCGGACTGAGTACGGACCTTTCCATTGGCTCAGTAATTTATTACTGGCTGTGGGAAGGAGCAGGAGTACTTCATCACCGGGCTTAAATTTACGATCTTCGGACCTGACATCAAAATAGGTTTTGTATTTCTCCAAACTGACATCGACATTTTCATAGGCGATGTTTGCGCATTTCTCGAGCCTCTGGCTTAGATCCAAGACATATGCGTAAGATGACTGGAGTTCTTAATCCAGTTGGGGCTTGATTAACAACTCCTTTAAAATACTGAGTGGCCCGCGTACATTACGTCCATAAAGGAGCTCGAACGGGGCGAAGCCTAATGTACGGTAGGGAATTTCCCGATAGGCGAATAGGGTGACCGGGGAGATATCGGTGCCATTCGCGGGGCTGCTCGGCACAGATCTTCTTAATAATGGATTTTAAGTTTCCATTTAATTTCTCGCACATCCCGTTTGTCTGTGGCCGAAAGGGGGTGCTAGAAAGGGGCTTTACCATGAGCAGCTTAAGAACGTACTCCATCAACTCAGAGGTGAATTGTTGGCCTCTATCGGAGAGTATTTCATTAGGGATGCCTACCCTTGAAAAGATAGAAATGAGGGCCTCGGCGCAAGAAATACTGTCGATTCGGCGAAGGGGGACAGCCTCGGGAAAACGGGTAGCAAAGTCTACTAAGGTGAAAATGTAGCTGTGCCCTTCGCTCGAAGGAGGGTGGATAGGGCCAACCAGGTCGATGGCCACTCTGGAGAAGGGTTCAGTAATGACTGGTCCCCATTGTAAGGGAGCAGGTTTGACCCGCCCCTTTGGACGTCTTCTGACCCACATCGCACGATCGACAATGCTTTAAGATGTCAGCTTCAGCACCCAGCCAATAAAAATATTTTAAAATGTGCTGGCCCGTTTTAGTGTGACTAAAATGACCGGAAAAAATGCTGTCATGAGCCACTTTGAGCACTATAGGGACATGGGATCGTGGAAGGCATAGGACAGTAGTAACAGCGTTATTACTGTCCTCAGGGGATCGATAAAGTAAGCCACCTTGCTCCAGGTACCTGATGACGTAGGGTCCACGGACAGTCTCCGTGTCCTGGTTTTGGGCCTTATCCCATAAGGGTGTTAGTGCTTCACACTTCTTTTTTGCCGTCCTAAAGTCCTGGTTAAGGATCTCCGAGAATTCGGACGGTATCTAGGTTCTGAGGGGGACGGACTCCTGGGCTTCCTTCTTAGCTCGACCTCGAGTAAGGGCGGCCTGGGACACAGGGTCGGAGCTTACTTGAGGGCTCTGTCCTATAAGTACAGAACAGAATTTTATGGGTGCTGAAATGACTTCAGCCCAACCATCATTTGTATTGACACTGCAGGTAACATCTAACGACGGGGAATCGGTTCGCATGCCCAAGGTAGTCATGTGCCACCGCAAACTTTTCGTGGTTAGGGTCCACTGGGGGGAGGAGCTCGTCGGACACGATGAAACACGTGCATCCTGTGTCCCTGACGAGAGTCGATACTCGGCAGCCGTTCACGCTGCCCTCCTCAAATTTCAAAGTTACCGGTTAACTTTTGTCAAAAATAAAATTTACCTGGTGGCCTGACGGAGGGGGAGAAGTTGCTGCTTGAATCTGCACCACCGGGGAAGCCGGGGTGGCATTAATCTGGTGAACTTGGTGGCCTGGTCCGCTTTTAAGCCTAGAATTTTGAGGGCAATTCCAGCTCATGTGGTTTTCTACACCACAGGTGAAGCATATGATTGGTCGCTTCGGGAAGAGTGATGGAGGAGAAATCTTAACGGGAGGTTTGGTGTCCCGTTGTTGGTTTTGGGGAAAGAAGTTTTGGGGTTTTACGGGGCCCGGAAACTTCGTCAGTTTTCCTCGGAAGGGGCGCGAATCCTTCCTTCTTTCCTGGTTGGGGGGTTGGTAAGAAGTTCGATTCTCCTTTGGGTATAAACTATGGCTTGTGGCATAGACATCCGCTTCTTCGGTACACTCTTTAAAGTTCTGGCACCGACGATCCTTGACGAACGCGCGGATCTCCGTCGGGAGAGACGCCAAAAATTGATCCCGCAACACGAAGTCTGTTAAGGACTCGTAGTTAGGATCAACCTTTGAGGATCCTAACCAAAATTTAAAATTCCTCGGAAGAATGTATCCGAATTGACGGAACGTCTGTTCGGGTTTAATACGACCTCCTCGAAATTCTTGGCGGTAGCAATCGGGAGTCATATTATGAGCGGCCAACAACTCAGCTTTTAAGGTGCTGTAGTTAATTGTACATTCAGATGGTAAAGATATGAAAATTTCGCGCAATTTACAATTTAACAAGGGAAGTAATCTGACTACACCTTCAGCCTCCAGATCCATGTTATTGATTTCGAGGATCTTTTCGAAGTGGGCTAAAAATGCTGCGAAATCCTCTCCATCCCGGAAATTGGGGAGCTTAAGTGGGAGATTAGGCGGGGCTTCTGAACGGGAACTGGCTGATTGTATTTTGGCTTCAACATGAGCTATTTCAATCTGATGGTAAAGCTCAGCTTGTCTTTTCCGTTCCTCTCTTTCTTCTCGTTGGATTTCTCTTTCTGTTCTTTGCTCCTCTTGAACGTAATTAATTAATTCTTTTCCGGAAAGTCCCAAGGATTCTCCTTGCGCTTTGAAGATTTCGAACTGAGTCATCTTTGCCTTTGAAGGCGCAATAGTCAACCAACTAAAATTCCTTGCAATAAGAATTATGCCTTCTAGAGTGTTAGCCTACCTAAATATGGGCACTGACCTATTCGTAATTGGTTTCTCGATCTAAATAACCAATGACTAAAATCACACAAAAAAAAACACAAACAAATTATTATAACAGTTCCTTGAGCTACTCCAGCTTCTTAAGTTTCAAAAAAGGGGATAGCAATCGTTAAAACAAAAGGGAACTACTATACTCTATTCTTATAACGAATAACGCTATGCTTTACTCGACTGAGACCAGTGTTTGCAAAGATATAGCGTTAAACCTTACACACTTGATAACAAATTTAAATAGTATATATATATATATATATATATATATATATATATATATATATATATATATATATATATATATATATATATATATATATATATATTTCGTAGAATGGACTCTCGACGATATACCATATATGACTATTCGTTGAGGGAACTATTCATTTATATTTAGAGTGCGTGGTGTCTGGGTTGACCGATATTATTTATCTTCAATATGCTTAAGAAGTGGAACTGAGCTCAAGGATAATAATATAGCTATCATTAATAAAATAGAGTTTTATTAATAAAAACTATCAACGACACACAAAACGGAAAATATTGACATAAACAGAGAATGGAAAGGGTCGTGGGAAATCTAGCTAATCCGAGGATTAAGATTTGCAAGAGATTTAAAAAGGTAAAAAAAATAAAAATTAAATGGATGGGATGGTTCGCTAAACCATTTAAAGCACAGGATAGGGTTGACAGAAGGGTTAAATACTCAAAGGTAGCGTTCAGCTTACGTAATTAAACGTGTTGTGCAGAGGAAGGCGACGTGAAGGAATCTTTGGTCCGTTGGCGAGTTCCAGCCGAAGGGGGGGGGGGGAATTAAATGATCCTGACGTGGCGTCTTGGAAATGAAAACCGTTTCTTGGTGAACGGGCTTGAAGAACAATGGCTGTTCTACGTTGTTCTCTTCTGAACAACAGGATGGGTGAGAACCGTCTCTTGTCTACGGGCTCAAAGAACAATGGCTGTTCTAATGTTGTTCTCTTTCTGAACAACAGGGAGGGGGGGTGAGAACCGTTTCTTGTCAACGGGCTCAACGAACAATGGCTGTTCTAATGTTGTTCTCTTTCTGAACAACAGGGGGGGAGGGTGAGAACCGTTTCTTGTCAACGGGCTCGAAGAACAATGGTTGTTCTAACGTTGTTCTCTTTCTGAACAACAGGGGAAGCCTTGTGGACTTGGCGTCTGGAAGGCTCGAACCTTGGCACTCAAGGGATATTGTCCTCTTCTGGACAATGATTGTGGATCTCGAGGTAGAGGGCCCTTGGTGTACAAGGTGAGACTGGGTCGTAGTGATGTCTCGTGAAGAAAATCTGGATCTCGAAGCAGCGGCAATTTTAAGTAGAGGATGTTTAAATCTCCTGCGTATCAAGGGATTAGTATTGAATTGCCCATCGGAAGTTTTAAAGTTTGGAATTTCCTTTATAACAGCTGATTCAATTAGACGCCTATGTATATAATTATGAGAATTATAAATTATTTTTGTTTCAACAACCATTCAATCGAATGGTTGTCATTTGACATGTGGAGAAACAAACTGGAAGAAAGACATCCACGTCGCATATCGCATTTATCTTCCTTCATTCTCAGGCGTCTAATTGAATCAGCTGTTATAAAATAAATTCCAAACTTGAATACTTCCGATGGGCAGTTTAACACTAATCCCTTGATAAGCAGGTTATTTATACCTCCTCTACTAAAAAATGCCGCTGCCCCCCACCATACCTCTCCCCCTCTGAATTACATCCGGACTTGTAAATTTGTGAGCCCCTAAGTTAAGTATCTTTCTGTATTCAATAGTCCACCAGTGATTGGAGATGACAGGGCTCTTCGTCGAAAATAAATTGATCCTAACACTGTGGTTCCTGCATATATATATATATATATATATATATATATATATATATATATATTATACTACCTATCATCATTAAAGATGACTAAACGGGGTTCGTAAAAGCATCTCCCATTACCACCATTGGGTATTACGCTCACAGGAAGAAAACTTACAGGTTGCAAGTTTATCAAAGTGCCTCTTATCTTCGCTTAACCGCCTTCTACGAAAGAGCAGAAGACGGTATGTTTCTTCTTCCTGCCCCGCATACAAAAGTTGTATTATTGCCTACAGTCGCGAATTTTCGTATTTCTTGTCTTTTCCGTTTTAAAATATTCTCAAAGCAAGTGGGAATATTTGAGGGAGAGAAACATGAAAATAGAACTAAGAAAAGAGAATGAAATTTTTCGAAATTATTTCTCCCTTTGGAATTCATGGAGTTTAGTGTGGTACTTTTAAACGCCTGGCCCCCTTGTAAGATCTTGTTTCAACATGCCCATAAAAAGCCCTCTAGAGCCTATTAATTAGGATTCCTTTTGGCTCTATTTATTCACTAAGGCTATGTAGAGTTTCATTTATATAATTTAAACCATGTTAGAATTGAAGGTTCCTATAGTAAGGTTGTATTTGCAGTTTATATCGCCATAATTAAAAAATACTATAGTCATGTACTGTTTAATTTTGTTTCACTCAAGGCATCTTCCTGGTGCTCAAATTATTTCATATCTATTTCCGCCTAATTTATTTTCACTGCTTGTTTACTTCCTTTCTCCATTATTCTATTTTCTGGAGCAGAATCTTGCCTTCCTTTATTCATTACTTAGGGACTATGGTCGTGACTTTCAAAATACTTATATGTGCGCTGTTGGCTAATCTCCCGAAAATTAATCGTTTTATGCCAGAAATAATTACTCTCTGAATTCTTCTCATGTTTGAAATAATTACGTTAAATACTTAACGTGTTTATGAATGCATCGACTGAACTGAAGTGCAGATATCGGCTAATGTGTAACGTGTTTATTAATGCATCGACTGAACTGAAATGGATATCAGCTAATGTGTGAGCTCTGATGAATCCGCACTTCGTTATTTCATTTCTATGATGTTTGGTCTTTCAAGAACTTGTACAGCGACAGCATTACAGGTCAGGAGATAGTAAGCTAAGTGAACTTAATGCCACATTAAAACTTTACTAACATTTAGCATTCAATAAACAGTTTTCTTACGTCAGTTATTTACCTTTCAAATGTTACAAAACACTTGTTACCAATATTTATTCGCTTTAATATTATATACAAGACCACAATAAAAAGAAGAGTCCTTTATGACACTTGCCATATTTGTATTCACTTGGCGATACCCGATTCAACCGGTCCTCTTGCGTTAAAACCTTGGTATTTCCTATTATTGAGGACTTGACAAAAGACTGCAAAAGTAAACAGCTTCAAGCTTTTTTTTATAACTAAGGAGTTATTGTTCTTAGAGAAAACCTGTCCATTCTCATATGTAGTAAAACTACAAAGAATACTTTTGCAGAATTTCTTAGGCTATAATCCTTTACCCTACTCAATTATCCACTCTTTAAAAGTATAATTTAATGACTCACTTTGCAAGCTGTTTGCAGGTTCGGTTCATTGACATTCACATATACATAAATAGACAATTCCTTAAGCTCATTCAAACACTATATTTTTCACGCTTCTTGGCTTCCAACTTTATCCACTCATCCATCACAACAATTTCATCATTCTTCAAAACTGAATAATGCAATAATGCACCTCAAATTCTGGATCAAAACGGCATTCGTACTCTAAACTTTTCCCTCTCCCTTGAAGTCATCCACTTAATCCCATATAATTGGTTTACATCTTCCTAATCTCATTATCAACGTCTTCTCATAAAATGCGGAACTTTATAGAGTCTAAAATTAAACTCAAGCTGGATGTCAAAAGACGATCATTTCTGACCTAATCGATCGGACTCAGCCAAGACCGTGAGTCAGCAACTTTTCAGATCGGCAAGAACCTCTCGAAATGCCAAAGGAAAACACAGATTCTTATTTGAAGAATCTACAGAGATTCGTAGATGATTGAATGGCTAATCTATGTACCTATTCACTTAACAAATCTTATTTAAACAAACGTACAATCAACATTACCAATGAAAGATTACTCTGCTTAAATATTTTTATAATTCATAACGAAATACATTAAATTAATGCACCCGTACTAGCACGGGCAATGTCCTGCTGCACATCTACCAATATGCTTCCGTTATGAATTCATACACTATCCATTTAGTTGAAATGGCTGCCTAAACGATAGTTCTCACACATGCCAAGAAATCATTCAATGAGAAAATGCTTAGAAAGGGTCCGTCTCTACCAATATTAATTCGAATCATTTGGGAAATTCACGAACAACTTCCGTTCAATGTGAAAGGACGGTACCTTTGAAGGAAGATAACCTTTGACTTCAACTCCTGTAGCTATGGAACGGTGCATTTTGAAGGAAGATAATTCCTCTGCATATAAAGAAGACCGATGTGCTTTTTGTTAGCAAGTTAACTTCTGGCTCCACCAAGATCATTGAATCTGTAGACTCATATGAACCACTCCAAAATATTTATTATCAGCATTTATTAGCTCATAAATTTGAGTTGGTTATCTACAAAACAACAATTCTTCCACATTATACAAGGTATTTTTATTGGTTCTTGCCTGCTTTACAGGTTATGCAATAAGCATATGAACACGGAAGGACTTTCAGTGTAATCGGATAATGATGGTCTTTTTAAGTTATTTATTTTCTCGCTCTACCTTTTCCCCCATATGCTTTACCCTTTATGGCTTTATTATTATTACACGTGTTTTTTCTAGTATTCCCATGGGCGTTTCCTGAACGATAAGAGGCGCTTGCAATCGTTGAAAGAGACACCATTTCGATTGGGCATCAAAAAAACTACTACAAACTTCCATTGAAAGAGGCGTTGGGCGAAACACATCGAAACAAAATTCTATGGTTGTATCGTTTGAAAAAAAAAACCATAATAGAATTCACAATTCAAGATATATGTAAAAAAATGTAAATATCTCACAACCAAAATGCAGGAAAGCTAAATTAATAAGCGGAAAATGGACGTGGACGATAACTAAACAAATAAAGGGAAAATGGGACGTAGTCGATAACAAACTAATAAGGGTAAAAGCCACGTGGGCGAAAAATAACTAATAAAGGCAAATGGGATGTGGAGGATAACTAAACTAATAAATGAAAAATGGACATGGGCGATAACTAAGCTAATAAGTGGAAAAGGGTCGGGGAGGATAACTAAACTAATAAGGAAAAAGGGGACATATGTAGAGGTTAAATTCAGGTCATCAGTTAGTTCATTCTTAAATTGAACTACCCGTCTTTTTCGATCAAGCAAAATCACCGGAGCCCAATGGAAGGCGAGCCCCTCCGGGTCAGGGAAGGGAGAGTAATGCGCTGTGTCGGCGACTTAAGTGAAGGATGGAAGAGGGGCGTTGTTGCGATTGGCTATACGTAGACCTATGTAGAGGAAACTGCGTACGCGCATGCCTTAGATATTTCGTAACACCTTAATGGTGGCATCTCCCTGCGTACGGCAAAATTCTTTCGCTTCTCTCACTGTGGTTGAACCATTACGAGGCATGGAAATCCCACCAGCCTCATCCCTCAGGTTAATAAGAGCTCATATTCGAAGTAAAGTCAGTGAACTCAGAAAAAAATGAATGATCTGGCCAAGAAAGACCCTTGGGACAGAAATCTCTGACGTATCCATTAAAAGAATTCTGCCCAGTCACTTGGGCATAAGAAGAAATACAATTCTTTTTGCATCCACAAATAAATAAAGCAATTTTTTTTAAGAGCATGACATGGCAGTGCCATATTTGTTCCAAGAGCACCAATCACAGATGAGGTAAGTGCTAATAAATAATACGAAAATTAGGGATTGTGGGAATCCAAGCAATTTTTCGATAGAGGATTCGCCAGAAGAAAAGATGTATCTACAGCAGGGGTGGGCAACCTTTACAGAATGAGGGCCAGATGAGACTTTAGGGAGCAGGCCGCGGGGCAGAATGACATACGAAATCCCCACAATGACCATATATATATATATATATATATATATATATATATATATATATATATATATATATATATATATATATATACTAGAATACATTATAAAAGAATTTTATTGAAAAATATACAAATCAGTGAGACGGCTTGTGCTGCTTGCTTACCATGAAGAAGTATTTCAATGTCCGGCTCGATTAATGGGGTAGACAACACAAGAATGTCATTGAGGTGGCGGTCCTAGAGTTTGTCTACTTCATTTGGGAGAAGAGCTGTTCGCAAGAGTATGTGCTTCCAAACATGGCCACGATGCGTTGAACATGCGCAATGTATTTTGGAAAATTGCTAGAAGGGAGGGTGAGGTTGCTGAAGAAGGACAGCGGAGAAGAGGTGCGGAACTTCGCCTTCAGTTCATCATTGCACTGCAGCTCCCACAACTCCATCTGCAGGCAAGCAGGAGCGTCGTTTACGGGGAAGTCAAAGGGGGCGGTGAAAAGCTTGAAGTCTCCATCCAGCGGCCTGACTCCTGCGAAACGGGAGGCAAATTCCTCCTGCAGAGAGGCGACGACACTAACGAAAGTGTCAAGGTCCACGTCGTGAGGGGCACAAGTAGCAAGGCGATGAAAATGCACAAACTGACCAAGAGCCAACTGAGCCTTCCAAAAGCGCAGCTTAACCTCGAAGGCGGTGATATGCGCTTGCATGTCTGTCACAAGAATGTATTTGCCTTGCAGCTTCACTTTGAGGGCGTTCAGGTGCTTAGTGATCTCCGTGAGCAGGGCCAAGCGTGCGAGCCATCGCGGGTCAGAGAAGTGGTCAGCGTTTGGAAGGTTCTTCTGACGGAGGAAGGTGGCGATCTCCTGCTGCAGGTCCCACACACGGGACAACATGACCCTAAGACTCAGCTAGCGGCCCTCATAGAAGTAGAGCAGGTCATTGTAGTGCATGTTCAACTCGTGAATCAGCAACTGGTGATGGTTAAGGCTGCGGGAGAGGGTGGAGTTGACAACTTTCACCACGACAGACATGGCATCAACAAAAATGAGATTGGCAGACTAGGCGCACAGGGACTCTTGGTGGATGATGCAGTGCACATTGGGAGGCGCAGAGTTGTCAAACAGTATCTGCCGGTGTAGCCGCACAGAATGGTATACTCGCACCCATATCTCTTTAAGGATTCATCGCAGCGGACAAAATCATTAGCATTTGCTCTTTAGAATTGCCTTTTCTACAACTTTAGTCCCTATGAAACTTTTGGTATATCTGAGTGAAAAGCATTTTTGTCTCCTTTTTTACTCATTTTCACTGCCACTCGTAAGACTCAATCCCCTCTACGACTCTACTAAGACAGATGCTATTTGGCACCCCTGGGGGGGGGGCTTGGGGTTAGCTAGCCGGATTGCAATATTAATGCCTAGGAATGTGGCGGGCCACCGGACGGTGGTTGCCCGCCGCTGATCTACAGATTCTTCGGGTTAAATTTGACGGTTTACTCAAAGAAGCAGCCCTCAGCTTCCAATGTGGCCTTTTTGTATTCATAAAGGTTATTTCTTATATTACTTCCCATCTGGTGAAACTTTTAAGAGGTTTGGGTGGCCATGGTTACCCACCAAAAAGGCTTGCTCTACATCTTCACCCCCCCCCCCGCAAAAAAAGAAAAGACGTTTGAAAGATGTTTGTTAGTATGCGCATGTGAGATATTCATCTGAAATGATAAGGAAAATATTGCACAAGAGGCAAATATGCTAAGAACCTTTTTTTAAATATTATTTTACCTTTCACCTTGATAATTAACATTTAAGTGTCTAATGAAAAGCCTAAACTAAAGCTAATAAGCACGAATACATAAATCAACTTTATTCATTTTCTGGCTAGACTAAATACACTCACATTTGTCTAATTTTCTATATATCCTATTTATCGGTCAATCTGGTTGTTGTGGCAACGGTCCAAACGCGATAAAAGTACTTCTATGAATTATCCGGCAAGCTGAATCTGAATTGCACGAATACCCTCTATCACTGGTATAAAAACCTTTGGGTAGTACCGAATGGTACCGACCACCACTCTGTCTCATGGATTGCAAAGCCCCTAGACGTTCACATTATCACTCTTGAAACCAGATATGAGCCGTTCCTGGCCATTAAACCGCTTTGTTTCCTGGGGCAGGAAGGAAACCATGCCCTTATGACCTCTTCCCCCCTCATCTCTGATAAATAGAGTTAACGAGATTTGCCTAAGGCAGTGTTTGTCACTTTTTCCTCTCTTCTTTTTTTCCCGTTCCTTCTACTTGTATACCCGAATGGTAATTCCCTCGTTGGTCTGCATGTTTCAAAATTATACATTTGAAAACTTTATGTTTTATATTTAGTTTGTAAGCGAACTAATGCCTTAGTGAAGTAATTTATACATATAAATTAGAAGAGTTAGGAGAAAAGACCCTAACTTGGCGGAAGGCTCGAAGAATGAATGTTGGGGAGATGAAAAACGACGGGCAAGTCACCGAAGAGAAGGGGATAAAGGCAAAGAAAGATAACAAGTTAAACAAGCATTTTCAAAAGTTAAACAAGTATTTTTCGGAAAGTAAATAAGTATTTTCAGAAGGTAAAAGAGTATTTGGGGGAAGTAAACAAGTATTTTTTGGAAGGTAAACATGTATTTTCGGAATGTAAACAAGTATTTTTCGGAAGGTAAACAAGTATTTTCCGGAAGGTAAACAAGTATTTTCCGGAAGGCAAACAAGTATTTTTGGAATGAAAAACAAGTATTTTTTGAAAGGTGAACAAGTATTTTCGGAAGGTAACCAAATATTTTACGGAAGGTAAACAAGTATTTTTTAGAAATGTTAGTAAGACAAATTTGTCATTAGTTCTCTTGTAGTTTTACTTCCCGGTGTTTTTTGAGTTGCCTTTTGTTCAAGAAAGATGATTTTCTTAGACTAGTTTACGTTAGGTTGGATAGTACTACATTAGATTAACTTAACCTTATCTATTTTAACCTACCAAACCATCTGACTTGAAGAAAAGGCAACTTGAAAAAGGAAAAAGGACGAGGGGGAATGAGGCGAAGCCTTTGCATTTTTGGTCTGTATCTCTATGTCTCTACCTCTATGTATGCATCTATATCTTTCTCTCTGTCTGTCTCTCTTTCTTTCTTTATCTTACTCTCTAGAGGAGATTTAATTACCAGTATAAATTCTCATTTAAATAAATAATTTTATTCTTTAAGTGTTACTATAATATTTCACATATTTAAATAATATCGTTAAAATGAATTATTTCCTGTAATAAAGCACATAATCCAATATCTTTCCTTACAACTTTTAGAGTAAAGAGTGTACATTCAACGTCCTCCCAATTCACACTGAACAGTCAACGACCTCTTTGGTTTCGGAGGTGAATCTCAGCAAGAAGCAAATAGTTCCTACTGGTATAAATTCTAGTGCCATAATGGTCGCAACAATTGTGTCACATATTCCTAACCTCTTCCTCTTTCCATTGCACAACACATGGTTATTTATGCACATCCTTGTGCTAAGTGAATGTTTAGTACAAGTGATTCTTTCAGGACAGAAGCCTACTGCCTTCTCTCCATTTTCATTCTCTCCTCATTATTTGTATGACCTATTCATATATCATACAATCATCAGCCTTTCCCTATTACCAATTCCATCCCCCACTCGTCCAAAGTCATACCGGAAATAAGAAAGAGAAAAAGAGAGAAAGAAGCTAGAAAGGCAGAAAGAAAAAATAAGGAGAGACAGAAAAAAATAGGGAGAGAGAAAAAGAGAGAAAGAGATAAACAAAAGGAAAGAAAAGGGAAGAGAATAAAGAGAGAAAAAGAGAGAAAATAAAGAGAGAGAGAGAAAAAGGGAGAAAATAGAAGTAAAAGGAGAGAGAAATAGAGAGAAAAGAGAGAACATAAAGAAAAGGAAGAGAGAAATAGAGAGAAAAGAGGGAACATAAAGAAAAGGGAGAGAAAAGGGGGAAAAGGAGAGAGAAAGGTAGATAAAAAACTGAAACGGCCACTTAAAGAAAAAGTTGAAGCAAAAAGCAAAAGCAAAAACAAAAGGCAAAAGTAAAAGCAAAAGCAAAAAGAAAAGCAAAAAGAAAAAGAAAAAGGAAAACCAAAAGCAAAAGCAAAAGCAAAGCATAAGCAAAAGGAGAGCAAAGTAAATTAAATTAATGTAAATAAGAAATAAAGATTTTCGGCAATCACCATAAATACGCTCCCCCCGCCTTGGCCTTCGTCTTCCCCTTTCTTATTCGGGGTGAGGTCAACAACCCTTCCTTCCCCCTCCCCCCAAGTCCTTTCTTCTGCTTTGACTAATTCCTTTCCAAGTTACTCTTTCGCCCCTTTCCCCCCAATTAACTTTGAAACGAATCACCCCAAGGGATTCTACATGAACTCGAATGTCCTATGACCAAATTTAAGGCCACGTCTTCAAATGTCTACGTAGCTAAGTAATCGAGCTCTTTATTCGTCCCGTTTCTAAATAAGCAGAACTTCGTCATTTACTCCTCTATTTTTCTCACGTTTCTTTTATCCTTTGAGAATAAACTCAAGTAAAGTTTGAAAGTGTTCGTAATTCGTCATTTTTTTATTATTTCTGTGGTTTAAAATCGCATTACTTATTCCCCTTACGCTCTACTTTGTGTCGTTATGCAATTCAGTATACAAGTGTTCGCTTGAAGGAAGGATGACCTTGAAGTGATTCTTGGAATTCTCTCTTATCCTTCGAGCATCGATGCCAGCGAATACTTCCTTTTGTCCGAGCGGCAAAATATGGCAAGAAACCAAAATAAATTTTAAAAAATGACGCCCGCCGTAAAAAGAAAAACGTTTGGGGGATTTAAAAATGAATTTCAAGTAAAGGGAAGTAGATAACCGAAATTCAAGGCATAATCCTAACCAACCATGCTTAGAAGGAACTGGTTAAAACAAGATATTTGTGGTAACTAACATTGAGAATATATAGAAGGGTTTGAAATTTATCCCTAAAAGAAGCTCTATGATAAAAGATAACACTGGGTAACAGTTTATTTGGTAAATTGACAAAAGTACATTTTCTTACCTAATTCGAGCATACTAAATTCAAATCTGAAACCAGATTCTCTCTAAATGGTACAGATTTTTCGTAATATCAATAACTAATATTATACAATAATTTTCATTTTATCACGCCTATCACCATGCCCTGAAGTAATTTTGAATCATCCTTTTGCGTTATTTATAGTAAAGCAGGTTTTTTTGCTCAAATATTTTATTGCCTATGAGAAGAAACTTTAATTACACATTAGGATTACAAATACTGTAATCAAATAGATACTAATTTATCAATGACCATACATCAGGCTGGAAGACCTCTTCTTGATTTCAATCGGGCGTAAATTTGCGTTTGTAACTCTTTCTTTTGTAAGTCTTCTCTGGATGATCTCTTCTAATCGCCCGGCAGTAGTCCGCCATCATGTGTCTATCCCATGACCTTTGTAGCCTCTTCCATCGTCTTTAAATCCTGATGGAAGCGTTCTCCTTGTTCGTCGCTCACGGCTCCCAGATTCTCTGGGAATCGGTCGAGGTGACTATTTAGGAAATGTAGCTTCACACTCATGTTGCATCCCAGATCACGATATGCTAAAAGCCTATTAGTAACCAGATCATCGTAGTTATGCGCTTTTTTGTTTCCCAAGAAGTTACGAACAACGGTAGAAAATGAGAGCCAGGCTGCCTTCTCTTTTTCATTCACGGTGATCACGAATCTAGAATCACTCAGAAGTGTTCGGATTTGGGAACCATCAAATACTTCTGCTTTTATTTTTTCGTATGACAAAGCAGGAAACGCCGATACTATGTACTGAAAACAATCATATTGTCAGTGCTCAACGCCTTGACATACTGCTTCATCAACCCCAGTTTGAGATGAAGTGGAGGGAAAACGATCTTCTCTCGACTTACGATTGGCTCATTAATAATGTTTGGCATTCCTGCTCCTAAAGTTTCCCGAACTGGCCAATCTTTTGGGGACCAGTGTTTGTCACAGGCTGGTCTGTCACACATACAGATATAGAATCGAAACTTTGTATATTCCTTCTGCTGGCCAAGGAGGAAGTTGACCATCTTAAGGTCTACACATATGATCCAATTGTGTTCATGGTACTTAAGTAAATCCATGACCATTCTTATGTCATCGTGAGTTTCTCGCAGATGGACAGAGTGACCGAGAGGAACTGCACCAAAGTTATTGCCTTTATGCTAAAGAACACACTTGAGGCTACACTTCTTTCTCCCTCGGTAAGGCATAAAAAACACTTCTGCATTGAGCACACCCTAAATGATAATAATATATCAGGCTGATATTTTGCATATATTAATTATTACCAATAGAGAAATAAATGAGAGGGTGAAAGGTTGATATTCCCTAAAAAAAATAATTAACATACAAATAAAAACCGCCCTAAATATATATATATATATATATATATATATATATATATATATATATATATATATATATATATATATATGCCGCATAGGAGAGGGCGTTCATGTTTTTTCGGGATGGTAATATATATCCCAGGCCAATGTCATATGAAAAACATTTAGGGACTTTATGCTTAACTTTTGAAACACCTTTCATTTAATCGTGAAGAACCAGGAATTATCACTCATCACTGCTTTTTTTGAACCTCACTACGTTATCCATATTGTCATAATTAAGGTAACTGATCATACTGTTTCTTTCAGAGACTGACACTATGGTGGGTACGATTCGAAAAATTTAAAATATACCTCGTCTTGCCTTGGAATGTGACCGATACGATCAGAGCTGTTGAATCAAAATCATGACAAATAACTCAGGAAAGTTTCATTCCTTAGATTATAGCAAGATGAAGATGAGAAGTATGAAGGATAGAAAATAAGAGATAGGTATACTGTGGAAATAGTGTAGACCAGAAGATTTAAACCAATACGCAAGATACTGAGAGTTGCTTGTGGGGTGCTCTAGAGTTCTGGCTTCATTGTTAATGGATACTTTTCCATTTTCTGCCAACTTCCTAATACTGACCAGAGGGCAGATTACAAATTACTAAAGGGAAGCCTACTGATATCTTACTCATAAAAATGGTTGCGTAATTGCTTTTATGAGATGAAAAGTTAAATAATACTACTTCTTAAGCAATGACGAGTAGAAATATTATGTTGACAGTATAGAAGGAACAAAACCAACAGCACTTTCCCTCTCATCTTTGTTACAATTTTTTGGAGGCTACAATGTAGTTTCACTCTCACACGGAAGTAATGCGTGACACCTCAAGTAAGGAAACGGTAATGAAAGTGATATTGAATCGAACCTCTGGTGCAGAATATGTCATAATCATCGCTGTTAATAAAAGTGACAAGTGCAGAGAAATAAAAATATGAAATTTCACTCTTAAAAGAGCAATTATTAATCGGCAGAAAATGAAAATCATGACCAAGATTGGTTGGTTGATCGGGTTTTAAAAGTACGTGACACCGAGACGGAAACGATGATAAACACTCTGTCAGACGAGAAATGATTTGGTCAAAAGAAGAAATTTAGTCTCTATCAACAGGAGCAGGTACAATATTACAACAGGCTTTGCTATTTCATTTTTATAGGCTTTCGCCGTTTACTTAGACCTTTTTTATATTTTTAGTCGCGGGCGACTCTATTCTCACTATGTAGGTCGATCGGTCAGTCTCCGTTTTGTTTTTGTTTTGTGGGGTAATAACATTGTAACGATTAGGCTGATTCTAACGAAATTTGAAACCCTTATGTTGTTATACATTCTCTTTCGAGTGATATAATTGCCAAGGTCTTTCCAATGCTAACCCACAAATTATTTTGTTTTGGCAATGACATCATAATTATTCGGCTGATTGTAACGAAATTTGAAACCCTTATGTTGTTTTACATTCACTTTCAAATGATATGATTGCCAAAGTCTTTCCAAGGTTAGCCGGGAAATTATTCGGTAATAACATCATAACTTTTCGGCTGATTCTAACTAAATCTGAAACCCTTATGTTGTTTACATTCTCTTTCGAATGATATAATTGACAAGGCCCCCCAAGGTTAGTCCGGAAATTATTGAAAGTTTTGAAGGTGGTAAGGTCATAAATCAGAATAAATGAGAGCTCGCTACTTTTAGGCAGCAGACCCTGTTCTTCCTTCATTCTCCTGTTGGTAGTTACCCAATTAAAAGATATTATCTTTTTCTTCTTTATTAAAGTTCACTGTAGACCTGCCCAACAAAGAACATATATTTCAAACTTTTATTTTAGTTTTATTATTAATGACATGTATTAATATAAATTCACTGTATTTAAAACGACAAATGAGGATTTCATTCAGCGAATTCATCATGAACTTACCACACAAAAGATGAAGAAAATAGGATATACAATGAAAAATACTTAACCTTTAGTAAAAAGCGACAAATTTAAATTCTGAAATGTATTTAATAATATATTAAGAGAAAAGAGGAGCGGCTTCATCACTTCTTACAGGAGGAGTTTGCGCTTCGCAGGCAGATCTTCGGTTTGTAGCTTAGCGGGCTTATCTGGCTCTAGCAACAGGGTTTTGGTTTAGAGAGAATTGAAAAGGTTTCCAATGTATATCCATAACACTTTTTTTTAAATAACGGGAGAAGGGAACTCTCACTTCAAATCCCCCTGCTGCCTTGTAGGGTATTCCTTTTAAGGCAAGAGCTAGGAGAAGGAAACTCTCACTTCAAATCCCCCTGCTGCCTTGCAGGGTATTCCTCTTCAGGCAAGGGCTAGGAGAAGGAAACTCTCACTTCAAATCCCCCTGCTGCCTAGTAGAGTGTGCCTCTTCATGCAAGGGCTAGGAGAAGGGAACTCTCACTTCAAATCCCCCTGCTGCCTTTTAGGGTATTCTTTTTCAGGCAAGAGCTAGGAGAAGGGAACTCTCACTTCAAATCCCCCTGCTGCCTTGTAGGGTGTGCCTCTTCAGGCAAGGGCTAGGAGAAGGGAACTCTCACTTCAAATCCCCCTGCTGCCTTGTAGGGTGTGCCTCTTCAGGCAAGGGCTAGGAGAAGGAAACTCTCACTTCAAACCCCCCTGCTGCCTTGCAGGGTATGTCTCTTCAGGCAAGGGCTAGGAGAAGGAAACTCTCACTTCAAATCCCCCTGCTGCCTTGTAGGATATTCCTTTTCAGGCAAGGGCTAGGAGAAGGAAACTCTCACTTCAAATCCCCCTGCTGCCTTGTAGGGTATGCCTCTTCAGGCAAGGGCTATGAGAAGCGAAATCTGACTTCAAATCCCCCTGCTGTCGTGTAGAGTATGCCTCTTCAGGCAAGGGCTAGGAGAAAGAAACTCTCACTTCAAATCCCCCTGCTTCCTTGTAGGATATTCCTTTTCAGGCAAGGGGTAGGAGAAGGGAACTCCGATATAAAACCATGCCAGTCGGTCTGGCAGAAGGATGCGAGATCTGCAGGAAGGATCATCAGCAGACCGATGCAATTCCAACCCGAAATCTAGCACATCACACCTGTGTGCCGCACGACATAAGGGTAGAGCCAAAATGTGTAGGTTTCATTTTTGGCCAATTGTTATCCACCCTAAACAAACTCACGCCAACGGCCCTATGCAGTCTGACTTCTTTTAATCCCCGCCTAGACCTGTATTCTCCCCCTCTTATCTTCAATATACAACCTGAAACCAGAAAGAACTTTGATAAAAGCTTCAAGTATACAAAAAAACAACCTTTTCCAAACTGTAAAGAAAATCTAAGAAAGAACTTGGATAAAAACTTCAAATATACGTAGGTGACTCACAAACTAAAGTACAAACTATTAAAAAAATGCATTCCTAAAATATAATGTTATGCAAAATTTAGGTAAACAACCAATAAATATTATAATTACACATTTATTGTGTGTTATAGTGCTGAAGTAGAGATGAATCAAATATATGATACATATACCTAAGGAACAAAATAAAAGGCAAAAAAAGATAATAGAATTACTACGCAAAGGTAAAGCAACCATAGTAGATACAACAGGATAACCTGCAAATAATATAAATAATTTTATGAAGAATCCTTCTATCTTTTAATCATGACACAATCAAACAATTTTTTTTCTTTCTTCATTCAAAATAAAATCAGATGAATCTACATATAATGTTATTTTTACCTTTAAATTTATTGATAATTAAATCTGTGATTTTTCCGATTACATTTACCCAGAGTAAATATCCGGCATAGATTTCTGAGCTATGACGCAAAGTATCTTTGCTAGTTATGTAGACACCGCTGAATAGCTGGCAAAATTGTATGCATTGACTGCTCGGAGTGAATTTGGAGAACGGCAAAGAAAGAAAGTGGTTTTTTGTGCTTTATAGTAAATATTTAATTTGATGATATTAATTTAATATAAAAAATGGAAATTAGATCTCATAAAAGTGAAATCATGCACTGAAACGGAAATTGATAATGATAATTACTGTAGAGGAATTACAACATAAAGCCTCCCGGAGGGCCAGGCGGACATATACGGTAAAGTCCCCCCCACCCTGCGGCGAAAGCAAGAGAATCGAGCCACATGAGGAGAGTCGTGGGAACGTTAGCCGGCGGAATAACAGTCAAACGGCCTACCCTTTTTGATCTCCCCGCCGCATAGGTAGTCGGGAGCGAGCCGCTGTGCCAAGATGACCACCAAAGGCAATTATGCAGCGCTCAAAGGATCCAATTACCTACGAGATCCGGAGGCGCGTGGCTAAATCGCCACAAAAAGCGGTACCAGTCAAAAGGAGCACCAAGGATGGTGACGGTTGGTGGTGCCTCTAATTAAAAAGCCGACTTGGGCACCGCGGTGCCGCCTTCCCCTCACCCCTTGCTCTCCCCTCTGCTGCCTCGCCCCTTCCCCCTTAGATGGGACGGTCGCCAGGCTATAAATAAGCCCCAGAAGGAAAAATAAAAGATTATTTGGTAAGAGACGATAGAGGACCAGTTCGAGAAGATCGGTCCTTCGCACAATTTCGAAATAACTTATAAACGTCACGTTTTGTACCGGTACCATACCAAAGAATCCTTTAGAGACTTAGAAGAAGTCTGACTAGAGTAAAGAAAACCCGCTCACCCTCGAGTGACTCTCACAGCGCAAGCTCCGTAAGAGTGAGCGGAGAAGAACTAATCCCCAACGAGGTTCCATTTTTTAAGTACGGTAGAAATCACCTCGTATACCCCAAAACCAGTTGGGCACCCGGCGTTAAAGACTAGGATACAAATAGGTTTCAAGAGCATCCAGAAGAGCATTCCTTGAGCTAGAGAGCACAACACCTTTCTCCGTCTTTTTAAACGTAACAGGAGGCAAAGTTGCAATATGAAGTTGACATCACCCCCCCTTCTATTCACCTTATCTCGTGAAAGAAAAAAAAAACTCCAGCGCTTGCCGTAGAAAAAGAAGCGGGGGAAAAAGCCATCTAGTGACCTCCGGCAACCCCTGATCTTTTCTTTCATGTAAATCAGAAAGAGCATTTATATTTGTATTACTTTTGTATGAATTTATTAGGGTACTCAAATTAACTGAAGTAGATACAATTGTTAGTGAACCTCGTCATCTTTACCGTTAGGCGAGTGAAGCTTAAATTGGAGTTTAATGCTAATCTAAAAGGGTCACTATAAAATAACTAATCGGCAATTGGTTTGTTTACTAGGAGCCTATTTATTTTTCGAGATGAATATATTTTGTAATAGGCCCGGTTTCAAGTATGGTTATCCTCGTTAAACTTATTAAGTGATTATAAATATTTTACTTTTTTGTGGTTAATTGATAAATTTAAAATATATATTTATTTTTGGATAATTCTGGTGTTTCAATGGATCCTTTACGGGCTTTCTCTTTAAAACGGATTAAACGCTGTGACACTCTCTCAACAATAAGTAATTAAAAAGTCCACTCAGCCAATATTGAAGTATTGTTGTCTTTCATAATTAATAGAATCAGACTGGCGCTCTAAAGCAACACCAACAATACCACGACAATTACTTCGATATGTTTCCACTGAATTTATCGCTTCACTTTAGGCACTGTTAAAACACTGTATTTAAATAGGAATTGGTAACCCCTTTTTCGCCTTAATTTTAATGATAATGCGCGAAGTGAATTAAATGTTCTTGTAATCCGATGAAGTTATACGAGATTCGCGTATGGAACTTTTTGTTTGATAGTGAAGCGATGGCTTTGGTTTGGAGTCACCAGTCGATGAAGAAAAAGTGATAACATTGAACCAAGAAATGGGACCATGATGTAGTCGTTAGCACGGATACCGGCGAGAGATGGAAGCGTCTTAGTTTGAGGCAGTCTTGTTTTTATTGCCCTCTGGGGTTGCCCAGGAACTTGGAATAAACTGTTCTATGAGTTGACTGATCTGAACCATTAGCCAAAAGGACAAGCTAGCTTTATTTCCCTCCAAATTGGGGTCTAGCGTGTTTCCTGCTTGGAGGGGAATTTGTTCATAAAGCAAGATGCTTCCGTCGGAAACGAAAGGGAGATGGCAAGAATATTATCTGCAAAACGCGGAGAAGATTCGCCCCCCCCCCCCTCTATTCTCTCTCTCTCTCTCTCTCTCTCTCTCTCTCTCTCTCTCTCTCTCTCTCTCTCTCTCTCTCTCTCTTGCTTCCAAGGGCAGGCAGAAGCAAGACCGGAAATTTATCTGGAGGGCACAGGCGTTCCCTCTGCATATGTGCAAACTAGTGGCCTGTTTCTCCGACAAGTGCCACCTTCCAGTACTGAAATTCCAAAAAAGAAAAAAAATAAGGGAATTTACATAGATGCTAAAAGTGACTTGTTTTGTTTTCCGTTTCCTTGATGACAGTCCTGATGTTGTGCCTCAACATGCCTACCACGCCGTCATCCGATGCGTCCGTTGTGAGGAAAAGTTTGTCTGAATGTCCAAATGAAATAAACACGTGTAAGGCAGCTTAAACCCTTTATTTCTCAGTGAAAGACTTAGCTGCTTAATCTTTCTACGTCAGCGGGGATCCATCCTTCAGAGTTATTCATTTGACCAGCGCATTTAAGGGGTTTAATAGTCTCTCACAGTGTGGGATAAATCGACGGTAAAAGTTTGCAATCCCAAGGAACTCGGGCAATTGGGCAAAGGTATGTAGTGAACGGGTTATGTAATAGGTAGTCTACTGCACCAAATTGCAGAATTCAACAGGCCAAGCAAACACCTACACAAAATGAACGCGCGGTGGTCTTATTAAATGACAGTATACTCCACTCATTTAAAATAAATGTCTAAAATTGGAATAAAAATTGAGAATGTGTAGATTAATTTGCATCTATGAATTTAAATGCAAAAATAAGGAATGTAGTATAGTTGTTAATGTTTATATACATAGAGAGAGAGAAGGCAAGCGACCGTTGGAAGTGAGTGTGAGACAAACAATGTAAGAACGCGCGAAAGGTCACCTAGTTAATACACTCAATGACCAAAGGAAATTGCATCACTAAGCTACGACAAGCGTATCCTGTTATATAGATAAAACTTGGGGGATGTAAGTAAATTGAAATACACAGCCGTTCAAAACTCCGTCCAGTGGTGGAACTAATGAGCCCCGATGCCAAAGATTTGTTCCGCAGGCAAGTGTATGCCACGCCCCCCTGGAAATGAAACCGTATATATAGGCGAGCAATGATAAAAATACAAGAGTAAAGAATTAATCCTTATACTTGTTATTAAGTACTGTCATACCCATATTAACGTTTACGGAACCCTTTTTAAATTCACCAAGTCTCTTCGCTATAAAATTTAATACTTTGCGTTGAATATATATATATATATATATATATATATATATATATATATATATATATATATATATATATATATATATATATATATATATATATATATATATATATATATATATATATATATAGACTGCTAGTCACCCGCAAAGTAACTTCGTGCCGTGCCGCTTGCCCCGTTATAGACCAATATTAGAATAAAGTATATATTTTGCAACGTCTTTCTTTACCTCGATTACCCTAAACCTTCGGTAAGCCCAGCCAAAAATAAGAACACTGTAAAGAATTCTTCATTGAAGATCATTCATTAATTCACCTTCACCATATACTGGTCACTCCTATAAACTGGACGCAACGAGCCATAGTCAGACAAGACAAGGTGAGGGGTACTTCCTGAACGCTATCAACATCAAGCCGCTCATCTTTAATGAAACAGCACTTATAGGTTTGTTCAGAATTGTGGAGGCTCAACTTCACATCTCCGAAATTAGAGTAAGGAGACTAAACTTTCCACGCATTGATCTCATATCCTTCTGAGACCGTCGAGCGTCTTCCGACGGCCTCAAAGCGGTCCGACGCTAAGCAGCACGAAGGGATACGGGAGTCGCCAACAAGGTCACAGACCCCAAGCCCACTCTAAACTCAATAAGAAGAGGACCTGGCTATCTCCATCATCGTTGGCCTACCTTTTCGAAGGAGCCGTAGTAAGGATGGTGGAAGGACGACTTCTACACGCCGGACTACTGCAATCAACACTGGAACGAGATGATGCCAGACGAAACTCACGCCATATGTTTGGGTACAGTTTTTTAAAACTTATTAATAACAAGCGTGGAGAGTGTTGTTTTCCAGTAATTATCAATTTAACTGCCCAAATTCAGTATTTTTTTATATGTCCGGTGGTATGACAAGGATATCAGTCCGAGCAATTTAATAATGTACAAAGTCGGTTAATTGTTAATATAAAGTTAAATCCTGTGTTTACATAGTCTATGTATGCATTAATTGAAAGTTCAGTAGAGCTAAAAGTGAGGTGTTCTTGGTATGCATGCGCAAGCCTTGTAGCGTCCATGTGAATTCTGTAAAGGCTTGTAATTGGTACGCGTATACGAATAATCTAAAATAAAAGATGTAGCGGTGTTCTTGAATAAAAATAACTCATTGCGTGAATAATATATGTACATAATATATTCATATAAATATTGATATAAAAATAGTAATGCTAGATATATTTCTAAAAGGTAATATTGTATAGTTTTCATCCACGTAAGTTGTAAGAAATATGCGTTACAAGGCAGAATAGGCTCCTTGTTGAACCCTCACATATGAGCCTCACATAATCCGTCTATAAAGCCTTGTAACGGCTCCGAAAACAACGACAAGCCATTTGCCAGGAATCCGTCGTTCACGTATTACTAATCCTGGTGTAGGTAATATTGTAGTGAAACACTTAATGAAAGAGGAAGAGGCATAAATATATTCACGCTTCGCTGCCTCTATAGCTTTATTACATGCCTTATTATGTGTTTATTAAATGTCGTAATTATATTATGTAGAAGTATAAAGAAGGATAGGACAAAATTGTGGATAAATTGTAGAAAAATCTATTAGATTTTACTATTTGTATGATATGGCAGAACATAGCATAAATAGGCCCGTTTTGTTCATGCATGTACTTATGTAAGTGCCAATCCCCTATGAGTATATTGTAAATACTGTCAGATATTGAGTGGGGAAAAAATAAGTATTTCATATGTATCTACCTAGGTAATGTTATACACTATTTTCTGGCCCAATCCATTACTGGCGGGGGAGTACTGTAGTGATCGGATTATGTAATAGGTAAGCTACTGGCACCAAATTGTAGGATTCAATGGGAACAGCAAACACCTCCACAAAATGGACGCGTGGTGGTCTTATTAAATACCAGCATACTCCACTCATATAAAATAAATGTCTAAAATTGGAATAAGGAATTGCGATTGTGTAGATTAAATTGCATCTATGAATTTGAATACAAAAATAGGGAATGTTATATATTTGTCATTGTATATATATATAGAAGGAAAGCGACCGTTCGAAGTGAGGGCAAGACAAACAATGTAAGAATGCGCGAAAGATCAGAAACACTTGTGTCAATAAGACAAGGTGTAAATAAACATTTCACGTCTCAGAATAGATTTATCGAAAAATGGAAGTCTACGGAACACCTGGTTATATATACCCGGTGACGAAAGGGAATTGTATCAGTAGCTGCGACAACCGTATCCTGTTATATAGATAAAATTTGGGAGAAGTAAGTAAATTGTAATACACAGCCGTTCAAAACTCCGCCCAGAGGTGGAACTAATGAGCCTCGACGACAAAGATTTGTCCAGCAAGCAAGTCTAGCACCTTCCCCGTCCCAAAATGAGACCGTATGAATATATATATATATATATAATATATATATATATATATATATATATATATATATATATATATATATATATATATATATATAGGCGAGCAATGAGAAGAATACAAGAGTTAAGAATTAAGCATTATAATTGTTAGTAAGTATTGTCATATCCGTATTAGCGCTTACTGAACTCCTTTTAAATTCACCAAGTCTCTTCGCTCTAAAATTTAATACTTCGCGTTGAATATATATAGACTGCTAGTCGCCTGCAAAGTAACTTCGTGCCGTGCCGCTTGCCCCGTTATAGACCAATAAAAGGAATAAAGTATATATTTTGCAAGGTCATTCTTTATCTCGATTACCCTAAACCTTCGGTAAGTCCATCTAAAATAAGAACACAGTGAAAAATTATTTTTTATTGTCAGATACTTAATTCATCTTTACCATACACTGGTCAGCCCTATAAACTGGTGCCGCTATCAACTTTGACCCTCATAGGTACGCGGCTATTCTAACTCCGTTATGGTCTTAATTTCCTCGTTTCTAGGGAAAATATCATCATTCATGATATAATAACTAGGAGGGTAATAATCGTGGCCCTACAGACATATTTAGGTGGTTATTTCTAAGTCGAACCTCCTGTAGATGCTCAAATAATATTCGATAATCTGTTTTTATTTCCCCCAAATTGTGAAGTATCGCGTGTCTCCTGATTGGAAGGAAATGTATTCCTAAGGCATAATGCTTCCGTCGGAAACGGAACGGTGATAGCAAGAATCTTATCTGCGAAACTCGGAGAAGGTTCGTCTCTCTCTTTATCTCTCAATTTCTCTCTCTCTATCTCTCTCTTTCTCTATAACTATCTTTCTGCGATTTCAAGAGAGTTAGGTAGGTCCAAGTATGTGATTTCGGGCGCTCTGAAATTATTAAATAATAACAAATCTATAAATCTCCTGCAAAAGTTGGTCGACTAAGCATAACCACCGTCCGAAAAGACAAACCTATTAGGCGCTTCTCTTTGAACGGTCCCTTCGAGATTGCAGCAATAATTTCTCGAAATATTAAGACTACTCTATAATGGCAAAGAAGTGAGCTACTTAACAGTAGTGTTGCCTCAATGCATCTGATTTTAAAGCTCATTATCCAGCAACTCAACCAATCATCAGTAAGAAGAACTAGAAGGCGAGACTCGAATATCCTGACGGAAAGAAGATTAGGAGATAATTCATTTCAGAGACGAAAGTAAATTTAATTTAGTTAGATCTGATAGCAGACGATTTGGTAGGTGCGCTGCAGGTGACAAAAGTAAGCCTAAATGTGTTAAAAAATCTGCCAAGAATGGAGGAGGTAGAGTTATTGTATGGAAGATGCTTTCGTTCAAAGGAGTTGGTCCGCTAGGGCGAATAATTGGAACAGTAAATGCGAATGTGTACCGAAACCTCGTAAAACATCATATACCTTCTTCCCGAGCATCTCTGAACCATGCAGCAGTATTTATGGAGGACAACGCGCCATGCCATACTGCAAAGCGAGTAAAATACTATTTCAAACAAGAAGATATGAAAGTGATGAAGTAGACTGCTCAAAGTCTACTTCAACCCATCTGAGAAACTCTGGAAGATCCTTGAAGATAGAGTTCGAGACAAACAGCCTTCAACTGTGACAGATTTATGAACGTGAATCGAGCAGGTATAGAACAAAATAACACCATAATTTACCAAGATACTGGTGAGGTCTTGTAGTCCTCGTTGCGCCAAAGTAATACAAAACAAAGACTTCAACACTTCATATTAAGTGTTTTAAGTTTCGTTGTTGTCAAATCTTGCTTTGTTTTTAGTGTATTTGCTTGCTAAGCAATTCTGTGAATGATTGTTCTCTTATTTTGCCCTTGTCAATATTTTATTGTCTTAGTTTATTAAGAATAATTTCTTTAATATCATATGAAATCTTCATAAAATATATTGACTGCATGCTTTTATGCACCATGGAAATTTAATTTGCCTACTCCACGTATTTTTTTAAATATTTTAATAAAGGAAAAAATTGTTGTTCTTTTGCTCGGGAGTGTAGATTGGAAGGCCATTCATAGAATAATTGCCAGAACCCAATTACAAAGTACATCAATAGCTCAGGTGCATGCCAAACGATATACATGTCATGCCCATGAAGAAAAGAAGATATAAAAAGAAAAGAAAGAGAAATATCAGAATAAAAGAGAAACACACAAAACAACATCATACGCTCCTGCCACAAAAACTGCAGCCCAGAACCAAGCAACGCGAAATAACATTGACGTCTCACTCAATGTAAAGATCTTAACCTCATTCTAAACTCGCATGCAATGGATATAGCGAACCCCGGATCATACGCGACACGCTTAATATGTTGAAAGAGATCGGAACGGAACAATGAAGTTCTCCAATATCGACTCATCAGCAATTTTCAACGTAAACATAACAGAAGATACATTGAAGACAGTTACCCAACTAACACGAAAGAAAAAAGAACAACGTCCTCCAGAAAAAACAACACGAAGAGGAGATAGAAAGTGAAGATACAGAATCCGAGGTAAGTTCGGAAGAATCTAACGCAGAAAGTCTAATAACAACCGGAAAAAATAAAATAAAATGAAAAATATGAACAAGGAGAGAAAACTCAACAGATGAAATAACCCCAATTCAATCAACTTCGACGTGCAAAGAGAATACGACAACCGACATAAGAAAGTAAGTAAATCCAAAATATATTAACGTATACTGCCAAGAAAAAGACAAACGAAAGAAAACGAAATAGATCATGGCTTATAGAAAACTAAGAATTCTTGAACTTAACGCAAATGGATGGAAGGACAAAGAAGCCTACCAACGGCAAAATATTTCGACAAATTGCCCCGGACCTAATATTAATATCTCGATAAGAAAAAAATCTAAAGGAGAAGAATATTAAAATTTGGAACTATAATATAATAACCAGTGACCCAAAAGATGAGGGTTTCGACGAAGCCGCAAAGGCCAAAGAAAAAAAGGAGAGCATTGAAATAATTTGCAGAGATGTATCCAAAGCTTTTGACAAAGTTTGGCAAAAGGGAAAACGAGATAAAATCGTCAGGCTTGAAATTAACAATAAGATCGAATGAGTATTATGCAACTAGTTAATGGACAAATACGCCTGTATACAACATGAAAATTACCAAGGAAACATATTAAAGCTAGGTGTCTGAACCTTATATTCTACTCGATGTATATCGTCGATATCCTTCCACCAATAAATGAGGGATGCTTCAATATACAATTCGCAGACGACTTAACACAATTCCGTTCCGGAATGGGCCAATGCAAGCAAGAATGACAGCGGCAGAAATAAAATTAATAAACACCTAATAACAGAAATGAAAGATAAAGACAAACGAAAACAAATTTAAAATTGTTCCAGTTCCAAGAATATAACATCGGATATCCTCGTAGAAGGTGAAAGATACAAATATAGCAACGAATGTAAAGTATTAGGACTTACAATATCAAAAACAGGTTGAAAGAAAGACGTAACAGAGAGAATTAAACAAGAAAAACTGGTCCTGAAACTACTTTTCAAATTGAGAAATATTAGCCTAAAGAACGAAAGAAAAAGATATCAAGCTATAATACTATGTATAATCGGCATTAGTGTATCCGACACTATCGGCTATAATCGGCATTAGTGTATCCGGCGGTCGCAATGTGCACAATCTCAAAGAGCAGCTTACAACAGATTTGGAGGATACAAAACAAATCTTTTTACATAATAACGAATACTAGAAGGGAGGAGCTCAGATATCAACGAGATTTAAATAAGGAGGCAAAACTGATTCATATTAAAAATAATAGAAAAATGAGCAGAGAAGATGATAAGAAAGATCCAAGAGAAAGAGGAAATGAGAGAAGAACTCTCCAACCAGCTAGATAACTTAGAAGGCTATAGAACCCAGTGCCTATTCTCTAGTAATTTAGAAATAATGGAAAGAGAGGTGGAGGAATTATACACGTAAGTGGACTAATAACAAAAATGAACATAAGCTGAGTCGAAAGCAGAAGAAATGTACAAAAGACGTAAAGTAGATGTTTAAAAGTAAAGAAGTTATCGAAACAATTAAATAAAAATATAAATTAACAAAATAAAAAAGGTACAAAAGAAAAGTAAGTACTCAAGAGAGCATGCGTAAGAGTAGTAACCTAACCAGGGTAAAAATAGTTTAAACGCTATTACAATCAAACAAAATACAACCTTAAAACATTATAAACATAAATTTAAAATAACTCTGCGAGCTAATATCTACTTACCCAAATTCTAACTCAAATACGTGGGGGGTCAATAAGTTTTGCGAATTGGTAGGGCAAAACAGAGGAAAGGGGATGGCTGTTTGTGGGGGTGTTAGGACAGCTTGTGACAAGTCAGGACCTACAGCCGCAGGCTCCTGCCTCGTCTATTTAAGAAGCAGTAGCTGCTCGCAGATCGTCAGTCACAAATTTTTCAACAATGGACAAGGTTGAACACCGCGCACTGATTAAACTTTGGACCAAGGAAGGCAAGAATGCAAAAGAGATCCATGAACGCATTGTTGCAGTGTACACCGACACCGCCCCTTCCATGCAACCATTGCTCGCTGGAATAGGGAGTTCCGCTATGGTCGTGAGTCCTTTAAAGATGACCCACGTCCAGGACGCCCTTCAGACGTGACCAACGAGGACAATGTGGCCCGTGTGGGAGGATTATTGTCGAAAATCGAAGGGTTAAGGTCGAAGAAATCGAGCGAGAACTTGAAATATCACATGCAAGTGTTATCAACATCATCCACGACAATTTGGCCATGACCAAGGTCTGTGCCCGTTGGGTCCATAGAAACCTCACGAAACCTCACGCCCCATGATCGACTTCAACGTCGTCAAAGGTCGGAAGAGCTGTTGCTCCTGTACAATCAAGACTCGGGAGGATTCTAGGCACGCATAGTGACAGGTGATGGAACGTGGGTCCATCACTGGGATCCTGAGACCAAGCTCGAAAGTATGGCCTGGAAGCACAGGGGCACTCCAACCCCCATTAAGTTCCGGACCCAACCCTCAGCCAGGAAGATCATGGTTACCATCTTCTGGGATTCTGAGGGAGTGTTGATGGTGCACTATGCGCCTCGTGTAAGTACCATCACAGGCCAATATTGCGACGAGGAACTGGCTGGGTTGAAGAAGTGCATCCGTCAGAAGCGGCGAGAGTTTCACAAGGTACCATGCGTGAGTGCGGATTCGAGGAGCTCAACCATCCCCCCTACAGTCTATATCTGGCCCCTAGCAACTACTTTTTATTCCGCCAGCTCAAGGCTGCACTGCGTGGACGCCGGTTTGGGGACGATGAAGATGTCCAGCTCGCCCTCCAGGAGTGGATTGAGCAGCAGTCGGGAGATTTCTGGTTTTCGATAATTCGAAGCCTCAGGGACAAGTGGCGCAAGTGCATTGAAGTCGAAGGTAGTTATATTGAAAAATAATAAAACCCTTTTCCTCACATCTCCTTTCCTTATATCCGAATTGCAAAACTTATTGACCGCTCCTCGTATATACTCAAACTGCCAGAGATTTACCTGACCTCCATGCAACCTAGCACCTCTATGCAAATAAAGCTCTTACTTCCTTCAATTTTAATCTTGCAATTTCCATTCTCTCTCACAACTTACACTTTCTGGGCCTACAATTAATGCATAGGACATGGACCAAAGCTATAATGAATGTGAAACGAGAGGAAAAATACACACCGTGGTTTAAGTGCCACGTTAAATTGTAGGCCAATGACTACCTAGTTCACCTATATTTTCTTTAACTCTATTTCTCGATGTTCTATCCTTACTCTTTCCTCTTCTCTTCTCTCTCACTTCCTCCCCCAAGGTCATACTACTCCGAGTCTATGACTCGAAGTGGTACTTTCTCCCCTGTTCTGGCATTCATGGCACAAAGCGGGTTAAGAGCGGGAATCGACCGATCTGTTTCTTTTTTTTCCATTTTTCCCCTTCACTTCATTTCACTTCTTGACAGAGAAAATGATGTCCCTGACAGTTTATTACCTGAGGAGACTAAATGGTATTTCTAATTTAAGTTAACATAACGTATTATTTTCCACTTGATAATAAACAGTTATTGATTCAGATATTAACGAGGATTAGAACTTCGTAACACTATTCTTTGCTTTCGGATTTATGCTGGAGCGAATTGTAATACTTAGATATATTTCTTTAAGAATTTCCCTTATTAAATTATAGGTTTCCTAATTTTTATTTTTAGTTCATATAGAATTTTTAAAACGAATTTATTCAGTATCTATAACATTATAACACCATTATGCATAACAATACACAACACATTGGCTGATGAGGTACTTTTTCTGCTTCTTATTTTCTTTATCAACGTTTTATTCTTAGATTTCACATTTTGTGATTTATAATATGCCTTTACGACCAGGCGCTGCATGCTTACTAGATTTTGCTCTCCAGCCTCACTAAAAAGAAGAGAGTCGATAGAGCAAAGCCGCTCCTCCAACGGGTGGTTGATGACACAGAGCCTCTAGCTCTGTGGATGGATGAGGTGGTTCCTCTCTAGGCTACCCACAACACATAGAATGAGCGTGTTTGGTCACAAAATATATGTGAGATTCCGGTTTAATAGCGGATATCTTTCTGGAGACAGAAGCAAACTTCGGTGATGGTGTGGACGGGCGTAACATCAGCAGGCGAATAAACACCACTCATCTCCAACGAAAGAGGAAGTAAAGATTAAGCAATATCTTTATTTGGATATGTTAAAGGAGAACGTCAACCACTGGATGGATACCACCATATGGAATGCCTTTGTAACACTTCAACAAAGGGAAGCAACATCACACATGGCAAAAAAACAAAACAAAAACAAGGTCTGCTGACCAAAGGTCGCGTACTCTCATTTATTCTGATTTATGACCTTACGATCTACAAAAAATTCAATAATTCCCAGACTAAGTTTGAGAGGACCTTTTCAATTAAATCCTTCCAAAGACAATGTAAAACAACACAAGAATTTCAAATTTCGTTAGAATCGGACAAATAGTTACGATGTTATTACCCCCCAAATAGGAAGCAAAACGTGGACCGACCGACCGACATAGTGGGACTAAAAACTAGCGAAAAGAATAACCCCTTAGTTTTTAATTGTAAAAATTCTCTTGTTTTTCAACATTCTAACAAATTTTCCTTTCTTACAGGTATCTTTAAACAATTTAATATTTTTGTGTTTTTTTTTAAATATAAATCTACTTTATACAAACTGTTAGTTCATAATTATAGTAAAAAATAAGGAGGATTTATTGATTCGAATGCTCAATTTGCAATACATATTACTTTAGTCGCTTAGGAAAATCTTTATCTATACGATAAAATCAACATAAATATAATATTAAAAGAGAAAAACGTAACAGTGCTCTCTTTTGATATATCTCAGATAATAATTAATCATCCAATTAATGGATATTCTGCCAAATTCTTTTATCATTCCGAAGATTTTCTAAAAAAAAATATCGTAGAATGTTTCCTTATTAGTATTATTCCCAACATAAATATTTGCCCTGTTTTGTTTAAACTCGATCTTGAAAAGGAAATTATTTCGAATCATAAACCTATATTATCCTATCTTATTATTTTGTTTGTTTCATTTTTAATTTTTACTTACCTCTCCCATCCCCATCTCTCGCTCTCTTTCTCGCCCCCTCTATTTCCAAGCCTTGCGATACTACTGTATAATCTCTTTGATATGATTCCTTCTATTTATCTTTAATTTCTTCTTTTCCTTACTCTCTCTAAATCGTTGGATAATATATATTTTTGTCCTTTTGACTTTGACGATGCCGAATTCACAAGATGCCGCAAATTAAAATTTTATTTATTTATTTGTGATTTTTCTACGATGGTTGGTATTTTGTCACGATGGTTAGTATTTTGTGAAAGTCGTGCTCTACCTACGAGTATCTGTGTAGCTTATATATGGTTGTGTTCTGTGATTATATCTATTTCTTTATAATCAACTTGAAAATATAGTTCAAAGTACTTGGATTCCTCTTTTTTTCTGTGATATATAATGGATGTAGTTAATAGTCCAAGGGAAGAAAAACTAGTATCATAACCACGACGATCATCAATTGAACCACCAGTCAACGAGCGTCGTGGTTCTGATAACGAAGAGCGCTTGACGACACAGGTTGGAATCCACCTCTTTTTTCACTTTCATATAGCAGTTAAAATAGATCTATTTTCTCCGTTTCTAAATATATCATTTTCTTTCTTAAGCTTTCAATGGTTCACATAATCTATTTTAAAGAGTATTATTAATGGTTTGTGATGATACCAGTTTTTGTTTTCTTGGGTTACCATATATATATGGTAACCCATATATATTATTGCATAGTAATTTTAAGTTTTTATTATTTTCAGAAATATTTCTAGGGATAGAAATCTATTTTATCTCCCAAACAATTCTGGCTATATATTATGGGCCCTCACGAATTTATTCTGCCCATCAACCGCCGCCCTGCATCATATTCTTAGCTTTATATCTTCGGGCACTGGCTGTAATGAAATAGATGGGATACCAATGCAATAAAATATCGTGTCCTTGGTTAGGTAGCTTCTAAAGTTTTTATCCGTTGAAACCCTAAGGTAGGTTCTCCTTTAATAAATGGGTTCGAAACGTAGAACCTCCAGAATTGAGACAACATCGATGCATTATTGAAGAAGGAAGAGATAGTTTTCCTTTGAAATTGTAACTGCGGTTAATATCTAACATTCCTGAGGGCTTTAGCAACTTTCTAAATATTTTTGTTTTAATCGATCATATTTGGATGCATAAAACTTGTAGATATCGATATACTTATCATGTTTTATACCAGTAGAAACATTTGAATGATGAATTCAATAATCTGAAGCAGTAATGTTTTATAAATGACAAAATTTATATGATAAACATCTGCCAATTTGTTTCGCAAATTAATAGAATAATTTTACTATATTTTAAAAACTAGATGGAATTCCATGTGGACATTATAATGAAATTTCAATAACGTCAAAGGATATTATTATCTTTTTAATATTTCTCTTGTTTGTAAATATGAATCTACTGTATACAAACTGTTAGTTTATAATCATATTAAAATAATAATGGAAATTTATTCAGTGGAATGATCAATTTGCAATATACATTACTTTAGTCAAAGAGGAAAACCTTTATCTATCAGATTAAATCAACCCAAATATAATATTAGAAAAGGAGAACGTAACAAATCCATTAACGAGAGCAGATTGGTTTGTTCTTTTGGTTTGAGTCTCTCGAAAATTCCAAAACATTTTCCAGCTCCAGTTTTTGTCTAAAGCCATTTTTTGGACGGTGAACGCAATGATAAGCAGAGTTGTACATGTGTAGAAGTACATGGTGATATTTTAGTGCACAGTACCCGAAATGATCATTTTTTTAAATCATTTCTTTTCTTTATTGACCTTGGGTAATGTATTCGTTGACCTCAGTTAGGTGTGGCAAGGATTTAATATTTTGAATTATTTCAATACGAAGGCAAACTTTTTTACTAGAGGATTTTGGAGACGACGATCTATTCGAGTCACATCTGGAAACATTGAAAATGTTTCTAGTCTTCAAAATCTCAACTTTAATTGAATTATTGGGGTTTTGCAAAATATTTTGTTTTATAGTGTTTATTTCAATAACCTAACATAATATTTTAGTAAAAAAAAATAACCTAACCTAAGCTAACGTAATCCTTGAGTAAAAAATAGGATTAGGTTGGGTTAATTTTTTACCAAAGGATTGTGCTAAATTATTAAAACAAAATCTGCCAAACAAAATATTTTGACAGTGATTGAATTGAAGTTGGGATTTTGGAAGCGAGAAACATTTTCGATTTTCTCAGAAGTTAGTCGAATACGGAGTCGTCTCCCAAATCCTATAGTTAAAAAAAAATGGCTACTGATAAAAAGCCGCTGAAATTGGCTGCTGATAAAACGACAATAAAAATATTGGCGGCTGATAAAAGGATACTAAAATATGGCTACTGATTAAAAGACTGAAAAAAAAATGTCTCATGAGAAAAGGACAGCAAAAATGGTTTGCTATTAAAAGGACAGTAAAAAAATTGGCTACTGATAAAAGGTCAGTAAGAAAAAATCTATGACTTCACCACTTCCTTTGCAGATCTCTCCTTACAAACTTTCTGCGTGATATGCCCTCGTTAGATTACAGTTTAAATTCGAGCCCACCCCCCTCTCTCCCTCAACCTCATATCACATTCTCTCTGAATTTTACTTTAGTTAGGTTTATAAACTTTTGAATTGTAACAATTTTGTTCCGCTCAAAACACTTCATTCCTTGACCTAAACTCAAAACATAACTGCCCCTCACCCTGCAGAGCCCTTAGCCACCACATACACTAACATTCAACTCATCAATTTCTACTGTTGTGCCTTTAATTGTTCAACGATTCACTCTGGTAATTAAGACAAACCTACTCTTAACCTTCAAACTTGAATTTTCGGCATCGAATGAAATTCCGCACAAGATTTGTCTCTCTCCATCTCACGAGAAAGTTATTTACTTCTATACACAAATCGTCTGTTAGCAGTAGCGTAGCCAGGATAAATATTTTTGGGGGGAGCCTAACTTGAATTCATTCGTCTAAGTAGTCTTAGAAAAGGGCATTAATGATTAATAATGGTTATCTTACACAACATTGATAATAAATAACAGTATATCACTCTCTCAGATCCGATTTTTTTTCCACGCATCAAAAAATAATGAATTGTAGTTTTGGGACGTCAGCTAAGGTATGATATTGAATTTAATAATTACTTTTTTGAGATTTACCTGAATTTTAGACATGTATCATATAAGATACATTCGATTGCGACGGTTTGAAAACCTTTTTTATATATTCTATATTATTACATAACTCTCTCTGAATAACAGGATAAAAGTATGGCTCTAAAAAGAAATATAAACATAAACGGGTCTGAATTTTTTTTGGGGGGGGTAGGTGGTCTTCAACCTCCTGGATCTGCGCCTGTCTGTTAGTATTAAGCGAAATAAGTTTGGGTTTTTTAACCATTAAAGCGCCACGCTAAGAAAATAGAAGACCACGTCAGCACCGGAGAAAAAAAAGGTTAAAAAAGAATCAAATGTTGAAAGACATATGAATAAAGGACTTGAAAAAGCCATCATAAATAAAAGTAAATGTGTGGTAGGGCGTGGGACATAATACCCTTGATACTCGGGACCTTTTGGTCCACACGGCGCTTAGAGGATAACTTAATCTGACAAATAAGATTTCTTGGACCTTGTAAAGATGAGGCGTTCAAATGTTTTTCGACCCTAATATAACATTAACTAAAATAATTTGACCTAACTTTACCTAACCTAACCTAACTCATCCTAACCCAACCTAATCTAGAATAGGCTAAGTTAATTAGGTTAGGTTATATTGGGGTCCAAAAAACCTTGGGTTGCCTCATCTCCAGAATAGGTGAAAACTAACTATTTATTTGTAACCTTATATAACCTTACCTAACCAAACTCACCACTGAATGGTTTGGAGTAAAGTTAGTTCGACTGAAATCGACCGATGAGTGGTAAAGATATTACGAAATTCAATAGGGGGTTTGTTGGTTTCTTTTCACTGACCACATTAACTTACTAGTTTCGAAGGCAACAAGTGAACATACTAATTCTTATTTATTAACATTGTTACTTATTGCTTCATATCAACGTAAGAGAAAGAGTGTATCTAAGACCTATACTGAACTAACCATGTTGTACTAGTCTCTTTTTTCTCACAAAATGGTATCGAAAATAATAAATGTTCTACCGTAAAGAAAACAATGCCTTTCCACTGAAGGAAACTAGTGTAACCAAACACAACTTGTTGCCTAAGGAAAGAAGTACTGGGAAAAGGAAAGTTCAGGATTAGTTAAAAGAGGATTAAGAGTATCAAAACCCGCAACATTGAGCTTTATTACTCAAAACACTTGGGCTGGAAGGGGTTCGGGCAAATTGCCCAGGCAAGGAAAAGTATGATCTAGGAGGACATATTGGATTGAATTTTATGGATTACATACCATTCAACTACTTGATAGTGATTTCCTTCTTCTCCTGAAAACCTTTTTTTCAGTTTGACTTTGATTAGGTCGAATAATCTTACATCTAAATTTAACACAATAAGATAACATAAAATATCCTTTCCTCTTTTTCTTCCATAAGTTATCCGTTGCTTCGTGTAGAAAACGCTCGCCTACGATGCCTGAGAAAATGCTCAGGACGAAAAAGAAAGAACCGAAATTGAAGACAACGATATAAGTGTTAAAATACTGTGTAATTGAAAGATTGTATGTCGCAAGTAGCTCTAACGATGGGTGTAAAAGGGTAAAACATTATGTAGTATTCTAACTGTATTACAGTTCTGATTGATTTCTTACAAAAGACATTCGAGCATTTAATGCGATGGACAGAACTTTACCAGCAAGGAAGTACAATTAGAATTGAAACGTGCATTAGTTCCATAGCGAGACAATATTATTTTGATAGAGCAGCAATAATGCGACAAAATCATTGATACAGCAAAGAAGTCAATGAGATGAGGAGCATATATGTACCAAGTGGAGGTCGATCGCAGATGTGGTTGTGGAACCAGCCAATGCATGTGACGCATTATTCACGCCAGAAGGATTAATTAATAGTCTTCTTTCCTTAGCCACTAAACTGAAAAAAATATGTCAAGGGCTACATCACCCCCTTCCCTTAGTGGAACACTGGAGGAAAGAGAAATGCGCAAACGTGAAGGACAATTCAAACTATACAAACATTCGAGGACAAAAATGGTGATGAAACATTCATCGATCCTGAATATTTGCATTAAAAATATACATTCCAATACTATGCAGAAGGTGTAATGGAAGTGACTAAAGGAAAGCTTGTATTGTATGCACAATACAACTCATGCCGTCTCATAGGAAGAGCGCTTTCACAAAGAATAGTAAACAATTCTATTGAGTCACACCTGGCCTTACAAAGAGAACATGTATGTGTGATTTCAAACTCCCTATGGAATTATAAACTTTCAAATTTCCCTTCAATTGAAATCGATTTCGAAAGCATTACTTTGGTATTATAATTGTTCATTTCTCTAATTGTTTATCTCTCTAATTTTTTCTCTTTCTAATTGTTCATATCTCGAATTGTTTATCTCTTTATTTGTTGATCTTTCTAATTGCTTATTCAATCTCTAATTGTTTATCTCTCTAAATGTTTATCTCTCTAATTCTTTCTATCTCTATTTGTTTATCTCTAATTTTTTATCTCTTTAATTGCTTATCTCTCTAATTGTTTAACCCTCTAATTGTTTATCTCTAATTGTTTATATCTATAATTGATTATCTTCCTAATAATACCGTGTAGCTAAATTCTTGATTTCTATTTGTGATGTCATTTGTATATTCATTCTTGTTTTTTTCCACACATATTCATTCTTGTTGTTTGTCCACACAATCCGTCTTTATGTTTTCCACATATTCATTCTTGTTGTTTGTCTACATAATCATTCTTGTTGTTTGTCCACATATTCATCTTTGTTGTATGTCCACACAATCCTTATTTATTTTTCCACATATTAATTCTTGTTGTTCGTCTATATATTCATTCTTGTTGTTTTTCCACATAGTCACTCTTGTTGTTTGAGCTTTGCCATTGCCCATAATTTACCTGACCTCGTTGCACTCTTTCTCGCTACTCAGCCCGTCTAAACTAGTGATGATCCGTCCCTTTTCGGTTCGCCTCTAAGTTATTGGTCCCTCCACCATAGATATAATATGGTATTGATGTAATATAATGTCATACCAAAACAGTCCACATAATATGTGATAGTAGAAAACGATACCAAATTAATATTCTTAAGTCAATGGTCGGAATTGTCACTAATACCCGGAATAAGTGTTTTATCCGCTTCATTGTCCTTCCTTTATTTCTTATCTTTTTTCTATTTCACACTCATTTGTTCGTATCCTATTTATACCCTAAATATTATAAATGGTTATTACTTCTAATGAAAGTTCGAGGAATTGGTGTACTAATTGCTGCGAAATTTCAAGGGCATTAATCTAAAACGTCTTTATAGTGTAAAAATTCCATGCAGGGAGGTATTTCGTATGCATTAGCCCTCTGTAATATTTGTTGAACTATTTGCAGATTTTCATATATATATATATATATATATATATATATATATATATATATATATATATATATATACACTATAAGTGCATCTGAAACGTGCCTGTTCAGTAGGATGGTTGGAGTAAGGGTAACTGTGTAGAGAAATTAAATTGGGGGTAACTCAGAAAGACGTTGATGGAATATTTAGATAAACAAACGGAAAACAGCCCCGTATGTAAATAGACGGCACCAAGAAAATTTCTCAGAAACAAAAATTCACAAAGAGAGAACCGTCAGCTATGTTTCTTGATCTCAGTTTGAAATATTTTGCTTTTCATCTCGTGTAAAGATTTCTATGAGCTTTAATTATTTCATCACCCTCTCCACAGGAGGTAAATCATAAATACAAATGTGAGGCATAATTCACTAGTTCACTCCAAGATGAATATGGCTATGAAAGAAACATAAGTTTGTCAGTAAGGCCTGAAAAATTAAAGAATCGCTAGTTCATCAATAGTTGACTTCATTTAGCTTTTATACCGAAGACATGATGTGATTTTATACTTCAAGAAGGTTTGAGCTACCAATGTACGCAATGATGGTATAGGGATAATAAGAGCAATGATTAGCCACCTTCACAATGGATCATTTTAGCAGAGCTGGGCAAGTGCATTCCTTTAGTGCGTTACTGATTTCTTGCGTACGTACACACCGCCTTTTTAGGAACGCAAGAACACAAAGTTTTTTAAAGAAACGCAAATAAGAGGAACGCACCGCCCGAAATTTTAAACCGTTCCTGCGTTCTGAGTGTTACGAAACGATTTTTTTTCAAAACGTTTTCAAAAGGTTTCAATGGAAACAACAAAAACGACATTCACTACGCATCTCCTTGGGTACAAGGAGGTGCAGGAGCAGGTCAAGGAGGAGGATAAAGAAGTGAATGAGGAGGAGCAGTAATTTTAATTCTTTAAAAACTTTAAAAAGTGTTGTAACTTGTCTAGATGTCTTTGATCTTTATGTATAATAACGAAAATTGAATCGTTGTGTCAGATTTAAAGTAAAATAAACTTAATAAATTAATGTAATACTGTAATACAAAATAATGAATAATGAAAATGTTTATAAACTATGTGTCTACTTGTCAAATACAGTGCAGTACAGTAAAATACATTAAAATACAGTGGAATGCAGTAAAATACAGTTTAAATACTAAATAAGTCTAATACTTGAGTGATATTTTTGATTTATTGAATTTTTGTGTGATATAGTCAGAGAAACTGGTAAAAAGTCTGAAATATACATATATATATTTTAATGTATGAAGCTCTGATGTATTATTACCTTGTATTTTGTTTTATTTTTGAGTCGCGGAATAGTTCTTTTGATGCGTACAGTAGTGTTTTTTGAGGGACGTAGTGTTTGTAAATTTTTGTTCAAGTTTTTTGAGGAACGCACTACTTTTTGGAAGAACGCTTTAATAGTTTAGGAGCGCTAACGCAGGAACGCACCGAGCGAAAAAAATTGAGGAACGCTATTCCAGGAACGCACTAACCGCGTCCAGAGGAACACAGGAACGCTAACGCAGGAACTCATAACAAGAGTGAGCTCATCCGCCTCCTTTCTTCAACCTTCCGAAAACTTTACATTAGTGTGGAGCAGTGTGACAGGGATGCTGAGACTTCGATTGTGAGAGAAGCATTGGCTGCTGCTTCAGATTGCTCTGTTGAGGTCAGTAACGTTTATGTCTGTATTTTCCTTCATTAACTACTAGATGGTGCCCGGAGGGGTATGGGGTAGTTTAAAAAAAAAAGAGGATTCACATTGTTGAAAGGTTTGATCTTTTTTTGAACAGTTCATTATACTTTTTATATATTTTCTATTTTCAGGTGCTGGCAGAATATGCAGACATGCTGGTAATGCTGGTGCACGATACCCCAGACAGCCACCATCCACTCTTCTTCACCACATCAAATGGCTTTTATGAAGTCTGAAAAATCCTAGGATCTCCCGCTGAAAGACAGAGGGGATACCTGCTCTTCTGTCATGCCTTCACTGGGTGTGATACGGTTTCTGCAATCGCTGGCTATGGAAAACAGCTCTATTTGACAGGTAATCATGATAATAGTACTAATCCTTCGACAAATCATAATAATAATTGTCATCATGGTGAATTTTTTCAGGTTTTGTGCCGGGGAAGTGGGTGACTACATGGACATCTTCCTTGACACAGAACCCACCAAGGAGGCAGTGATTCAGGCTGGTACTCCGATTTTCTATTACATTTACCATGGACCAGATATTACATTGAGGGAAATTCGGTACAACATGTTCTCAAGGAAGGCGGCGGCAGAAGTGACCAAACCAGAGACTCTACCTACAACAGAGGGTGCAGCTCCACAGCATTCACTCCATAACTATCTGCAGACCCGGGACTTGATCTTTCTACAGAGCATGTCTCTAAACCCCTATGACTATGGATGGACATTAGGTGTGCATGGGTATGATCCAGTTCCAACACTCAACCCCATGGCTCCAGAGGATCTACTGAAGTTCACGAGCTGTAATCGTCATGGAGATTGCAGCAACCAACGGTGCAGGTGAAAGAAAAATGGGGCAACGTGCGTCTCAGCCTGTGGTGTCTGTAAAGGCAGGACATGCAGAAACTGAAGTCATGATATTGTTAAGTCTAAATAAGACATAGAAAATTAGTCTTAAAACTGCTGACATGAATGACAGATGTGAATGTCATGTGATTGACAAATAATTCTGTTTGTAAGCATGTGAAATAAAAACTACTTTGAATGTAAATGTAAAAGTGGGTGTGGTCTTTTTCAACAATGAAGTGTTTTGTTGAAATATGAATACTAACAATTAACTCTGCATCATGGAAACACCTTGGTTGACCCCTAGTAATTTAGTTAAGGCCAGATAAAAAAAAAAAAATCGATATTTCGACATCATTTATCGATACCCTAACTTGAGCAGGTTTTCTCAGGGTTTTCCACAGGAGTTGAATTTCAACATCTTAAAACATGCTATTACACACCTTTCCAAACATATTGGTAAAGAAATTGTTTGGTAACGATTTAATTGGCAGATTTGTGAAATATCTCATAAAATGCCCTTACTATTATATTCATTCTCTCTCGTTTTTTCTTTCTTTTTCCTCTCGCTTTTGACCTAAAAATATGAATTGTTAGCCTCTGCCACCATGTCTTAACAGGCGTTTTTATGCTGAGCTAATAAGTCATAGTCCCTTTTCCTACCTTTAACCTGCTTTTAGTTTATTTTTTTTAGAAATTCCAGCCCTTGGAACTGTAATTCAGGTGTTAGCATTACCCTCATTATTAGTCTTTTCTCTCAATATCCAGAGCTTTCGTCATATAACTTTGTTTTTGTAGTTTCTTTTATTCCTTGAGACTCAACTGAACTGAAGTGAGAAAGTACTCGGAATCTCTCATTTTGTTTACTTTCCTGTGGATTAAAATATTGTTTTCGTTGCGCCTCTCACCCGCCAATTTGGTAGGTTATCCAATTCTACAATTTTTTCAAGGCCCCGGGCATATAAGAGAGTCAAGAAGGTTTGTCCCTTTGATACCGTCAACATGTATTAGCGTTAGACTCTTTTTTTTCTATTTGGCAGCATTTCTCTAGGGTGATCAAAAGTTTTCTCGGCAGTAAAAATTTACTTGCTGAAAAGTAAAATAACTATCTGTAGTTAAACAAGTGGAAATGAAAAAGCATAATCGTTATATTGTCTCTGTTAATAAATTAGTAAAGATCAATATTTGTATTCAAGTACAAGGACGACATTTTCAACACTTAATTTAAGTAATAAAATGACATTTTCTTACTGCGGAGAGACTTTCGGATCGCCCTGTTTTATTTTTGTTTACATTTTGTTATGAGAAAAGACAGACTTGTTTGGTGCCTCTTTGACATATCCTACACCCAAACTTAGACTTACACTCGATTTATATTTTTTGCCATTAAACAATATATATATACAATCTAAACCTTTTAGTATGCTATAGTATATAATGTGAGGGAAGATTTTTTGATATGCATAGACCTCATGGACCTCATGTTTAGCGTAAAGGGAGTTAGGGGCTTTCTTAATGCCTTAGTTATTCGACGTATTACCTTTCCGGGATAGATTTTCCTCTGTAACGATAAATGTTGAGATTTTTCTTTGTTTACCACTGATTTATTGGGGTTTTTTACTGACTGATTGTCTGCACCTCTGTTGTATCGATTGGGTTATTTCTTGACGATTGGATCATTTCTGTGACTGACAGTGATTAGAGAATGGCGTCGATCTGCCTCTGGTAGGTCACTCAAGGGGAAAATGCGCGACGTACCATTGGCGAATCGCAGTGATAGACGAAGCGGTGAAAGAGTCGTTTTAGTGAGTAATTGTGATGAGTAAACGATTGCTTCGGTTCGTAAGTAGTAAACCAGTGAAAGCATGCGAGTTGAGGTGCGCGTGAACCTGCATGAATTCTTGACCTGATTAAGCGATCCTTGGGTATTCTAATTATGTCGGTACCTGCCCAATTTGAATGAAAAGGGCTTCAGTTTACGGGAGTAACCCAAGTGGGGTGCTATAGGTATAAAGTCGGATTTTGGAAGAAAGTCTTAGGATCGAATGAAAGTGTAGTTTTCTTGAAGATACATGATTGGAGTGTACTTGCTTGTAGTGGTAGTCCATTACCAAAGCGCGACGTCCGATAAGGTTGATCTTCGGAATCTAAGCGTTGTTTATCAGCAAGAATTTTGGTCTTTAAACCGAAGAACCTCCATAGGGTGTGGAGTAAATGTCTGTGTAATGGAGTGCGCCTTCTCAATATCGTGGGAGTTGTTATTTGCACATGTGCACTATGTACTGTTTCTTCGTGCATCTTGTGGTGCCTCTTTTGCGAGGGAGGGATTCAGAGCCATGTAGGGGAAAAGGTTATGTGGGTCTCTACAATAAAAGCGTTGCCAGGAGCGACGAACTGAAGTGTCAACATAGTTTACTAGTGATGCTTTTTATACGTACGAGAACAATTCAGATATTTTCCGCGTCGTTGATATCTACCTAATCATCTTTACGAAAAGATGGACTCTGCAATTCCTTGTCCTTCCTATAGAAAAATCTCTAGCGACCTGTCCCTAACTTCCTCTCCGAACGATCATTCTCCTCGCAGAAAGAAGAGAAAATAACTTAAAGAAATAGTAGAACTATAAATGGCAAGAAAGGTCCATGAAAGGTCATACAAAAAGACAAAACAAAATATGAAAACTATACAAAGTTAACCTGCCATGAAATTGTAAAATGGCGACGATTCCAACCGCTGGTTTTGTGGCCTGCAACCAAAACGTTCTACCGACCAAGCAACCCATTCATATTAAACATAACCCTGGCATGCATGTGCATACTTTTCTGCGCTTTTATGATGAAATCATGTGGTTTCAAACTACTAATTCGTTTGTTTTTCCGAAAACAGTAACCGAATTATAATTACAGTGTGTGACGAAAGAGAACGTCTCGTTTGCTCAATAGTTTTATGAGAATAATTGATATATAAGTAAAAGGTTGCGCTAATTTGTCTGATCAATTTCCTTGTTTCATATTGAGACCTCAAGCTTTGGGATGGACGGAATCAATGACAATCGCTTCCTTTTTTATAGTTGTTTGACTTTGCCTCTCTCCATTATGTGCTCAACTTGATATTCTTGAAATGGAAAATTTTGTTACAAGGTTTTACTGGTGATTTATATGTTACGTAGAATTGAATGGCACAATATGGTTAAGCAATTTTGATCGTTTGGTCTTAAATATTTTTTTTATATTTATAACATTTATTATTAGCTCACAACATCGTTTATTTGATTCTGTTTTCTTGTGAGTTGGTAATATTAACTCATAATAATTCTTAGATTAGAGAAGGGACGGAGGTGATATGAATTTGTGAGTAGCAGAACTCAGCTGAACATAACACTTCTAAGTTTTGTTTCGTAAAGATACACTTTCCATTCATTTGTAAGTCACACTAAATTATACGAAACGATGATGTTCGTTTACTATAGCCAGGATTAGCCACGTCTGCGCTGTATCGATCATACTTGATGGACGCTCCTCATAAACATTATGCAAATGACTTAATCCAATCTGTTAGATTAGCCATTTGGAGAGTAAAATGCTTGGTGAGGATAAGAAACGTCTACAGGGTATGTGGAAGTAGCTAATCATTGCTATAACAAGGACTGCTGACGAAAGGTCAGCGGCTAATCTTGGGAGGACTTTGGTGGCAAATATATCATTCGAAAGAGAATGTAAAACAACATAAGAGTCTCATATTTCGTTAGAATCGGCCGGATAGCTATGATATTATTGCCAAATAATTCCCTGGCTAGACTTGGGAGGACGTTGGCAAATATATCATTTGAAAGATAATGTAAAACAACCTAAAGGTCTCAGGTTTCGTTAGTATCTGCCGAATAGTTATGATGTTATTGCCAAAACAAAATAATTCCCGGGCTAACCTCGGGTGATGGTGGTGTAAGTTGTGTAGGGGGGTGTAGGTAGTGATGATGGTAAAGGTGGTTGTGGTGTAAGTTGTGTAGGGGGATGAAAGTAGTGGTGATGGTGTAGGTGGTTGTGGTGTAGGTGGTGTTCGTGTTGTAGGTGGTGGTGTAGGTTGTACTGTAGGTGGTGTAGGTGATGTTGGTGGTGTAGGTGATGTTGGTGGTGTAGGTGGTGGTTTAGGTTGTACTGTAGGTGGTGTAGGTGATGTTGGTAGTGTAGGTGGCGTAGGTGGAGTATATGGTAGTGGTTTAAGTGGTGGTGGTGGAAGTGATTCTGGTGTAGGTGGTGGTGGTGGTGGTTTAGGTGGTGGTGATGTAGGTGCTGTCGGCGTGGGCGTTGTAGGTGGCGTAGGTGGTGTAGATGGTAGTGGTTTAAATGGTGGTGGTGTAGATGGTAGTGGTTTAAGTGGTGGTGGTGTAAGTGATTCTGGTGTAGGTTGTACTGTAGGTGGTGTATGTGATATTGGTGGTGCAGGTGGCATGGACAGTGTAGGTGATGTAGGTGGTGCAGATAGGAGTGGTTTAAGTGGTGGTGGTGGTGTAAGTGATTCTGGTGTAGGTGGTGAGGGTTTAGGTGGTGCTGTTTTAGGTGGTTCTGGTGTAGGTGGTGGTGATGTAGGTGCTGTCGGTGGTGGTGTAAGTGGAGATGGTGTGGGTAGTGGTGTAGGTGGTTATCGTGTAGGTGGGGATGGTGTATGTGGTGATGGTAGTGGTGGTGGAGGTGGTGATGGTGTAGGTGTTGGTGATGTAGGTGCTTTAGATTTAAGTGGCGGTGGTGCATGTGGCGGTGGTGTATGTGGTGGTGGTGTATGTGGTGCTAGTGAAGGTGTTGGTGATGTAGGTAGTGGTGTTGTATGCGATGGTGGTGATGGTGTAGGTGGTGGTGGTTATAGTGTAGGTATTGTTGTGGAAGTGGTGATGGTGTAGGTGTTGGTGGTGTAGTTGTTGGTGATATAGGTGTTAGTAGTGTATGTGGTCATATTGTATGTAGTGCATGTGGTGTAGGTGGTAGCAATATAGACGGTGGTGGTGTAGGTTGTAGTGTAGGTGGCGGTGTGGGTAGTGTTGTATGTGGTGTAGATGTCGTAGGTGGTGTGAGTGATAGTGGTGTAAGTGATGTAGGTGGCGGCGATGAAGGTGGTAATGGTGTAGCTGGAGGTTGTGTAGGTGGTAGTGGTGTGGGTGGTGGTGTAAGTGGTCACGTTGTAGGTGGTGTTGGTGTAGGTGTAGGTGATGGTGTATGTGGTGGTGCTAGTAATGTAGGTGGTTTAAGCGATAGTGGTGTAGGTGGTAGCTTGGGTATAGGTGGTGGTGGTGTAGTGAGATGTAGGCATGTGACCGCGTTGGAGCTTACTGCCCTTCTCTCGCGTTCTAAGAAATCGGGCTCCCCAAAGGACATTTTTCCGCCTAAACTGTTATGTAAAATTCTGCCTGCTATCCTCCCAACGCTTCTTCACCTGTTCAACACTTCACTTGCAACTGGTCTTGCTCTCTCTTCCTTCAAACGTGCCCACATCCGTCCGATTCTGCAAAAGGCTCAACTGAACCCCACTGACCCTTCCAATTATCGCCCGATTTCGCAATTTCCTTTCCTCTCTAAGGTTCTGGAGAGAGTGGTTGCTTCACGCATCAACAGTCACATGGTGGCCTGTAACATTAATGAAACCTATCAATCTGGTTTCAAGTCAGGTCACTCCACAGAAACCGCCCTTCTCAATGTGTCCGATTGCTTACGAAGAGCCGCGGACAGGGGTTGTGTCTCCATCCTCGTTCTACTCGACCTCTCCTCTGCCTTCGATACTATTGACCATACCGTCCTACTTGATCGTCTCCACTCTTTTCTAGGCATATCAGGCTGTGCTTGACTGATTCTGCTCTTACCTCTCGTCTCGTAGCCAATCCGTTGTGATTGACGAGGTTTCATCCAACTCTACCCCCATTCGCTTTGGAGTGCCACAAGGCTCTGTCCTTGGTCCTCTACTATTTCGTATCTACCTTCTCCCTCTTAGTTCCCTTCTCCGTAATCTCGGTCTATCCTTCCACCTATATGCTGATGACACTCAAATTTTCGTTTCCTGATCCCCCACGTCCCTTGCCTACTCTATCACTGACCTCCTGGCTGCCTACTTCCTCCATTTCTGACTAGTCTCTACCAACTTCCTCAGGCTTAATCACTCCAAAACTGAGGTCCTCCTCGTCGGCACCCCTGCTCTTGTCAAAAAATCTAAATCTCTCTTTCCCTCGCTTACTCTGGGCGGTAATACTATCATTTTCTCTGACTGCGTTAGGAATCTGGGTGTTGTTTTTGATGAGCATCTCTCCTTTAAGCCTCATGTCCGCAATGTCAGCAAATTCTTTCTATGTTTCCTTCGTAACTTCTCTCGCATTCGCTCTCACTTTGATCGCCAAAGTCTTGAGACTGCTGTTCATGCCTTCATCACCTCACGTCTTGACTACTGTAACTCACTGCTTGTGAATCTGCCATCCTCCTCTCTCCACCCCCTTCAACTTGTACAGAACTATGCCGCCCGGCTTCTTCTCCGTCGCCCTCGCTTCTCTCCCGCGAAACCCTTGCTGCATGAACTGCACTGGCTCCCTGTCAGATCCCGTACTCACTTCAAGATACTTCTCTTCACATTTAAGGCCCTAAAAAACAAGGCCCCGTCTTACCTCTCTTCTGCCCTTTGGCCGCGCCATGTCCCTCGGGCCCTTCGGTCATCACATGCACCTCTTTTGAATATTCCTCGTTCATCCCTCTGCTCAATGGGGGACTGCTCCTTCTCAATCTGCGCCCCTAAGCTGTGGAATGCTCTTGCTGCTGAAATCAGGTTTTCTCCCTCTCTTACCACATTTAAGCGTCTCCTGAAAACGCATCTTTTCAGTATTGCCTTCTCCCCCCTCTTGAATTTCCATTGAATTTTCATTCTCATCTCAGCACAACGTGTGCTCTGGGAAGGCCTCAGGCCTTGAAGAGCGCATTACAAAAGACTTATTATTAGTTGCCCGCGACTAAAAAGCACACTTTTAATTCTGTTATTTTTTTACATTTATCTTCCAAAATAAATTTGCTATAGATTAATGTCTTAACGCTTTGAGTCAGATAAGGAGTATGCAGTGATTTATGGGTATGCTTAAATTACTCACCAGGTTCCGTAAAATAAATAGTTTGGCTTATAACTGATGGTTGTATAGAAACTTGTCTTGATTGATTCTACTTCACTTTTGCGGTTTGTTTATTTTTTATAGGGGAATAAGATTTTTTACGCTCATCTATTATTTGTGTAGTTAAAAACAGAACCCTTAACATTTATAAAGTTATTTGACCATTTTTTGCAGCCATATTAGGTTTCTGTTGCAAACCGATGTGAATAGTAGATTAAATTCTATGCGAGAGAATTAAGTTCGAATGCGAGTGAGCGATTGAGAGTCAACCAAAAGGTCAATTGCAAGAGACAGCGGATTGAAGGAAATCTATACGTAGCAGACAAATTATTTGGTCCGTTATCAGGTTGTCCTCTCTCTCTCAATCATTTTCCTTTGAGGATCTGAGCTCGTATCCATCATCTGTATCGCCTCTTTTTTTAAATACTTATACAATTTATTTTTAAATATGATAATTTTAGTCGTTTGTAAATCATTTGACCACCTTATATGTAAAATAGTGCTTGCACACGTTAGTGTAAAATTTCTTCCATTTTTATTTGAACTCATTGTTTCTCGCTATGTTCCTTTTTCCAAGGTAAAATGAAAGTATGAATATTATCAAACCCCTTTTGAACGTTAAATGTATCAATTGTTTTGGTATGAATTTATCTACAGTATAGTCCTCAAAGATCAGAGCGACTGCATTTCTCTCAAAATATTATCCATAACTTTTGAAATAGAAATCCGAGGTTTCCAAAATTGGTGTACGATCATCTACAATTATAAAATACGTATATGTAAAGTTTATGCAAATTTGGATGAATAAACGAGTTATCAGCGGATAAGCAATTACTAGAAGAATTTAAGTCTCCAAAGGGATCCGAAGGACAGCAGAAACAAATTTCTATTGGAATATAACGATTAAATTATCAGTGGAAAATATTTCTACAAGTTATAAGTAATTAGTATTTAATCTGGAGGCCTTAATTCTCGATGATGCTTTGATATTTCCGGTCATAGAAACGAATCAACTTGTGAAACACTTGCTCAATAATCTTGCTCAATTCATCTCGAAAAATTTCGTAGAGTTCTTGAACTGTTTTCGGATTCCTCGCTTTAGACCTCACTTTGAGTGTCTTCCAAATATTTTCAATGTAATTTAGGTCCGGACTCAATGCAGGCCACTTCATATGATCACCGTCTCTGGTGATGCAGAGGACTTTAACCTAGATGATAATCTGCAGGTTGGGCTTTGGAATCTTTCAAATAGGGCAAAGCATGCTGTGACTGCAATTTCTTTTACATTTGTGCATTCAGTGTGCCCAATAAGCGCACAAGTCGCCTAGTCTCTTCTAACAAAATCACTCACCAGACAATGTCACTTCTTTTGCTAACCCTCACACTATTTTTGGTGCAATTAACAGACGCCATTTTACTTGCTCAATGACGAACGAACTTTCTACCATCATATCCGAACAAATTAGAGTTACATTTTGCACTGAAGTAGATTTAACTCTATTGGACATCTGCCAATGTAACAAGCTGACTGACGAATGCAAGACGAACTTTCTTGTTCATCGGATTGATCAATGGCTTGACCTTCAATGTGCAAAAAGGAAGACTATCTTCCTCCAGCCAACGTGACATAGTCTGTCTGCTGATATTAATGGCCAAAATCTCACTAGTCTCTCGAAAAACTGCTACAGCCGTCTTGAAACGCCTCTACTTTACAATTTTGGTAATGGCTCAGTCTTCCCTCTTCTGGTCTTCCTTGCCCTACCTGTTGATTTATCATTCTTACACAAACTTGTTTTCTCATAATCTGACAAAATATCATTGACTACATTTTTGAAGCGCTTGACAGTCTCCACACTAGCTCCAATTCAAAGACTATCTTCGTGGCGCAGCTTTACGATCAGCTGGCGGACAGAGAGAGGCATTACAGGTTTCTTAGGAATGTTACCATACACAAGAATGAACTGCATTTAGTTGTTATGCAATCAATGTCAGTTCTCTCTACAAGAAACCTAAGCGTCCGGATCATTTTGGACACCACTTTCTCTAGTAAATCGATTATCTACTGATAACTTCTATTTTATTCACCCAAATTTGCATAAAATTTACTTACAATTATTTTATACCTCTAAATAATCGCAAGCCAATTTTCGGAAACCTTGGAATTTCTCTGGCGAACGTTATGGAAGATCTTGTAATTGAAATACGGCTTTCTGGCATTTGTAGACGGTCCTCTGCACTAAAAAGCTTGTAATTCTTGCTCTTTCAGCCATCGGCGCAATTCATTTTTTTTAAGACTATAAATCATCTTTGTTTCTCTACGCTGACCCCTTTTGAACACATAAAGGTCACTAATCATGTATATATGATATTTCAAAAATGCATTCACTATTCCAATATCATAAAGGCAAAATTGTGTCTTTGCTTTTGCGATCATAGCACCTAGATAGTAGTCTCTAAGTTCAATTCATCAGTTTACATTGTTTAACTCGCTGACTATAATAGAGTTATGTTTTATTTGTACTTGTAGTACTTGTGATTGCTATTATAAACACTCCCCACAGGTGTTTATTGGATTTAGGTTTGGGCTCTGTGGTAGCTAGTAGATAGGGGTGATTTCCACTTCCCCAATCCAATTATTTGAATTGTTGGATGTATAACTGCATTACTTGGTACTGTGGGATGTAATTTCTGGATAAATGACTAAAACTTGTGACCAACGGGTGGTATAAGTTGTGGACTTCATTATTCTCTGGCACTGATGAACACATGCAGCCCCAGACCATTAGAACCACCTCTAAGCTTCACAGGTGGTATCACAACATGAGGGTAAAATGCTTTTTCAAACTCTTCATATTATAAAGGTTGCCCCAAAAGTGCTGAAAATCCGAAAAATTGTTTAAAATATGCTAATTTTCAAATAATTTTCTTCTAGGATATATATAAATAGAATTACATAAATTACATGTGAAATAACAATACCGCAGTCTTTATGTCGATCGGTCTGTCCGATGGTAATCATTTTACTTTTTAATGAGTTTTTGAAAGTTTTGCAGGTCGTAAGATCAGTTGATATGTTTGTGAATTGATGATATGTTTGTTAATTAAATCTCTTTTTTTTTTACATTTTTGAAATAATTGAGAGCACGCGACTTAGGTCTGTTGAACTTGTTGTCTCAATGAAGACGTTTATCAGATATCCATAGCTTCTTTCTCGCCTTGAGTATCTTTAGGTCTTGATATTCAATTCTTCTTTTAACTGTTCTGAGTGATATTTTTTTTTTAACTTGAATCTTCATTGAACCCCAATCAAGTTCAGAAAATGGTTGTCCCTGATTCTGTTGTAAAGCCCGAATGATACATGTATCCTCTATGTGTTGTAAGACATTTTCTGCCACCTCTTTTCCTTATTACAAAGCTTTTGGTCTCTTTATATCTGTTTATAGTATTTTAACAGCATACATATCTTTAAGGTTTTATTTTTTTAGCAATTCATACATACTTGTGTTAACCCTTGGCTAAGAAGAGGTTGGATTTGTGCTCTATCTGCTTCTGCAAGTTCTTTAGTTTTAGTAATATTACTTATTTATAACGATATTGAATACACAATAGTTATAAATTTAAGCTGAAATAAAAGAAATATTGATTAAATTCTGAGTTTCAAGCAATGGTTGCATATGAAGGGGCGGTGGCGGTGTACATTGCAACCATGCGTTCATGGATCTCTTTTGCATTCTTGCTTTCCTTGGTCAAAAATTTGATCACTGCGCGGTGCTCAACCTTTTCCATTGTTAAAAAAATTGTGACTGACGATCTGCGATCAGCTACTGTTTCTTAAATAGACGAAGCAGGAGCGTGCAGATGCAGATCCTGACTTATCATATCCTGTCCTAACACCCCCACAAACAGCCCTACCGATTCGCAAAACTTATTGACCGCCCCTCGTACTAGTACTAAAATACTAAGTAATTCATTTATATAACAAAATATTCAAACATATCAGCAAAATACACACTATTATCCTACATATTTATAAATATGATAAATTCTAAAAAGTTCGATTAGTTTTCCAACCTGTGTTATGAAAAATATTATTTCTTGCCAAGCAGATATCCAAAACTATCCGAGGATTTAAAAAAAAATATAAAGATAACATTTGTTAAAAACATTTTGAAAAATCTTGACTATATAATTTGGGAAAGGGTACATTGTACAGCCGTGTAACTGTGAGTAGAATATGTCAATGGCAGATAAATAATATGATGCATAAAACAAGGACTATCAGGCATTTAATGCCATTAATCCCTGCCACAAACAGATTAAAAAAGAGGTGGGCTACTTTAATTATCATACGTGGATATGGACTTGTTTATATAATTATGTCCTTATGATAACTATTATTGAATGGTCTTATATAACTTTTAATATTCGTCCTGTATTCTTTGAATTTGAGCCGATAATCAAAAACCTTTGTAAATAAAATCTTTCTCCTTTGAATTAATAGCCATTTCCATTATTTTTTATATTTATTTTCCTTGTGTTTCTTTATTTCGTTTGTTATTATAGTGCTCTATCTTTCTATTTATTCTCTGTTTTTGTCTCCGTATATTTGTCTATTTTATGCTTTGTTGTCTTAACGTTTTATGAAGATTTGATTTTTACTTTGTTTTTACATTTATCTTTATTTGATCCGTTTGCCTTTAATTATAGATTTCTGTTTCGTTGGGTTTTTTTTTGCCTTAAGAAAGATGTTTTGCCCTCATTAAACACCGTTTATCTGACTTCATTGTTTGCTTCTGGTTGATCCATGCATTTCTTCAGTTTTCGAAGACCTTTCACTATTTCTTCAATGACAGAGCATTTATTTTCTGCTTGACCTTTGCCCCTGCCAATTGTTTGACTGGTTAATCCGTCTTGTTCCTCGCGTTCGTTAACTCGAATCTTTTACCCAGGATTTAGGTGTAGTTAACTCTAGTAACGAATACATTGTGCTTCATCTTGACGGTGGTGTACATGTATGCTCACTACAGTTCAATCACTCTTATCTTTATGTATGTCTCGTGCCTTTAGTTGCCTGCGTTTCCTTCAGGGATCAATTTTGCATTACATCATCGAATTTAATCTGTGCCCCTTTATTGCTAGCATTCATTTGGCTCTTAACTTTTATTTACTCTACGGATAATTAATAACTTTCTTTACCTTATTTTTTCTGTTTCATAACACCATTATATAATTCCCACTTCTTTTTCATTGAACTTAGAAAAATCAAGTGTTCTATTCAAGTGCCTTTATTATTTATCATCTTATTTGGTGCTCGAGTCATCAAACATTCCAGCTTGCGTCAGAATCTTCACGGATTATTAAATTTGCACGACCCAAGGGAGAAGATGAACATTCAAATTAGTTTTTAAGACCTAAACTACCTAAATTTAACCAATTAAGACATACCAATTAAGACCCGATGTTTAACTAATTAAGACAGCAAAAATGATTAAATATACAATAGAAGCTAATCACAGATAAGAGTCTCGTAATTCATTTAGCTGTAGTCTATAAGTTACTATTTCGGCACGTAGGTCGGTCGGTGGATGGTAACAATTTACTTTTCAATGAGTTTTTGGGGCAATAATTTCGTAACTTTTCGGCCTATTCTAGAAAGTTAAAACCCTTTAAGGTGCTTTACATTTTCGTTCGAAAGATATAACTGTCAAGGTCCTCCTAAGGTTAGTTCGAAAATTATTGAAAGTTTTGAAAGTCGTAAGGTCATAAGTCAAAATAACACGCGACCTAGGTCTCTTGACCTTGTGTGGTACCGAGCGGACCAATCTAATGGTAATCATTATCAGTGAAGAAGCGAAAATCGATCCATAATTTTGAGTTTCAAATCCACACCATAAAAATCTATTGACAAATCGCTGCATAGAGCTTCTATGCAGCATTTTTTGTCGGCAAAATAGTGGTGGCCAGGATGCCAGCACTCAAACTCAGTTCCATCCTTTAGATGGGTCATTCAAAGCCCACCTCTCTCATCCATTTTGAACAGTACTGGCGGGTTTCCATTGAACTCTACACAAGTGGATGTCATATGTAGCATAGACAACTTGCACCCGCTGAAACATGTATGATTGCGGGCCTAATCATCTCCACTCATTATAAGAGTATTTGCGGCTATATTTCTTCTCCACACTTCGATTCCTCCCATTCACCACTTTACAAATATCTCCTTACCACTATTTTGGTCCCTCCTCGTTAGTTTTCACGTCTTACTTTTAAGAAAATAGTAATAATAATGAACCATTAATCAAATTTTCCGCTCAGATTTATCTCTGTATGGCGTTGGTAAAGCCAAAGATCAAATGTGTGGAAGTTCACTTCTGAGTTGGATCGCGCACTATGGGTTAGTGGAAGGAATACAAACCGAGTTACCGAAAATCAATTTAAGTTTTAATAGGAACCATTAGAATTTTGGGCTTTATGCTTAGTAGGGTGGAAAGGGGTGAAGGGAGTGGGAGATTTCATGGGTGTTGATTCACGCTGACCGCAGTTTATGGGAAAGCGGTTACAGAAGACAATGATAGAGTGAACTGACACCGGGGTTAGAGTTCATACTATTGAGTGTATGTGCTATTTAAAATTTGTTCATGGAGGTTTATGGATAGACGATGTTTGCTAGGGCATCCTTATCCTTATTATCACTTTTTTTCCTTATGTTCTTTCTCCTCTGCCTGTTCTATCGCCCCTCGGTCTTCCAGTCATACCTCAGAAAGACATTCGCAGCCCTCGAGAGAAGCTTATATCATCACTCTCATCTTCATCTTAAATTGTTTTCCAATAAAGTGGGAGGGTGTGTAAGGGGGGTACATCAGCCCCTCTTAAAGGATTCTTCCCATCTCCCTTCTTCTTGGCCTACTTAGGACAAAAAGCTAGGTTTTCCCCAATTATTTCCCCTTCATACCTATTGTATCCCAACATAATTCTAGCCAGGGAAGAATGCTCCCAGAACATCCACTCACAAACCCCTCCAGGCATATCTTTTGCACACACTATTATCGACTCACCCACTGACACTCTACTTTCTCTTAAACACTCTCATACAATCCATCCATCTTTTGAAAAGGAAACATGTCAGTCGCGATGAAAGGATTAAAGAAAAAGAAATTCAAAATTACATCAGGTAAGCATTTATGATGTTTACAATGAATCACCTGTTGCATAAATTGCAGGTCTACTTAATAAACAATTTATTTTTCAAATTCAATAAAAAAAGGGATTAAAAACTATGTAAAAATCTCCCTAAAAGAGATGAGTTTTTACCTTTTTCCGGTGGAAAAAAGGAACCAAATTTAGTAGTTCTTAGAGCTTATTTAAAAAGAAAATATATATTTTACTGCGTATATTTTGTTCTATATTTGTGACTAAATTTGTATAAAATATTGCTAAATTTTATATAAATTGATTTTTTTTATTATTAATTCATGTATATAATATTCATTATATTGTACTAGGACTAAACCGAATAGTGCAAACACTTGGGTAATAAAGAACATAATCGTCGGTGACTATAATCATTAACTCTGTTAACAAAAAAAAAAGGTTGGCCCACGTCGGCTGCACTAAATAAAACACCACAAACCCCACAAAATCACCCCAAATCACACCCCCTTCCTAAACCACCCTAAACCATCCGTTTAAGTCTTATCAAACATAAGCCTAACCATCTTTATTTTTGAGAATGGAGTCCTTGCGGAGAGGTCGGCCTGCCTCGGCCCCTCCTCTCCCAGTCAGAATGGGGAGAATATTAGGGAGGGGTGTCCTTCAATATCGTTCTAACCTTTCTCTTATTCTCGATAAAACCGATTTATCAAGGAAAGTGATACGAGGCAAATACAATTTTACAACATATCATACATTTTTGCTCGAATTAGAAAACGCTATAAGATGCACTCTGTGGCAATACACAATTATTATTTTTTATCTTAAAAATAAGAAACAACGATTAAAAAAAGTGAGTCAAAACAGAGATTCCTAAAGCACACAAGAAGCCTTTATAAGTCAAGATGGTGTGATTTCGAGTCAAACTCTGCAGTAAGTGTGTAAGTGAAGAAGAACGCATTCACTTCGCAAAAATGGGGATTTTCTTTCATTTAAAGGGTCCATTCTGGCGATGGCTAGCAAAAGCATAACCGCCAAAGTTTAAACTATTCAGGTTAATTATGTTCTTTATCTATGGGATACATTAAAATCAAAAAAGAAAAACCAAACAAACCAAAACTACAAACAAGTGAACAAAATCCTTCTAAGGCTAAGAAAAACGAACAAAAACGAAAGAGCAAGATCAGGTGCGGGAGAGAAACCCGCTCCCCCATGAGACCAATCATGAAAAAAACTATATATAATGTATGGAAAGAGGGAAAGGGGCTTCATCCTCCAGAAACTCTTTCACTACATAATCAGGGATGCACGAACCGGTCCCATCTACAAGAAACACCGGTAGAGGCCCCGTTCCGCTTATTACCGAGACAAGTAATGTGAGGGGAGGATTTTTTTTTTATAAGAATAGGCCAGACAGTCTAGGGAAACAAATGGATATAAAGGCAGCACGAGTAAAATAAGTAAATACAGAGAAAAAACGTTAATAGTGAAAGGTATCAAGGTTAAATGAATGTTGCACAAACATCATCAAGCCTAGAGGCAAGAATTGGAAAGCCCTTTCAAACCTCCAACAATTCATACACATTCGAACTCCCCGATTAGTTTTATAACTAAGGACACAAAGATGAAAAATATAGGGCAAAATTATGGAGATCAGTGATAAAAGGTTACCTTATTCCATTATTCTATGTTATTTTAGGTCCAATAAAAGAGAGAAAATGAACGATCCAAAATAGAATAAATAATGACTTGCAATCTTAAAGCTTCCTTTTTTTTCAAAATATATACAAACTCAGGGGGCTAATTTATGTAGATTATTTGATGTTATCTCAGACATACTTTTGAACCTATTAATCTATTAGACTAACTTTTTATCTATAAAATTTTATATACTCTCATTTAGTGAATGACGCAACCAGGGAAAAGTTAAAGTTTAAAAATACAACAACCAGTTGTATTAAAAAGTAAAAGTAAGGGAACAGTTCCTTTGCTGCCAAACGTCCTTCGCCCTTTCGGTTAGCCTTCATACGTAACCGAGAGGCAAAAGTAAACCGTGGACCACTATTGGAACTGGAAAATAAGGGACATTAGCATGGAATAATTCGATAGCCGCTTCTCTTCGAAGTATGTGAGGCTAATGTATGCAACATAAAACTTCCACAGGAGAAAATTGTTTATAAGCTGTTTACAAAAGAATTTTGGAGAGAATGAATTGTGTGAGTTGGCAGTCCGGGAGAAACGATTAAATTTTATTCTGATTATGATCACATATCCAAGATAGTAGTTAAAATCAGACTCAAAGTAATGAGGGAAAATGTTATAGAAGTTCAGTAAAATTTCAACTTCGGTTACAAAGTTGTCTCTGGGTCTCTCTCTATGTATAGTTTAAATTCTTTGCTACATTTTTCTCTTCATTTCTTCTGACAATGTGTCCCTTTTTTTTCATTCTTATAATTTATATCCTTTTTACTATATCTGACTTTCGTAGAGAGACAAGAGATGAATTAGTAAGGTACTAAATTATTGTAGGACGAGGAACCAGCAGGAAGAGCAAAAAGTTCCTTGAGGGATATTTTTCAACAACAAATAAATAAATGGTCAAATAAAACATCTACCGCTATTACATTAAAACAAGGTCAGCTCACGAAAAGGTCGCGTGCTCTCACTTATTCTGATTTATGACCTTACGACCTCCAAAACTTTCAATAGTTCAAAGACTAACATAAAGGTTTTAAATTTCGTTAGAATCGGCCGAATAGTTATGATGTTATTGCCAAAACAAAATAATCATGGGCTAATCTTGGGATGACCATGGAAGTTATGCCAGTGGAAAGAAAATGTAAAACAACATAAGGGTTTCGAATTTCTTTAGAATCGGCCGATTAGTTACAATGTTATTACAAAAACAAATAAAAAAAAGCAAAACGGGAACCGACTGACCTACATAGTGAGATGTAGCGTCACCCGCGACTAGACTCACACGCGACTAAAAATAATGTAATTCACTTTTCCATTCCTCATCGCACATTTACCGTAACTTACCCATGTATACAGTTGCAACCTTTACCAATTCCATATTTGTAAAAAGGCAATGTATAACTTAGTTCCTACTTCTCTATCACTGGTCTGGTCACAGATCATAGCCTAGAACTCATGGTTGTAACACCTCTGAGGAAGGACTTTAGCATAGGTCCAAAAGCTTGGAATAAAGTTCACTCAGCTCATTTGCACTCATTTTACCTCTAATATGTACCCTGAGCTATAAGTCTTCAGTTCTAAACTATATTCGCTATTGAATAGCTTAATAAAGAGATAAAATAGAAAAGATCCTTTGCAGGAACGGCACGACCTTAGAACAGCTTTTTATTTCACAGTTGTCTGTGCCAGGGAATATTTCCTAAAAGTGTGTGGCACAGTGCACTAGTATTGCAAACTCAGGCTCATGCTGTCGCAAAGTGGATGAAGATAGCTTTATTGGAGACCTAAAATCAAGTGTCAAATAAAGTGTGGTAATCATATGGCTAATCCGAATTGAAGACACGATAAAAATCAACAAACATGAGGTCATCCTCCGTAGTAGATGGTCGCTTAGTGAAAAACTTTACCCGATTCTGGGAGACGAGTCTATCAAAATAGATCAAATCGTGAACTTTTAAACGAGACCTTTGATTGTAGAGCTGAACATTGTTTTTCAAAACGGCCTGAACTTTGACACTATCGATCCACGAGTTTCTGAGATTATGGTTCCCTTTGGAGCGACAATCGAAGACATACATAGACGGGGTTTCTGACTGAGTTCAGTTAAGAGAGCCTTCCAAAGTCCACTCTCCCTCGAGGTTCAAAGCACCTTGATAGAACTAGGAAAAATAAAAAAAAAATACCTGGCAGTAGGGAGAGAAGCACTACCGCACCCTTTTATTCCAATGCACTGTGTCTATGATAACAGAAAATATAAGTGTACAAAGAAAGATAAAATCAATATCCATGAAAGTATTTACTAAACTCTAGTTTTCATAGCATCCAAAAAGATAACAGGAGGGGAAGACCCAATGTGTAAATGAAAATTTTACAAATGTAATTAAATTATGCAAAAATGACAAAAAATACAAAACAGACAAAAGCTTCAACCCCACCAAAAAAACGAACCTAACCCTTGGGCTCTCGAGTTTTCACTAGTATAGTGAAGCTCTCCCAAGCCCTGTCTGATCTCTCCTTGTCTTATAGATAATGCGATAGAGATTTAGACTTAGTTACTGCGTTCAACCTCCAGTGAAAGCGATCTCTGGGGCTGGGGTGCAGTTAACTCCATCTACACAGGTCACCACACACATAGCCAATCGCAGTAACGGTGTTTCCTCCTATCTTCAAACACACCGCTCTTCTGACCTGGAACCAATCGAAGGTGTTTTTATATACACACTCCTCTGACACAGAAACCGTACCTCTTCTTTGAGTCACAGAGGGTTCCCTGTTTGCTGGTTTGCGGCAAAGCACAAAATTGTCGCTCTTTGCATCTTTTTTCCCAAACGAGGATCGTCCCCTTATGTTCTCGGGATTACCAATGATTGAACTACTGATCTATATATGATTTTTTTTATCTGGTCGAAAGATCTACTCTAGGAGTGAAAAGTGAGAGCACCGTTTAACCCATGGGAGAACCTGAATTGAACATTGTGAAGGGCAGCTGGAAGAACACTGTTTATGACAGCAAACGGAGACACCTAAAAATCAAAACTATAATAATATTCTTTTTTGTTGAACTTCCAGTTTTTCGTATTAAACGTATAAGTTTTAATCGGAAATGAACAGAAGGCTTTAATTTTGTACCTTATATTTTAACCTAAGCTTTCATCATATACTTATGACATCGTCAAAAAATTGGATTTTATGACGTCCTGCAAGCGACTATTTATACCAATACAAAGGTGGTATAGAGGTAGGATGAGAGAATTAGTCCTTGGTGGTCCTCAATGATTGCAGGGTGCCTAATATATGAATCTGTACATGATTCTTCCGTACATACAAATTGATACTTCCTATTGTCATTGTTGAAACACTTTTTGTTCTAATTTCAGAACTAATGTTCTTTTATTCTTTTATGTTGGGTATTTCTTTGTTTTTAATTCTTTTTCACATATGTAGATGCGGCTATGATAATAATCTCTCGCCACATAACCGCATATCTTAACTGCGTCAGTGCACGGATCAGTTTACGAATGTCCCCTACGGGTGGATCAAAACTATCCCGTACCACGAATGAGCGAAAACGAATTCGTGTTTGGGATGACATACTTGAAGGGTAAAATAGTACGGAGGGGTGTAATTTAATTATATTGGTCTATTGGGGTGAGAGATTGCTATATAACCACATATCCTAACTCCATCAGTGCTTCCCGACAGAGCTGATCAAAGTTTTGCTAAACTTCGCTGTCTGCGCCTGTTTAAAATTTCTAGATGACCGAAGTCTTATATAAAACCCACCTGCGGGCAGAGTTAATATAATACTGGGTGGCCGAAAAGTTACTATGCCCTGGAATATATAGTCTCCCTTGCGATCACAGTGGTCAGAGACTCTCACTGTCGACCGAGTACGTAAGTTCTCAAATATAGGCGTGCAGCAACAGTTGCGGATGTTAAAACTATCCAGTTATGTCTTCAGGAAAGTGGGGGGAGCTGAATTTCAATATATGCTGTAAGAAGAACTGCCAGAGCTGAAGTGGTTTGGCGGCTGTGATCCTGGCCAGACTATATATTTTCAGTTCATAGTAACTTTTCGGACACCTTGTATTTTTCTTAAGCAACTCTGTCTTAGATGCTAATATAAAGAAATCTCAATAACCCATGCAGCAGAGATGACTAAGAATAAAAAGCAATAGAGGGGCAGAGAAAGATTGTAGGGCCCTCGGACGATGGCGTAAGGTCAATGAGAAAAACCAGTAGGAAGGTGATGTGATATCTGAGGTCTTACAAAAAAAAGAATAAAAGTAAGGAGATTTTCCATCAAATGGGCAGCTAGTGTATTTCGTGAAGTAGGAGAGTTGTATGAGAGAAATTTCCCTGCGGAAAAGAAAAGGAACTGCAAAGTTTCGAAACAGTTGGAGAGGCCAAAGAGTGGAAGCCTGTTCCAGTGAAAAGAAGATTGCGGTAGTCAAGGCTGGAGGAGGGGAGGAGGGTATGGAGGACAATCTCGAAATTATTTTGGTCAACGTAGGAGCAGATGTGGCTGAGATTATGGAGAAAGTATAGATATATTAACATATAAATATTATTATTATTAAATAATTTTAATAATAATAATCAATGTGGCCGCTCTTGGAGGTGAGCACGCACTCCAGGCGAAACCTGAAAACCGCGGACGAAGTCCTTCCTCATGCTGGCCTAAACGCGGTTGACGGAAGAAGTACGCTCGTCAACGTTGCTGCTTTGGACCTTACAGGCCTTGCTCTTGATATGCGTCTACACGCTGTAGTCGAAGGAATTGATGTGGAGCGACTGCCGCGGCCAAAAGCCTTTCGACCAGAAGTTCATGTTCGACCCCACCCACTCTTGCATGGTCATGGCCGTGTGGACTGAGGCACCGTCATGCTGAAAGACTTAGTCCGCCTTCTTTGTGATCTTTCTCAGCCATGGCAGGAAATTCGTGGGCAAGATGTCCATGTACTCCGCAGTGTTGAGCCTGTAACCTGTTGAGAACCACACCGGCGCATCTTCTCGCCATTCGATGCTATGACGCCGATCGGAGTCATGGAAGCCAGGATTTTGTCTAGGGCACGTAGCGGACCTCGGAGACAGCCTCGACGAAGCATACTACGCGGTCGTTCTGATTGTTAATTAACGAATAGACAGTAAAGGATTTTTATTATAAAAAATGAGAACTCAATTGTCATGAGTCTTCAAGGCGTTGAGAAGCGACGGCAGCGCTGGCGACGTTGTGCTCGCATACGGTCGGTGAGCGAGGCCTTTCCACTAACCACAAGCTCTTGCCGCCCTCCTTCTTAACGGCCCTGGACACTGTGGCCACCGAGAAGGGTTTTTTTGGGTTTTTTTGCAAGCGCCGTCATTTGCAGCTTCAGAACAATTTCAAAAGCTTTCTCACATCCAAACGGTTAACAACTTGAGGTCTGCCTGAAAGAGGTCGATCTTTGAGATACTCGTATTCGCGACTCTGTGGACGGTTATGTGGCTGACGTTGTGCCGCTCGGCGTTTTTGAAATTGTTGTGACCCGCGCGCAGAAAAGCAGAGATCTCGATTCTTTTCTTTTTAATCTCGACACACATGCACAAAATGGAAAATATGTTTTAATAACACATGCTGGAAAATTAAAACTTTAAGTATGTTTGACGGAACCTTTTCTATCACACACGTAATATAAGGAACAATAGTTTTAAAGCAAGCCTTATCCGTTTGAGTACTCACAGGTAATACGAAGGGCGGTCAATAAGTTTTGCAATTTGGATATAAGGAAACGAGATATAAGGAAAAGGGTTTTATTATTTTTCAATATAACTACCCTCGACTTCAATGCACTTGCGCCGCTTGTCCCTGAGGCTTCGAATTCCTGACAACCAGAAATCTCCTGACTGCTCTTCAATCCACTCCTGGACGGCGAGCTGGACATCTCCATCGAACCCAAACCGGCGTCCACGCAGTGCAGCCTTGAGCTGGTGGAATAAAAAGTAGTCGCTAGGGACCAGATCTAGACTGTAGGGGGCATAGTTGAGCTCCTCAAATTCTCACTCGCGTGGGGCAGCTTGTGCAACTCTGGCCTTGTGGATTTTGACGACGTTGAAGTCGATCATGGGGCGTGAGGTTTCTAAGGACCCAACGGGCAGAGACCTTGGTCATGGCCAAATTGTCGTGGATGATGTTGATAACACTTTCATGTGATATTCCAAGTTCTTGCTCGATTTCTTCGACCTCCACCCGTTGATTTTAGAGGATGATCCTCTCCACACGGGCCACATTGGCCTGACGGGCGTCCTGGACGGGGATCATCTTCAAGTGACTCACGACCATGGCGGAATTCCCTATTTCAGCGAGCAATGGTTGCATCGGAAGTGATAGTGTCGGTGTACACTGCAACCATACGTTCATGGATCTCTTTTGCATTCTTGCTTTCCTTGGTCAAAAATTTGATCACTGCGCGGTGCTCAACTTTCTCCATTGTTGAAAAATTTGTGACTGACGATCTGCGATTAGCTACTGCTTCTTAAATAGATGAGGCAGGAGCGTGCAGCTGCAGATTCTGACTTGTCATAACTTGTCCTAACACTCCCATAAACAGCCATCCCCCTTCCTCTGTTTTGCCCTATCGATTCGCAAAACTTATTGACCACCCCTCGTATCTGTTGTGTCATGGTTGAAATTTATTAAGTTGTCCGATACCCATTCATTGATCATCCTATAAGCGAATAGTAAACTTCTAAGAGTGTTAGCAAATGATGTTAGGGATATGTAGAAATATATTAGAGTGTCATCAGCGTAAAAATAAAATGATAGGCCAAGACGACGCATAAGTATACCATGATGAAAAAGAACCAACCCTTGCAAACTTCAAAACGCATCTTCACCAGCCGATACATAACACTTAAAAATAAGGAAACATGATATATGATTAAAGATCCAAACGAAATTAGTTAAAAGAACAATGTAACCACTAACCAACAATACCAAATGTTGCCGAGACTTCCTAGAGTACCAAAATGGAAGGCTAGCTAACATCGGCAGCACGACGAAGGCAGTCCATTATATGTAGAATAGTTGGTTCAGTGCTGTGTTCTACCTTAAAACCAGCCGGAAAATATTATCTTCGTTGAAAGAGTACTGTCAATCTAGAATCAGAGCTGAAACCAACTTTTTAAAGACCTTTGATTGGAATTGAGTGATTGGGTATAGCTTTCCGGGTAGTTCGGCTTCAGTTTCGGTTTCTTTAGGATAGGGTAAAGAGCAGCATGTTCGAAATCAACTGCAATATATCAAATAGAAGGAGGTATTAAAAATATCAATGTGATAAGGGCGAAGAGCAGGAATGTACTGGTGCTAAACACATCGAGAGAAACAGTTTATAGAACAGGTCGTTTTCAAAGAAATTAGTGTAAAGTTTAGGACAATGAGGCAAGAGATAGAATTTGTGGTGCAAGGTTTTCAGTCGCTAGAAATAGAGTTAGTGTCCCAGAATGGATATGGACCATAGTATCAGAGAAAGAAGAATAGAATTCAGCAGAGAAGATCGGAGGAAAAGACCTGGGTGTAAGAGTGGCAGATAAATTATCACGAAAGTCTAAGAAGTCGTGACAGAGTCCAGGAGGGCATTGTGGAAGTGTGTAGCATGGAAATAAGTTACGAAAGATGCTGATCTTTCTGTATAGGAGCACGGGCAACATAGGCAGCAGGATAACCACGGAAAAGGTAAAAAATCGGAACTCTAAGAGTGATTTTCAGATCCTAGTTTTAAGTAGAAGTTTAAAATGTTAGGAAATTCACTTTTTTAAGGAGAAATGGGTAGAGATACCAGGGCACTAATTAAACCAATCCCGTGCCCACGTCCAGTGCCTCAACAAAGTAAATAAGGGAATAATTACCCACGCGAGGATGCATTAGCAAGATTGCTGCATTCCTCTCGGCTAACTACGTTCTGCTAACTACGTTCTCAGACGATAATATAAGGTCCTAGCATTAAAGTAATAACAAATTATTTATTCTTAAACAGTGAAAGATATCGGATTATATCACTTATACACAAGTATATACACTATCAAAAAACAAATAAACAGATCAAACAAGTAGTTAACAAATCGATAGCAATGCTACTAAATAAACAAGAATGAATGTGAAGGAACATCAAACGCGAGTGAATAGAAAGATTGAAAACGATAACACACAGGCAAATGTGGCTCGGATTGTAATTAAAAATAAGCACCCAACATTTGATAAAATCTGAGCAAAAATAATTATATTCATTTTCAAAAATCATGAGATGTAAGTGATTTGGGTCTATATATTCTTCACTTTTCTTTCTTTCATATTTCACAATTTTCCTACAAATGTTCCCTAGTTTATCTCAGCGCCTCCCGGATAGATCCGCCACTGTTGGTCTGCTCTAGCTTTCGGCCAAGGGGAGGAATGGAGAAGATTCAGGGGAAGCTTCCAAGGCTACACTGTCTCTATTAATTAAAACATCGTTCCAAAAGTTAAAAATAAACTTCGGGTACACTCACTAATCTATTATATATAAAGGGTCTTTCAATAAGGTTGCTCTATTTTTAAATGTAAATACTCGTAAAACAAGTTATGTGTGATATATGCACTCAATTTATTTTAAATTTGAAAGTAAATTTTATGGCATTAAGTGTGGAATATGACGTCGTTGAAATGTCCGCCGCGGCCTCGCTTGGTGAAACGTATTCGGGAGGCCCAATTTTCGATGACTTTGTTGCATAAATCTGGCTGAATTTGCTGGATAGTGTTCGTTATGTTGACTTTGAGGACATCAACTGTTTGCTGATTATTCGCATAGACCTGCGATTTAAGGTAGCCCCCCAAAAGTAGTCTAATAGCGTTAAATCACATGATCTCGGTGGCCAGTTGACGTCGCCGCCGCGCGAGATGACCCTGCCCTGAAATCGCTGGTGCAAAATGTCTATCGTGGCATGCGCAGTGTGGCACGTAGCGCCACCCTGTTGGAACCACATGTCGTCACTATCCATATCAGGCATATTCCAGTTGAGGCCACAAGAAGTTGCTTATCATCGTTCTGTAGGTCTCGCCGTTGACGGTTATGACAATCCCATCTTCATTCTCAAAAAAATACGCACCGATGATTCCGTTAGACGAAATTCCGCACCAAACAGTGACTTTGTTGGAATGCAATTGGTGCTGGTGTATTTCATGTGAATTGTTTTTGTCCCAAATCCGACAATTTTGCTTGTTCACAAATATATTCATCCAAAATTGGGCCTCGTCGCTGAAGATGATTTGGGGGGTAAAATTTGGGGCAACTTCCAACTGCTCTAGACCCCAATCAGCAAACACACGGCGTTGTCTATGGTCATTTACCTTACGTTCCTTAGTAAGTTGGATTTTGTACGGGTGCAAACCCAAGTCCCTAAGCATAATTCGCCAAACTGAAGCCGCAGAAAGGCCAAGTTCTTGTGAACGACGAGAAATTGACTGCCTCGGATTTTCCCGTACACTCTCATTTACGGCAGCGATGTTTTCAGCAGATCTTGCGTTTCGACGAAGTACGGGTGTTGGCTAATTGTTGATCGACCCTTTTGCCTCGAATTTGGCCACCAAGCGTCGAAGAGTGGACTCAGCAGGACGATTGTGGCGAGGATAGAAATCACGTAATGCGCGGAACGTTTATCGAACGGAGCATGATTTTGATAATAAGATTTGATGATTTTCACACGCTGTTTAACGCTTAACCTTCCATCGTGACTCGCCAAGTACTACTGAACAGTTCACAGGGAGATTGCCGGATGTCGCTTTAACAACATGGCCACTATTGCCTGAAAAAGCTCGAGCGTCCTTGTTGAAAGACTCTTTATATATATATATATATATATATATATATATATATATATATATATGAAAGGGAAATTACCACAACACGTGATACAATAGATACTTATTAATCGATAGGAAATAAAGAAAGATGATACACAAGTGAGTTCGTCTATCCCGAATTTCCTGTTTAATTTTTAATTATGAACTTGGTCACTAGGAATAATTTGAACAAGAAACTGCGAGAAGAATAATTAAATTAAATTTGAAATGAAAAATAATGGCCGTAATATAAACTTAGTAAAAAAATAAAAATTTCCACTTACTTGCTCTAATATAAGGTGGTTATTAAATATCCCATTCACAGTGTCTAAGTATAATATGCCTAAAGGATCCTAATAGGTAGCTATTATTAATAAATGACAGCTAAATATATACTTAGCCTGTGAAATGGTGATTACTCTTAATCTTGGAGCGAGATAATGGCTTATTTATCCATTAATATTTGTGAGACTTAAATCAAAATAGCTAAGTTATTATTATACGGCTTTGCACGCCGTATGAACCAGAACTTGACAACTCGCGGAAATCTTAGTAGATATTTAACGGGTTCTATACATATTTACGTCTTGACATGGAGTCGTAGTAGCAGAAAAGAAAAAAAACTGCTTCTCGGTACACACGGACCTGTGCTAGGTGGCAACTCGAAAAAATACACTTTCGCAAAACGCAACGATCACCACTTATTAAAAGTTAATTAACCCAAATAATTATTACTACTACTCCCAACTTACTTTAATACTCGTATAACAAGGAAGGTAAATTAAAAGGAATGTCAATGTACAATTCCCACTTTCGTTTCCAGAAGTAAAACAATTTACGACATCGTCATTTTTAAAAGACCTAACAAGGATCATCATAGATTAGGAAAGAAAGAAAAGAGTGATAGCAAACGGAATAAAATAATATAATCATGGAAGGTTCAGAGGCCGACCAGGATTGCTCTCTTACATACTCGTTGTGCGGTACATTCAAATATTTTGGAAATTTGATCTGAATTTTCAATTCAAATGAGGTGTTTTGTTTTGGTAGACCGCATTGTTGTGTGTGACCAGAAATATTATCAGTCGTAACACGTTCGAAAGTTAGGAGGTAAGATGCTCGGAATGATGTGGTCAAAGAAATTTCTTGGCTGACAAGACTTGTTTCTTCTGCTTGTGTGTAATAGTGCAGAACCATGCTGCTGCACTTACGGCCTTCCAGCGGCTACCTCCTGGTTCCAGGGAAACACGAACTTCTCCAGACACTTGATGTAGCCCTCTGGGAAGATAAACGGGGGCATAACGCTATTGCCCACCACAAACGCCATGGTGTGGACCGATAACTTGGTCTTCATGACTCTCAGTACATCTTTAGGTGGCACAGTAAGCCAGCGGTTGTTTTTCGAGTTCACCACTTGGTCTTGGCAGAAATCTTCTCGCTGAGAAGAACCAAAGCATGCCGGAGGTTATGTGTTTAGTTTATTCAAAAGCTTCGCAGCTCGTTCCTTCCACTTGTCCTTCATCTTCTACGATAAAAGGTATCCCTTTCTTATTTTTTTATAAGTAGTGGTGGATGCCCTCATGCATTAACTTCCTGATGAGAGACTCTGACACTTCCTTGACTCTGGCTATGGACCTCATTAACTTCCAAGGATTGTTGTTAATTATGATATAGATTGCTGCGACAAATTTTGGTGTTATTTATTTCCTGGCTTTCACTCAAAAGAGTACTGAGTGAACGCGTTCGTGACTTACTAACCTGATGTGAGAGCCGCATGCTCAATCGCACACCGGGCATTTGAAGTTCTCGGTCTACTTTGGGATTCAAGAGACGCCTGAGCGTGAAAGTGTTTAGCGTGCGAATCTGCCCCACTCTCATAAAACCCATGATCTTCATCAGAACAGCGTTTGTTTCAGTGGCACAAAAGATTGAGACGACTGAACCATTGAGCTGATTGCAACCCTCGTCCGTCCTTGTGACCGTTGACCAAATCGATTAGGTTCGTCCGATCACTCCGCCGTTGGGGATTTTCTGCATTGGCCATCTAACTTGGCTTGATGTTAGCCTCACGTTGGCACGTCGACGCTCCGACTGCTAGGAAACGCATCTGCTGTCATGCATTTCGTAATGGACATCGAATACAGTAAAACCAAATACTGGCAAAGCGAATAACCTTATCCATTTAACCAGAAAATCTTCCTTGGAGCAGAAATAGAGCAATTTTTTATTTTGCTGCCGATTAATTTCCATGTTTCAAATGCACGGAAAATGTCAGGATAAAAACAAAACAAAATAAACACGAGGAAATGCATCATTCTTGCGACCAAAAAAGCATTATTGTTAAGAAAAAAAAACTTTTATTTTGTTTTTAGATTAACAATAGAACAACATGAAGAGATACTTCGCACCCTTCATTACAGGAGTAGCTTGGCAAATGGCCTATCCGGCTTTTAATTTAATTTGAGATTTCCGAACCGCCTCATCTTCGTAATCATAGCATGACTCACCCAACTCTTTCCGGATACTCTGCACCTTCCTTAGATTGACACCCAAGCAGTCATAGATCTTCGCATTAGAGCTGCCAGTATGAATACCAATCATAACAGCTACCCTTTTCCAAATTTTTGGAAGATTGAATTCAGGCATCGTATAAGTTCCTTCACAAACAATGCCAACTGAGTCAACTAGGATAAGGAGAAGAGAGAACCAACGCCAGGCAACAGATATGCACGGAATTCAGAGTTGCTAACGGTGACACACCCTGAAACATATATAAATATATATATATATATATATATATATATATATATATATATATATATATATATATGGGGGGGTTCTATTGAAGTCCACAGCTGTGGCAGCGTTATTAATTTAACTTGTATTTTCTTAATATTTCTTACAAGTTTTTTAACGAGCTCTTCGAGGAGAGAAAAAACATCCGCGAATGACATTCTTTATTCCTAAACGTCTTCCGACCGTGTCAGGTCATCTTCAGGGAATTAACAGAAATGGAATTATTCACAAATTGCTACACTGTATATAGTCTTTCTACGTGAACATAAGTATTACAAAAATTGGCCAATCATGGCGCGAAAAAATGTTAAGGGCAAACTAAGCGCTACAAGAAACAAAAAAGTGGAATGCTTAGAGGCCGACCAGGAAGGACTGCGCTTGTCGCTTGGATTGCGCTCTTACATACTCGTTGTACGGTATAGTCAGATTTTTTAGAAATTTGATCTGAATTTTCAATTCGAATGAGATGTTTTGTTTTGGTTGACCGCATTGTTGTGTGTGACAGGAAATACTATCAGTGGTGATACGTTCGAAAGTGACTATTTTCTCCTTGTCTGGCCTCATTAAAGGCTACTTGAGGGAAAGGAAGTACGCCCTTCTTCGCTGCCTCAAGGTAAAGTGCTGATATTGAACATTGGACAGTTTTTTTCACCTTCCTCACATAGCTTTTCCTTTTTCATAACGGATCCCTAAACACACACCCTCACAGACAAATGCATACCCCAGAAACTCGGTCTCCCCGATTCCCTTCCTAATTACATCCTTGGATGATATGAAGGAGTGATAAGGGAGACCAGGCGCATAGCCTTGAGAACCTTACCTGACCGGCCAAAACATGACAGCTGTAAGTTTTTCGAAAAGATTTACGCTGAGCTAAATGTTGCTTTCGTACGCCTCAGCGACATCCCCAATGGATATTCGGCTATCCGTGCAAGGGAGGTGAACACTGAAGTCCTCACTTTCCCGCGTGCCATGGAAGCCCTACTAAAAATCAACCTTAAGCCACAAACACCACCACAAATACGCTCCCATAGGAGCATTATCTGCCGCCGTCTCGACCTCTGGGTTGGAGAACACTCTATAGACGGAATAACGGAGGAGATTCTTCAGAATCACTCGTGTGCGAATGTAGCCGAAGTGATAAAATTCAAAAGCTACACCCACGTTTTTAAAGTAGTCTACACATAAACAGCTATGGCAATCAAAGCAAAAGAAACTGGCCTCCTCATTTTTGATGTCCGTGTCTGCCCTGAGCAGATTGAACGGGAGGAATTCGTTGACCTGCAAATGTGCTTTCGGTGCTACAGGTAAAACGAGCACGTCACTGCCACTTGCCCTAACTTTGACATTGTAGTCTGTTCTGTGTGCGCCCAACGAGGCCATTCCTGGTGTGATTGCCACAATACAATCCAGAAATTTCTTGATTGTGGTGGCACACATAAGACTATGGCTATCGTGTGTCCCGTCAAAAAGGAACAAATCAAGGCAGCAAAAGAAAAGGACCAAAAAGAGTAAAGTAGTGTGGCCCCAAAGCCTACTATACTGCAAATCGAGAAGAAAAAATCAACCAAAATAATGTGTTGCATTCACCTAGCACACATTGCCAACCTAACCCGGCCTGCTATCTTCGCAAATGAGTTGAACACCATGCTCGTAAAAAACGGCATGGAGGAAATGTGGTTTCCTAAAAACCCTCTGTCGAATGAAGTCGTTAGAGTAAATCTCCAACCGCAGAATGAGAAGAGCGGCCAAAAAGCTCAGGGTTTGAGTATTGCCCTTGAACAGGATTCTCGATTCCAGGCTATGACTGCCCAGCAGAATGTTCCAACAAACACATGGACACACACACAACAGAGAAAACTCAAACAAGCGGAAGGAAGCCCAGGTTGTAAGGCCCAAGAAGGTGAAGCATACGCCTCACCATAAAATGGCCTCGCAGTCACGTCGAACGAGTAGGTCCTCGACATCGAAAACTCGGGATCCCAGTTACATGTATTACTCAAGGATGATTAACCTCAGGGTATATGATGCCAAAGGAAACCCGTTTCTGGACGAGGTGGGCCCAGATGATATTGTTGATGGCCTAAGGGACGGACAGTACAAATGGGACTACACGGAGGACTTACCAGAAGATCTAGTTAAACAGGCTCTTTTTCGAGGACTCATCAAATTCTCAACAGACACTTAGATCGATATCTCGGACTTCGAGTATCGAAAGAAAAGATCTAGCAAGGATAGAACCACACCAGATTCCCCTCTAGGAGCTAAATTTTAGAGAGAATAAAACATGCACCTACAAAATACAACTAAGCTACAGTGCGAGCGTAGTATCTAAGGCCAGCCGTAAAGCGAAGAAAATCTTACTGAAACATGACACCAACACATATTGACATTACAAACAGAAAAATAACAACCCTAATTACGACAAAAAAAACCCCTAAACTTGACTAACCGTAGTGATGGGCTCACACCCAACCACTACAAAGGCTTGAATGCCAACCAACTTTGACATCAAAAACCCTAAGTATACATTTATACAATGCCAGTTATACCCTATGACCAGGGATCTTAACAACTAACTTACTATGCTACTCTATACGCTATACCTATTTTGCTGGAGATACCCTTCCACCAGGGCACGAAAAGTTTCAAACTCATACTCAACTTATCTTTACTATCATTTTCAAAGCCTTTTCACCACTCTACCCTCTCACTTTTCTCCTCCTAATCTATATTTTTCTTTCTTATTTTTTCCAATGTCCGACGACCAAAAAGGCTTGGAGACCGACCAGGAAACCGATGAAGAAACATCTGACAAAGAGATTGTAAAAACAATCAAAGAGATTGCACAAAAACTCGAGAAAGAAAAAGAAAAAGAAAAACAAAACCCTCAATTAAATACCCAGGAACTCAATATTAGAATATACGGCTCCCATGCGAACCCCATACCTAAATTCTGCAAACAAAAAGAAATCGTAGAATGATTGGCCAAAGGAATATATATGTATATGGGATTATGAGTCAGATGTGAACGAGACAGAAGTCCGCAATACCCTCAAGCAGGAAATGGTCCTAATTGTCCCTGGATCATGCTATAATATCTCCAGCGACCAATTTAAGAAAAAACGATCTGGCCGCACCCGTTCCCCAGCAAGAACCGAGAAAATTAAAGCAGGAATTAAATCCATCATGTTCACGTACCAACGCAAACTAAAAATATTTACACTTAACGTGAACGGCTAAATGACGAAGAGAATTATTTACTCAAATATAATTAGACAAGAAGACCCAGATATAGTCATATTAACCGAACATGATATCAACACCGAGTTGAAACAATAAAAATACCAAATTATAGGATCATATCTGCCAACCGTACCCAAACCAGATTTGACGGTGTATCGATAGGGATACAAACAAAGATTCACTATACCTAAATAAAGGTTCGAGAGGAATCCTACCTGGCGATAAAAATTAAAATGATATAGGCGATCTGGTAGTAGTTGGAGCTTATCAACCCCCAAGACGCTCGTATTTACCCATACCCAACTTTTTTAAACTCTTTCACCGAGCAAGTTCTACGATTCTGATAGGAGATCTCAACGCCAGATGCAGAGCAGCAAGCTACACAACCCATATGAACGGCACAGGCAGAAAACCCTAGAACTAATGGTGCAAAGAAATATAGCCCAAAGAGAAGGACCAGACTTCCCAACGTTCCTAACCAACAGATCCTCCACCACCACAGATATAGTTCTCACCAATCCCAATATTAACCTCAATCACCATATCGAGGCGGGGCCTGCAACCCCATCCGACCACCTTAGTATGGTCACAACTATATCCACCTCTCCAATCCAAATTATGATACCACAAAGAAAATCACTCAACTGAACCAACTGGGCCAAATATAAAGACTACTTAAGCACCATAGATACCAGAACCCTTAACAACCAAGAAACCAACGTAATAAAGGCCGAAATGCAGAAGATAAGTGAAAAAATAATAGAAGCCGACGCAATGTATACACCTAAAATAGAATACAGAACCCTCCCTGCGCCGAGATGGGGCGATGAAATTAAAGTGAAAATGGAGGAATTTAAAATATTAACAAGAGAAATAACGGATCTGTATAATACGATTAAAAAATATAACAGGCTAAAAACAATCAGAAGACAATTGGGGATAATGATAAAATAAAAAAACAATTCAAGTATGGAATAATATAATCCGAAAAATGGACATCGAAAGGGATCTCCCAAAATTTGGACCCGATTTCGAAGACTGCGAGGAACCCAACCAAAATAAATAATAAAGATATAAAGTGCAAGAAAGAGAAGTACAGCAAAACGTAGAGCTGCAAGATCACGTCAGAAGGCAATGGGAACAATTTTTTTCGATTTCTCCAGAAGAGGACCTCCACTTCGATAGAGATTACGAAGAGGAAATAGCTCGTACAATTGAGAACCAACAAAACAATATCAAATCATACGCACAGTGACGATGGGAGACCCATCCGCTCGGAAGAGGGAATGCTGTTCAAAATGGAAGAGTAGTTGACATCAGTCAAGTCGTTTAAACAAAGGGTTCCAGGATTAAGTGGCATAACAATGCCGCACCTGATTAATGCACCAAACAACGTGCACGAAGCAATCTTAAGGATTTTCAATGCCTGTCTGCATTCTGGATATTAGCCCCAGGCCTTCAAGACGGCAAAGATGATCTTTTTGCCGAAAACTACCGCCCAACCTCACTACTCGAGTTTCTCTGGAAACTCCTCGAAAAGCTCCTCCTCAACGAAATGTTAATAAAACACTTTGAAACAAATAACCTATATAACACACAACAGCAAGGGTTCAGGAGCAAGAGAGGGACGGAAACCACGCTGGCAGTAATAACGTAAAAAAATTGCCACCGAATTAGCGCAGGGCAACAGAGTGGACGTTGCCAAAGCTTTCGATAAGGTATAGATCCCCGGTTTACAAGCAAAAATCAGCGCCCTCAACATGGAGACCAACTTAACCAAAGTATTATGCCACTATCTAATTGGAAGAAAAGCCATTCTGCAACTAAATGGGTGACGAATTCGCTCTACGGGCTGGGGTGCCACAAGGAGGGCCTCTCTCCCCAACCACCTTATATGCAATATATACCCATGACCTACCCCAACGAATGGATGAATGTGCGATGTATATCCAATTAGTGGATGACATCACACAAATTATCTCAAGTAATAGACAAAACCAAAGAGATATTGCCCAAAGGACAGCGAGAGAAATCAAAAACATAAACGATTTCAAAAAAAGAAACAAAATTAAAACAAACACAAACAAATTCAGCATTATTACAATTAATTGAATGAAAACAGCCACAATTAGAGTCGAAAGGGAAGGATACCATTACAACACGGAAGGGAGAGTCCTCGGACTCAAGCTAACGACGAATGGGTATGTCTCCCACCTGTCAAATAAGGTAGATGAAGCAAAATCAACAATGTCAACCCTGCTACGATTTCATAACCTTTTAAGCAACAATAAAAAAAAAATTATATACAGCCCTCGTCCGTTCTAAATTATTGTATCCGACCATACCTACTCACATGCTGAGTAAAAATCAGATACGAAAGGCACAAAGAGTACAAAACTGAGCAACGAGATTCATTGAAAATAAAAGAAGACAAGACCAAATAACATCCGAGGAACTGCATAAAAGAACCGAACTTGAACCTATCAACACTGTACTCCATGAACGAGTCAAAAACCTGTGGGTAAAGTTAAATGAAACTTTACCCCAGGAAGAACTAAACAAAATAGTCGTACCGAACAATGAAATCCGTCAGATAAAATACAGGAAGAGATTTGACGAAAACAAGAATAATACAACGTCGAATGTAAACCCAATCTGTAAATAACACAGAGTGAACTACCGAACAAAAAAACACCGATATTGACAACCAACGAAGACTGACACACTAAAGAGAATATGAACAGAAAAGACTAATGAGAAATACAAAGAAGGAAATATAAAGTGTGTATCAATATAGGACTACAAAACCACTGAAAAGTGCAAAAAAGCAACAAAATAAAATAAAATAAATAAATATAATAAAAATAAAAATAAAGAGCTCATAGGAGCAATTGATAACAAAGGATCGAGTGCTTAAATTACAAACCTCCAAAATTAATTACAAAGCAAAATAAATGCAAAACGAAAGCGTTTGCCAGGCAACCTGGCACAATTCACTATATCATTATCACCTTCACCAAAGCATTGCCATATATCACCAATCAGTCGTAGCCATGTCATAAACACGAGGCAGGCTAACTCTACTTTACAAATTGAAAAGTCCAAATAGGAAAAATAAGAGAAAGATTTATCAAGCAATGATCCAGCCAACTTTGATATATCCAACAATTGCCAAGTATACGGTTTCAAGAAGCAATCTAATAAGAATGCAACGTATACAGAATAAGGCAGTATACATAATTACGAACACACGACGACTAGAGAGGAAAAAACAGAGACTTACACACGAAGCGAAAATGAAAACATTAAACAAAATAATTGAAAAGAGAGCTAAAAAAATCATTGAAAAAACAGAAGAAGTAATAGGAAATGAATTAAATAATCAAATAGCACGAGCAGTAGGATGGAAACAACACACGCTGTTTCCTAGTGCTAAAAACAAAGCGCAGCAAAGAGTAGAGGAGGAGATAAACGTGTAAACTAAATACGGACATCCGATAATGACCAAAATATTCACGAATAATGACAAAACTCGCCGGATTGGACTTAATATCAAAAAGGGAATACAAAACTAACAACCAAATGGAGCAAATTACAGAACAAATCGAAATATAGCATTCAATAAAGAAGTGAGAAACGAACATACAACTAACTAATAAACATGAATTCAACAGATACGAGAATAAATCAACATAACTCACAGAAACTCGAGTTGATAACATAGCAGGAAATTAAGCAATGCCAACAAGGATTTGAACGCCTATCTCACATACACAACATAAAAACAAAACAAACACAGAAATAAACAAACAGGCATACTTTCACTTACCTATTTCGAACTTAACTCTAAAAATTAGCTTATAGTACAGAGATTAGTGCGACCTCCACGCAAAATTCCCCCTCTCTACAAACCTCCAGCTTCCTTCCGCTTCACATATCTTCCTTCTTTATTGCTACACAAATTGCGCAAAATATTTACACTAGGGAGAGGTACAGCAAATATTATCATCAATTAAAAAGATAGGAAAACATAAAATACCGTGGTCCGGGTCCCGCGTTAAGCAAGTCCACAGACCAACTAGGTCAACTTTCAAGCCTTTGTCTTTATTTCGGTATGTCCTATCCTTACCTTTTTCTTCTTCCCCTCCCTCTCTTTTCTTCTCCGGGACTCTCCTCCCTCTACTGAGGAAGGAGGGCCCCGGGGAATCTAGGAGAACCGGGCTGCCCCCTGCCTCCCCGAACAGGTTTCTCCTCCGAGAGGGAGTGGTCTGAGGGGAGGCACGGGCATCTATAACTTTTTCTCCCACTTTCCCATTTTATTTCATTTCTGACTATTTGTCGCTCCGATCTAGTTCACTGGCAAAGGAGGCAAAGGAAATTGAGTGTTTTAAAACGTTCTTCTTTTAACGGCGGTCAACTTGAAGACGCCGAGATGTCAGAAGTATGGTTTTAGGCTGAAGTTGCACGTTATTTGCCGGGTTTTTCATTTGAATAATGACGGACGGCTTCGTCCATCCTCAATCTTCTGCGGTTTTGGAGTCTCAGGATGATAGGGTTGTCCTAATTAAGCTTTTCACGGGTTAGGGCAGTGCCATGAGAGTGGGCGTGTTTTTTAATTGCGCCACTTGAAGGTTAGCTGCCAGTCGCCTTGACAGGGTTGTGGAGGTTACGCCGATGTACTTTGAATTGCGGTGTTCGCTGTCAGCGACTTTGCACGAATATTCGCACACGACGTTAGTCTCTTGGAGTTCGGTCGTCGGAGGGAGACAGCTGTTCTTCATGTTGCAACTACTTGTTTTCTTGGTCTTGTAGTATATAAACAGATTTATATTCGTATTAGGGTCGGTTGGGGTCACATTACGATAGAGAATGGCTTTGAAAGCCTTTTCGTCTTCATGATAGCCGGTGTTCATATTGACCTTGTAATAAAGGTCGATATTACTCTTCGTCGGAGTAGAACTGACGCCAGGGCCAGCAGCCAAGTTCATTTTCTCTTTCATGGGGAGTCAATGGATTCTTGTGGGTAGCGGTTGTTAACGAGAACTCGGGAAACACTCTCAAGTTCGAGATCAACAGCCCTCCACGATGATGAATGGGAAATTGTCCTGTTAACTAAGTCATTGATGAACTGATCTCTTGTTGCGTTCAGGGCACTCAGAAGAACCGTTAGATCAGAAGCCCAAGTTTGTGGCCTTAACTATACTTGGGTCACAAATTTGGACTTCTAGGCACTTATGAGGATATCAAGGAAGGGAAAGGATCCTTTGTCTTCCGTTTTGTGGGTCAAATTCAAACACGAGTTGTTCTTAAATGTTTCAACTAGCCCGTTCACTTATTCGAGGTTATCGGTATTCAAAATTATGTCATCGATATAGCGCGCGTAGATGGGAGGCTTAGGCGCTATAATGCTTTTAAAAATCTTGTTCTCAACTAGGCTCATGTAAAAATTGGCAGAGTACGTCAAGGGGTGGCCCCATCGCAACGTCATCGATTTGCACATACATTTTCCCATGGGAACCGTAGAACGGGGCTTCTTTTGTGAATGCTTGGTGAGAGGTGTGGGGCCTTCAGTATGGTAAATGGCATTGGTTATAATTTCGATGGTTTCATCAACAGGAACATTTGTGAATAGAGATTCAACGTCCATAGAAGCTATTACGGCTGCTAGTTGATAAGTTTGAAGGATATTAAGAAGAGTTGAAGAGGAGGGCAGCGTGTAGTCTGATGGGGTGTAGGGCGCGATGATCGAGTTAAGAAATTTTGCTAGGTGATAAGTCAGGCTTGGTGTTTGATTTATGATGGCGCGAAGGGGATTTCCAGGTTTATGTGTTTTTACATTGCCGTAGGCGTAACCCATCCTGGAGTCGCCTTCAATTAGAGGAATCTTTATAGGGTTGGTGGTGGTGTTATTTTTTCTAATGAGTTTGTTGAGCTTCGTTTTGAGATCGTTAGTGGGATTTCGCGTTATATTCTTGAATTTGGTGGTTATCGTGCAGTATTGTTTTCATCTTATTGAGGTATTATTCTTGGCTCAAGATAACATAGATTGATAGTGTAGCAATTTTTGAATAATTCCATTTCTATTAATTCCCTAAAATATGGCCTGACACGGTCGAAAGACGTCTAGAAATAAAGAATGTCGCTTGCGGATTTTTTTTCTCGCCTCGAAGACCCCGTTAAAAAACTTATAAGAAATATTAAGAAAATACAAGTTAAAATTAATAACGATGACACAGCTGTGGTGGACTTCAATAGTACATACATACAACATAGCCTTTTACCTAATAATATATATATATATATATATATATATATATATATATATATATATATATATATATATATAGAGAGAGAGAGAGAGAGAGAGAGAGAGAGAAAGAGAGAGAGAGTGAAAGAAAGGAAGTCCCCTAGGAGACCTTACGGTCCATTCAAAGAGGGTACCTTTGGACTAGCAATCGAGCAGGCACATAGCTGGTCAATTGTTTTGCGCCTCTAAACGGCCACATTTCAAGACTTTGTCTAGTCTTGACTTGAACTTCCACTGGAAGTGCATTCCACTTTCCGTCGATACTGTAAGTGAAAAAATTTCCACACAGATTGCGGTTGTAACGCTTCAGTTCAGGTTTGAAGCCGTGATTGCGCGTTATGTTGTCACTCAGTGTGAAAATATCCCGGTAGTCAACATTGTCGAAACCTCGAAGTATTTTAAACACTTCGATAAGCTGACCACGCAGTCTCCGGGTTTCCAACGAGAACAGATCTAATTCCCTTAATCTATCATCGTAACTTTTGCGTCTGATAGAGGGAATCAGTTTGGTTGCCCTGGCTTGTACGCGTTTCAACCTTGCGATATCCTTTCGAAACGAAGGACTCCAAAATTGTACGGCATATTCCAGGTGCGGCCGAACGAGGGAGTTGTACAGACAAAGTACTATCTCCTTGTTACGGTATCCAAACTGGGCGCTTTATGTAGCCTAACATCCTTTGGGCTTTCTTCTCTGCCTCGATGCACTGTTTCGAGAACTTGAGCTCGCTAGTGATAGTTACACCCAAGTCCTTCTCAGTTTTACTTGATTCAAGAGCAATGCCCTTAAGAATGTACTGAGATTTGGGGTTTCGGTGGCCGATATGCATTACTTGGCATTTTCCCACGTTTAAGGGCATTTTCCACGTGTCATACCACTCCCTAATCCTTTGAAGGTCCTCTTGGAGGCGGGCAGTGTTCCCCTTCTTTGCCAAGCTTGGTGTCGTCGGCAAATTTGGAGATTTTGGCAACCATGTCTCCGTCCATGTCCTTTATATATATAATAAACAGTAGTGGTCCCAGGACGGAACCTTGAGGGACACCGCTAGATACGGGTGCCCATTCAGAGGCCAGACCATTCACCACTACGCGTTGCCCTCTGTCACTTAGCCAGCTCTTTATCCAACCTGCTACCTTGCCGTCTATGCCCTGCGCACGCACTTTCCGGAGAAGGCGGAGGTGTGGTACCTTGTCAAAGGCCTTTTAAAAGTCAAGGTACACAACATCCAACGCTTTATCCCGATCATGCTCACTGAACACGAAGTGGAAGAATTCCACAAAGTTCGTCAGGCATGACCGTTGCCTTCAGAAGCCGTACTGGGAACTCTTCAGTAGCAGGTTTGACTCTAAATAAGACGTTATCTTGTCCACTATCATGATTTACATGAGTTTACCGACTATCGAAGTCAAACTGATGGGTCGGTAGTTTGACGGATGGCTGGGGTCTCCTTTTTTGACGATAGGAGTCACCTCCGCCTCACGCCAGTCTCTAGGAACGCATCCGGTCCGGATTGACATTTTAAAGATAGCGCACAGATGTCGTGATACTTTATCGCACACTTCCTTCAACACCTTGGATAGAAACCCGTCCGGTCCGGGGGACTTATTCGTCTTTAGGTCAGCGATCTTTTTCTTTATTTCTCCTTCGGTGAAGTCCATTAGCTCCAGCTTTTCCCCCAAGTAGGAATCCGTGGTCTGGGGTATGGGACCACACTCTTTAGTAAACACTGAAGAGAAGTAGTCATTGAGCAAGTTAGCCTTTTCTGTATCTGAGTGAGTTAATGCAACCTCCTCGTCCACTAAGGGCCCAATCCTATGATGGATTGATTTACGGCTATTGGCATAGCCGAAGAACTCCTCGGGATTCTCCTTGCAGAGTCTCGCCACTTGGAGTTCCTCAGACCGCTTAGCCGCCCTTATTCTGGACTTCACTCTTCTGGCTAGCCTCCGGTACTCGTCAAAGGCACCCGAGATCTTCGATCGCCGTTACGCATTTCTCTTCTCCCTAAGCAGTTGGCCGATTTTTCAAATAAACTACTTTGGTTGAACAGAAGACCGACGGAGGCATTTCAGAGAGATGAAACGCGATTGAAGACTCATGAACTTATTTTTTAAATTTTTCCACGAATCCTCAACATCCTCGCGTACCACTAGCCTCACATAAGTCAGCCCAGCACGAAGGCTTGCAAAGTCTGCTCTTTTCAAGTCAAATTTCCTTGATTGACTGGCAACAGACCTAACCTTCGAGATCTTGACGGTAAATCTAATTAGCTGGTGATCACTGCCACCGAGCTCTTTGCCTACAGAAAGATCCTCAACGATATCATCATCAGAGGTGAAGACCAAGTCGAGGATATTGTCTCCTCTCGTCGGTTCTCTGAACCATTGAGTGAGGAACTCGTTGTTGGCGAACTCCAGGAGTAGCGCGCTCTCGCCACAGGCTGCTTTGGTTTCCCAGTCAACTTGTCTGTTGAAGTTGCCCATAACGATGCACACTCTTCCTTGAACAAGCTCAACCAGCAGCTTGTACAGTTCTCTGTCCTTCTAAACGGGTTGGGAAGGTTGTCTGTTAAGTACCAGGGTCCTGTATCTGACAGGACCTATCTCTAGATCAACGCCTAGGAGCTCGTGATCGGATATAATGTTGGAGTTTGTAGATTTGATTGTATCCTTGACATACAACATTACACCGCCACCCTCTCTGTCTGGCCTATCTTTGTGGAAGAGTTGGTAGCCAGGAACCGTGAATTCGCCTTCAAAGTCTCGGTTTGAGGTTTTTATCCACGATTCTGCTATGGCTATCATTTCGGGTTCTTGCGTCGCTACGAGGCCACGGAGCTCAGGAAACTTGTTCCTGATTGACTTCGCATTGAACAGAAGAACTTTCAGGGAATGCCTTAATGTAGGACCCCTTATACTCTTCCGTTTCCCGGCTTCTTGGTTGTCGCGGTGGCATCATTTTTGACAACCTCCGAGAAGGTTGTTTGGGGAGTGACTCGGGCGTACTGGCGTACGTCCGCCTTCCCAATGGGCCGGATACTCCTTTGGGTGCGCCCCACAACTTCCTGGATGAAGTTGGCTAAAAAAGCCTTGCCCTTAAAGGAGAGGTACACCCCATCCCTTTGGTAGAGGTCTTTTCTACCATAGAATACGGCGTACGGGTCCACAAAAAAGACACCCTCTGCCGTACATAGGTCTGCAAGGCGCCGGTTTAGAGACATGTTCCTCACGTGGGCAGTCCGGCTTGGACCCTGCCTCGGGAGCATCCCCACCACGACGCGTCTGCGGGTTTACAATCCACAGTCGTCGACAGCGCCCATAACCGTCTTTTTAATCTCGCCTGTAGGGCCTACCCTACCTCCTCTGAGGTAGGTGTCGTTGCCACTTGCTATAAGGGCAACGACTGAAGTCTCAGAAATCTGAGACTTCTCGGCCTCAGCTCTTACCTGCTTATTCTCACAGCCTGGGAGGCAGCTCACCTTAACGCTTGTGCGAAGGCGGGCCGCTAGCAGGGGTTACACGTCCCGTGCCTGGGAATCACCCACAATGCTGATCCTGGCACATTTGCCGGCTGAGCTCGGAGTCTTTATTTTCTGAGGCAAGCTCGCCGATTCCTCTCTCTTCCCCGTCATGATCTTTTCAGGCTTCTTTTTTTCTTCTTCTTCTTCTTCTCTCTCATATTTTCCCCCTTGTCATCCTTTTCATTAACTCCTTCTACCTTTTATTTTTTTATTTCTCTCTCTTCCTCTTTCTTCTTTCCCTTTTTAGTCTTTTTTTTCTTTTTTCCTTTAGCGTTTCTGCCACATTCGGGCCCGGCCTCTCTGCAGAGGTGGTGTTTGCCACAGGACTCGAGAGCTCGTTTAACTTCTCTTTGAGCCTGCGGATCTAGTGGCAGTGCTTCTGCTTGAGCCTCTCGATTTTCTTTTCGAGGTCTGTAGTTCTTTCCCTGTAGTAGGTCACTACTTTCTCTACTTCCTTCTTTAAGATGCAAGTGGTGCATCCACTGCCTGGGTGGCATTTCGCATAGCACCACTTGTCCTTCTTACATGTGGCACACGTGAATTTTAGAGCTGCTGGACCTTTCTTGCCTGCCATTTTGAACACTCTATATTTCTTAGGCTTGTGACCAATTAATATATAAAAAGGAGGTTTGGTGAGTTCTTCCCGCGTGAGTCGTTCCTGCCTATTGATTGGAGTCGTTTCGGAGTCTTCCAGAAGGCACGCTCCATGTGCTGTTATTCGTCCGACCGAGTCATCAAGCCTCGACGTGCCGTGGCTCCCAACCAAGCAGCACAGACGGTCCCCGAAGGGGCCATCGATTTGTCACTAGGTGAACAACAATGAAGCCCGCCCCTTACTAAATTCCTGCTAGTTCCCTTCACAACGGCCAGGATCTTGGAGTAGCTTTTAATGGATATCCCGCCACACCAAGGAACTCAACCCAAGGCTTTTTATTGGCCTGGCAACCAAAATGGGAACAAAGGGCCGTCACCTTCGACCAATGCTACCAGAAGCACCCGTCAGCTAGCACTGGGAATGGTCAATAATTACGCACCAGGGAAGGGGTAACGGGTAATGCCCTCATCCCATTCATCGTACTCCAACGCCTAGGACACCTCTAGTCCTAGTCTCTCTAAACCAGTGAGCGTCGATTGGCGTTGTTTATAGAGGTTCCAAAGCCTCTCTTCTGACTCGTGAGGTAGCTGCCAGGTCCTTATATGTAGATAGAGGGAAAAAGGGAAAGAGTGACATGATAGGAGTTAGCATTTTTTTTTTTTTTTTTGTATAAGTGGGAGATAGGATAAAAGTAAAAAGGAGAAGGAAAAAGGAAGGAATGACGCACTTAGTCTGGAACCTCGTTTTCGACCAAATCGACAAGGAAAGCCCTACCAGGGGTACCCAGAAGAGGTACCCTCGCTGACATAGCTCGAAAAGGCAAACAATACACACAAGCTTTCTTCCCGCGACAAGGGGTCATTACCTCTTCTTCTACTTTCTTTATGAAAAAAGAGAGAGAGAGAATATTTATATGTATATATATAACAAAATTTTGACCATCCACATCTGGTTCAGATTCTGCATTAAATTTTAGACACTACTGAGAATCATAAGCGTAAAAAAATGGTCAAAAATAGGATAAATCCCTGCTAGAAATCAAATAATGTCCAGGGTTGTGACCTTTACATTTTGAGAAACTTACCTCTCCTTCTCACCTGCAAAGATTCGTTCTAATATCGTAAAGAAATTTAGCAAACTTTTAAGAAGAAAAAGAAAACTCTTTTAAGCGTTTGTCCAATCGCGATTTTCTTTTGTCCTCCAAAAACTTTGGATATTTAAATATGAATTTTCTTTAAACCGGCGATTTGGGGAAATATCCCACAAAATTACATATTATTTACTAAATATTATGTTCAAAATAGTGATGAATGTTACTTAAGACAGACAGGAGAAGAATTTAGAGTGAGAATAAACCCAGACTCTTTTTTTCTGCGTTCGAAAGGGAGTGTTAGACGAGGTTCGGGCAACCATCCGGCAAACGACATCTACAAAACTGTGCGCCCTCTTGGGTTCAACTCCTACAGCAGGCAGGGGAATCTAGTTAATTTATGGAAGTTGAGTATTTTCTGGAGAGCTGAGTGCCCTCCTAGTGTTGAAAGCTCCAATTAGTTTGTTTACTACGCGACATTTTCACTTCTTGTAATTTTACTACTCTAAGATATGACCGTTGAATTATGAAAGAGTATCCTTGGACTAAGATATTACAGATGTAACGCAATATTTAAACAACAAACTTAGCGATTATTTTCGTTACTATTCTAGAAGGTAGTCATAAAGTCTCTCTGCAGTAGGAAGATTTAATAGGATGTCATATAATTAGCTAGAGTGTGTTTAAAATGTCGTCATTGTGCCCGAACACAAAGCTGATCCTTCTCAGTTTATTGACAAAGACGTGTTAACGATTTATATTCTTCATTCTTGACTTTTTTTCACTTTAAACACTTATTCCACCTTTCAATAAATAAATTTTCTTACTGTGGACAGACTTTTCGATCACCCTGTATAATAGTTCTGGTCTTTTCAGTATTACATCAATTTTAAAACCTATTTCATTTTGTTCCACCCCTTCCCTAATGTATTAAGTTTCCTTTATATCAACTTTTTACGCGTTATTTTATAATGTATATAATTAAAGTTATTCAGGGTATCTTAAAGGCCATGTAAGATAAGACAAGATAGCATAAGTGGAGAATGTGGGAGAAAATGATAGGATAGTTAGAAAATATTGTGTATGGTGTGAGCGTGTTGATGGGGTGATTATGAATAGAGGATGATAAATGATGGTGATACGATGAGGATGATAAGGATGTGTACCAGATTGCCTGTCAAGCACTTTCCTTTTTTCTTTCTTTTTTGCCTTTTAGTGTTTAATGTATTGTGATTTTCAGTATTCGAGCCTTTGTTTTCTTTTGCTCATTTGAGCATGTAATGGAGGAAATTCATCGAATTAACTTGGATGGAGATTTCTACGCTATATAGGTAGTGAGCCAACTTAAACCATTTTATTAAATTTTTGTTTGAATGGGTCGAGTAATTTTACCCATTTACTTCTTGAATAAAAATAATATAAGATAAAAATTAATGATTACAATGTTACAAATTTGGTTTTCGTTTGTATCATGCAACTCAAAAGACTTGGGAATGAGGCTCGTTTATATCACATTCTTTCGTTACCTCTAAAACACTTTTCTTTTCTGTTTGAAAGGTGATGAAAAATAGTTTTATCTTTAAAATACAACAAAAAAGGAAATTCGAGATATTTAAAATTCATTTTATTGCTATTGTCAAAAGATAAATTTCGCTATCGTCCATTACATAATGAAACTTGGAAATATCAATTTTAAGCAAAGATTTAATTAAAATCATCCAAATTCTACCAGGCAAATGTACTTATGATAATTAGGTAACTTATTAGCATTCAGAGTACACATCTCTAAAGCCATTCGTTTTAAATATGCAAGTCTAGGCTTGCAAGGTAAGTAATCAATACCTTAGCACAATTGCAAATTCTTTTCCTGCAACATACCAACAAAAATCTAATTGTGCTTGTTGGTAGCGAAAGATTCAAACATTTTTGGAATCCTTTAGTTTAGTTCAATTTCATTCTTAATTGTGTAAACTTTATAATAATTATTAAGAAATTTATCTAAGGACATTTTTTATGTAATTTCGCTCCCACCTGGTAATTATTTACACAATAAACCATGAACTGCTTACAATTAATCAAATTATACAACCGTTGCTGCCCTTGGCTTTCTAACTAGTAGTTTGATTTTGTGTATTTTATATTTAACCATCAATAATTAGTAAGATCTTTCATACTGACTCTATATTAGTTCTTTGATTTTTGAAGTAAGTTATTGTCGCAGGATACCTTTTTGTCGAGATATACTTTTTTTTAAGTATGCTTTTGTCTAGAGTGCTATTTTTCGTTGTTTTTAAGAAAGAGCCGCTTCAACACGTAAGGATATAAAGAAACGCACAGGAATTATCCCCAAATAAGCATATATTATAAATTTAACAATTAACTATAACAAAAAACAGTAAACACATTTATATCCTCCTCCTACGCTAAATGAGACCAAACCAGTTGGCAACTGGGCCTATTGCAATATCTCTTTAAGACAAAAATAAACAAATAGGCTACACGTAAACACATCAATTGCCGATTAGTATTTTTTTATCGCGCCCCTTTTAGATTAGCGTTAAACAATTAAATTAAATTACTCTCTTCTGCTAGGAAATATAACAGGGGTTCACGCACAATTGTTTCTACTTCCGTTAAATCGTGAAACGTAATAAACTCATAATATTACATTATGAATATATGTTCTTTTAACTTACATGACAGAAGGGATCAGGGATTGCCGGATGTCGCTGGAGGGCTTTTCTCGCGCTTCGGAGAGTTAAATTTCGTGGAGATGGGATGGAGGAAGAGAGGGTGGGCGATGTCAACTTCTTATTGCAACGTTGCCTCCGGTTACGTTAAGAAGATGGAGAGAGTTACGGTGCTCCTCCGTCAAAGAGTCCTCTTCTGGATAATATTAAAGCCTCTTATTCTTTGATGCTGGGTGCCCAACTAGTTTTTTTGTATATGAGGGGATTTGTACCGTAATTAACAAATAGAACCTTGTTGGGGCTTGTTTCTTCCCCTCTCACACTTACGGAGCTTGAGCTGTGAGAGTCACTCGAGTGTGCGTGGGGTTTTTTCTCCAGTCAGACTTCTTCTAAGTCTGTAAAAGATTTTCGGTATGGCACCGATACAAAACTTAACGTTTTATATTAATTCGGCACTGGGAAGGGGGAGGGGAGGATCAATCTTCTCAAACTAATCCTTTCTCGTCTCTTCTCGAATAATCTTGACTGGTTGAAGGATCGATCTTTGCGAACTGATCCTATATCGTTCTCGCCGAATAATCTTGATGGCTGAATGATCGATCTTCACGAACTGATCCTATGTCGTTCTCACCGAATAATCTTGACTGGCTGAAGGATCGATCTTCATTAACTGATCCTATGTCGTTCTCACCGAATAATAATCCTTTCTCTTTCCTTCAGGGGATTATTTATAGGCGGACCACGGGCCCATCTAAGGGGAAGAGGCGAGGCTGCAGAGGGGAGCGAAAGGGGTGAGGTTGCATCTGGAAGAGCGAGGAGTGAAGAGGTTGGCACTGAGGTGCTCAAGTCGGCTTGTTAATTAGAAAGACCCTCAACCACCACCCTCCTTGGCGTGCCTTTTGCTTGGCATCGCTTTTTGGGGATATAACCACGGGTCTAAGGATCTCGTAGGTAATTGTATCTTTTGAGCGTCGTTTAAGGGCCTTTGGTGGTTTCCTTAACACAGATGGTCGCTCCAACTACCTATGTGGCGGAGAAATCAAACAGGGTATGCAGTTACTGTTATTTGCCGGCTACCGTTCCCACGAGTTTTCTCATGGGGCTCGCTTCTCCGGCTTTCTCCACAAGAGGGGGGTACTTTAATGTATGTATATGTCCGCCTGGCCCTCCGGTAGGCTTTGAGTTGCAATTCCTCTACAGTTATTTACAAAAGCCATAACCTTGTCTCAGACCCGTTATTTAGTATCTCTAACGTTTTGATATCATTTTATGTACATATTTTATTAAATTTCGGCCTTTCCTGATCCAGAGCTAAACTCTCTTCGAAGTAAATTAAAGATTGAAGATGAACTGGAATTTCCATCGACTTTATGGAGATGGATGAAAACTCCGCACTTGGAAATTAATGAAGAAAGATGACCATATGTTTCTGATAATGAAAATGTAATTTGAAAAATTGATAAAATAATTATGATTTTACCTGAATTAAAAGAGCAATTAATATCCCTTCAGAAAGGTACTTAAAGGTATTTAATTTATAGAAAATCTACACCGAAAGTTTAGTTATGATTACAAAGTGATCTATTGAATAACAAATAACGTTTCGTGCCATGAACTGCACAGTTGTGTATATCGTTCTTTACAATTGTAAAGAAACTATAATTAGAGAAACCATATATAAAACTATGGTAGTTCAAGTTTTAGGAATTATTTTTTCTGATCTTGAATTTGTTAGGCAATGCTTTTAATCACCGGTTTGACCCAAACTGGTGTACTTGTTCATGAAAATATATGGAATTTAGCACAGAGCATCGCAAACAAAATTTCAGTTTCGCAACTGCAAGTTCGCAAATCCGCTATCGTAAATCTTTTATCGTACGGTACTATGGCATCAGTTTCATTTTATTTTAGAAACCTTCAGAGGATTTTAATGCCTTTTAAATTTATACAAATATTTCCTTATTCACTGAGTTAAGAAAACATTATCTTTTACTATCTCCTACAAATATTATTAGAATTATTAAGCTTTACCCTTTATTCTAACAAACATCTGATGACTAACTTCTTTATGCAGTTTAGAAAGTATCTAATATTGGTATTGATTGATTGAAAAAAAAATATATAGTTCCTAGAATAGTAAATTATACGTCTTTTAATACAAAATAGTGGGGAAATAATTAATGAAGTTAATTTATATTATTTTTAAGCAAGTTAAACCTCAAACTTCTACAAATACCCTGATCTATCTCTATTCGGTTAAAAATATACATTTTTCATTGTTAAATTAGTATATTAGACTGATTTTACTGCATCAAAAATGGGTAGATAATCGAGCATGGTTTGACTAAGCATTTTCAACATAAAAAACGGCAATTTTCCTCAAGTTTGTTGGGACCGCAAGAACTGCAATAAAAATGGGTTCAAAAAACTGTTTACTAAATGTCCCTTCTCTGAATATGGAATGAGTTTAGTTGTATGTGACTTTCACTCTAAAGAGTATTGAAAGGTCTCTATCTTCTTCGGTGAACGCGTTCGTTACTTACTAACCCGATGCAAAAATAAAATATTTACCGTACGATGAGAGCTTAGAAGGCATATTTTTTTAGCATTGTAAGACTTCAAGAGAAACTCATTAAAGTATATTAAAGTATCAATGGTATTACTAAACTAAATACCAATTTTTTCGAGCGTCCAGTTTATTTTTTAAAGCAGATTTAACGGATTCAAACGAAATAATGGAAACGTTCAGTCTAGTATTGCGGGTAATTTCCTCATTGATAAAATAAAGGCATCTGGAATGCTTGCTCTCCATAAGTCTTCATTATTACTTTGATAAATTAATTTCAAAATAGATCAGAGTACACTTCATTTTCACCCTTCGCAGGAAGCAGTCAAAGTGAAGATATTATTCATTTTTAAGCGTCTCGTTTGAACAAAGGTAACTGACCTCAAATTACACACATATAAATAAGTGTGTACCAGTTATTCTAAACGAATATATATATATATATATATATATATATATATATATATATATATATATATATATATATATACCGGGTGGGCCGTAAGTTTCCATACATAGGAAAATTTATATTTTTTTTATGTTTCAGATACCCTGGAATATGCGTTTGACGAAGGAACATCACACACGTCACTGTAGCAAAACTTTTAACGAGTTTCAGAAAACTGGAAATGTTGCAGATCAATCGCGAAGTAGTCCAAGACGTACAGTGACCGATGAAGACACAACAGATACGATACTTACAGCGCTTACACGGAGTCCCGAAAAAGTACACGACGGTTGTCTTCAGAAAGTGGTGTCAGCAGATCAAGTATCAGGCGCATTTTGAAAGCAAATAAATGGCATCCATACAAATTGCAGATAGCACAGCATTTGAGTGAAGACTACCCGGATAGACGGATGGAATTCTGTTAATGTGCATTAACCAAAGTGAACGAGGATGCAAACTTTTCAACTAAGATCTTGTTGACTGATGAAGCAAATTTTTACGTTAAGGGAGAGGTTAATCGGCAAAACATACGTTAATGGAGTAATGCTAACCCTAACTAGCTGAGTCCGACGAAGATGCAAGTTGCCGGTAAAGTGAGGGTGTGGGGTGGGATATGGGGTGACAGAATTATTGGACCAATTTTTTTCAGTCAAAATCTTAATCTCGAAAGGTATCTTAATCTGTTGCAAGAAGAATTTTTCCCATCCATGCTAAACGAGGAAGGTAACTTCCCCGTTTACTTCCAGCAAGATGGAGCTCCACCTCATTATGGTCTTCAAGTGCGTCGGTATTTGGATCAGCAGTTTCCGGATGATTGGATTGGTCTGCGTGGTCCTGTGGAGTGGCCTCCTAGATCCCAAGAGCTCTCCCCCATTCATTTCTATCTTTGGGGGCACTTGAAGGCCATGGTGTATCAGGTGAAGATACGAGACATAAATCATCTAAAGGAACGTATCACCAACGCCATTGAAAGCATAACTTCAACTCTGCTAATGCCTGTTCATCAACAGTGGAAAACACGTATTAAAATATGTTTTCAAAACAATGGCAACCATGTAGAGCATATTATATAAATAAAAATGGTTGTCTATAATAAAACTTTTATTTGTATTATGTATGGAAACTTACGGCCCACCCTGTATATATATATATATATATATATATATATATATATATATATATATATATATATATATATATATATATATATATATTTATATATATATATATATTTATATATATATATAGATATATATATATATATATATATATATATATATGAGTCGCAGGTATATACAATGCTGATACATGTCCGTTATATCCTTTATAAGAAATTAAACTAAATATAGATAGTTGATATTTATTCCAACCAATGTTCTATTTGCTCTGAAAGTTATCATTGTTAGAGAGGAAAATCCGTAATCGTTCTTCTGATTCTGTAATGTAAAAGGAGCGGACTAAATTGTGCTTCTTTTTTATATGCTACCAGTTCTTGGCATTCGCTATCTTCTTTCCCTACGCTGGCATTGTACTTGATTATTTATTCCTTCGCTCTCCGCCCTTTCTCTCAGTCTTCCTACACTGGTATAATATGCTTAAGCTAGATCACAACGGCTTTCATCACTTATGTATAGGTAAATATAAGATTTGTAGAATCCTTGAGCTGTGTAGTTGTGTTTCCAAACCAGGGATGAAGTTTTTCCTCCATCACAACCAAGTGAGGTTGATTCTCATGAATGAGCTCAAGTTATGTGTATTTATGCAAAATTTATTATATTGATGAAAAAGCTTTTTATCATTAGTGTAAATTTTTCACCTCAACTTTATGCAAAGATTCTTTCATAGACGTCTTTGTGCAGTTTTAATTTAAGTAAACTGTGACCTAAAGTATTTTGTAAGTTTAATACTGTATTAAATTTCAATCCAAACATTTAATGTCGACGAAGCTAGTTATTGGAGCCTTTTTTAACCTTTATCATTTTAATCATCTTATTTTATCTGTCTATTAGCTTACCATTATTCATTTGTCTGTCATCCGCAACCTCGTTGATCTACATCATTTTCCTTTCCTTAATCCCTCAAAGGTGATTTTTCCTGTATCTGAGAGTGTCCCGGGTCCAACTTTTAGCATTGAAAATATTTTCTATTTCCTTCTTAATCATTTTTATTGCTACTCTCCTTTATGTCAATTATTTTTCTTCTCGATAATCAAGTAAAATCATTCTTTTTCCCAGGTTTCTTATTAATGCCAAGATCTAAACTTTGTTACAAATTAGGAATCATACGAAAATTGATTGGTTTATAGTTTTTATTTCATTCCTTTCTCCATTTTTGAACACTTTTTTATACCGAATTTTAGACAATACCATTTTTATATTCCTTTCCTTTAAAGTTTTTGTAAAAAAAATGACAATTACTTAAATAAAAATGTTTTATAAGGTAAATTTTTAAAACTACCTTCTTGAGCTGCTTTGACATTCTTTGTGCACTTAAATTTATGAAAAATGTATTTACTCGTGAAATTTCCTACCCCATTTATTGGTCTCTTTTTGTTCATAAAGTTATTAATAGCTCAACTCTTTCGATAATTATTTCTCTATTTGGGATTTTATTTACATATTTGTGGTTTTTCTTTGTCATTTGCTGTCTACTCATCGTTAGGTTTTATTTCATCAATTTTATGTTTTTTTGATCATATTTCTTAGTAAATTTGAGTTCTCGCTTCTATTGTTTCTTAAACAGATTGTTAAGTTCCCTATATTCGATTTTTTCTTTAATTATAGCACTTAATAGTTTGCCTACATCAAAAAGCATTTTATTAATCTCACATTTTTGATGAGTGATAATATTTTGATTACTTTCAATGAGATTACTCATTTAAAAATATTTTTGTCGAATCAAAAATGAAAGTTTGATCAAAGGCATTAATGACCAAGAAGTTGTAAAATACTTAGATAAAAATAAATATTCAGTAATAATGATAAGTATAAGTTTCAAGGTCTAGAGGGAATTCACTCCGCCCATTGGCCATATCTGGATAAAATTTACCCAGTCATAGGTAAGAAAGATTATTATTTTATTGGCCATTCAACGGCCTTTCATTATTTTATTGGCCATTCCACGGCCTTTCATTATTTTATTGGCCATTCCACGGCCTTTCATTATTTTATTAGCCATTCCACGGCCTTTCATCCATTTTCTAAGTAAAATCTTTACTTTGGCTAACTATCGAGGTGTTATAATGGCTCTTAGCCATTTTTATACAAGAAAATACACTTTCCCTTTACCTGGTATGTGAGAAAATTAAACTTTCATTATTTTATGAATATAAATGAAAAAGCTCTGAACTCATTTATATAAAAATAAGAATTTATTAATTAATTCAATAAGTAATATAATTTCCAACAATTTCTACCACTAGTTCCAATATTTCTATTAACCTTTCAAGTGCATGTTCTTTAAGGTTGTTTCTACCTCTTCTTTTGTTGTTATCTTTATTTTATTCAGGTGATTCGCTAAACTCCTAAAAAGATGTAATCTGATGAAGGTAAGTCGGGTGAGATTGAAGGATGAGTCTCTAAATCGAAGTTGTTATTATTTGTATGGTATCTATTGATTAATTCTGCTCTCTCTCTTTTTAGTGTTTTATGTAAACAGTCCAACTGTGAGCACAGTAAACCTCTTCTGTGATGATCTAATTTGGGCTAAGAAGTTCAAAATGGATTATGCCATTCATATCCTACTAAACGGATTGTTTTTCCCCCTGGACTAATCCATTGTCTATATCGTTTAATATTACATACCCCAATTTTCGTTTATTTTATCAATCCCCCTCGAAAATGGTTCGCTTTTAATCACTAAAGGAAAGATGAATAAATGTTGGTTCTTTGATGAAAGTGTATCTCTGACAGATCATGAGAAATCCATTGCGCAAATGTCTCAACTAAACCAGACATTATATTGAAGATCTTAATATTCTAATACAATTAGATTTTAAACACGGCCCACTTATTCCAAGCTACCATCAAGCAATACTGAATATAATGTTCACCAGCCACATCCGATTGTATGTAATTTTAAATTTCGCTAAGTAACAATAAAAAGGATAATTACTACACTCGAACATAGGGAAATAGTGAAGAAAACAACAAATAATTATAGACCTCCCCCTGGAAAATGCCAGATTAGAAGATATGAAACGGCTCACAGGCAATTTGTCAGAAACCAACCGAATTACCTTCGACGTGCCGAATATAAACCTTAGCTGCCCCAAAATAAACCCTAGAATAACAAGGTATAATCATTCACTTAAATAAGACCTAAAGGCAAAGAAAGACAAAAAAGACAGTTAAAAATACAAATGAAACGAAAAAAAGAACTAATTGTCTAAAAATAGAAGGCCATAATAGACCGACTTTACACTGAGACAGACTCTCACTCATACCTTTCTGAAAACGGCCAAGCAACATAAATGAAAGCTTCGATGCAAGGCATAAAATTAGCAATTTAATATTAAGCATCAATGAAAATGTGGAAACAAAAGTTACATAAACTCAGGAACTGCTAGGCAAATAGAATCATCAGTACTCATGGAGAAAACCATAATTATAACATTGAGGTTAAATATGGGATAGGTGAACACTTCAACACTAAAATAGAAAGGACTAACCCATATAATATTGCTTCCCTGGATAGATAAAGGGAAAGCTATGGCATTAGAATCTCATCACGTAAAAAATTGCCAAATGCAAATTATCTAAATTCTCTCTCTGGAAACTGGAATGGGCTATTTATTGAACATCCTGAATCCCTTCCTAAATGCTGCCAATGGCCAAAATGTTATTCTCTCCTAGGTCATGATAGCTCCCTAAACAGCTAACAAACTACAGGTATTATCTCTTTTCAAGTTAGATTTCCGACAAAATATTTGAAAAATATATGAAACATAGTCTACACCATCCTTCATGAGAACAGCTTGCACAACTACCACCAATGACAGATTTAGAAGGAAGGGAGAAACTCGCTCAGCTCTAGCGAAAATTAAAAGGAAACCTGCCGAAGTCAAATTAAAAGGAAACATGCCGATCTTGTACTCAGACACACTGAGTGCTGCCATTTTATAAATTGCAGAGAAAAGGCCACTAATACTCCAGTATATAATTTTTAGAATCAGACTTTAACCATTATTAGAAATAATCTTGTGTGACTATTTAATGGAGCGGAAGAGTTTGATCAAGATGAAGAATCATACCTGGCCAAAATTTGACTCAATTGCTGTTGTACCCCAAGGCTGCTGCCTTAGCACTCTTTTATCCATCATCTACACCATTGACTAACAATAACCAAAAATATAGTAATCGATGGACATATAAATTGAAGAATTCATGCATGAGCTGCAATAGGTGGTGAATTGACTGGCGTAGAACCCTAATTTAAACCTGATATGGAACCTATAGAAGATACTTGGTGAGAAGGTTATAGCTTGAAAGTTGTCATATGTTAGAGAACTCAGGTAAAGATTGGAAGAAGAATGGACTAAAATCACTCTGGAACAATACAACACATTGGTGATCTTCCAGCCCAAGTTGCGCCTGAGGCATTCGGAACAAAAGTTGGCAAACTTCTTATTAATATTATTAATATTATGTTAAATTGTCTAAGAAAAGTATGTTGTTTTCTGGTTATGGTTGTATTTATACTTATCCTTTGGTTTTGGACACATCCTTTCTCCAAATACACATTACTTTCCTCAACTCTTTTTTATATGCTGATTCATGAGAGAAACTTGAAAGCTATCAGAGGCAAATTTCAAAGAATATTATAAACAATTTTCAGAGAAATTCAAAGAGTAATTTCAAGAAAATATAGATTTAGTATTTTGTTATTTTGTTCTTGTGTTCTTTTTAAGCAAAAGAACACAAGAATACACAGAGCTTAAATGCCATATAACACTTTTCCTAAGCAACCATTAAGAAAAGAATGAATTTTTTTTAAGTAATCTCTTTCCTGAGTAATCTGCCCTGCGAGTAATCTCCCCTTTAATTAATCTTCCCTGTGGGTACTCTTCCCCATGAGTAATCTTCCCCGTAAGTAATCTCCCCGTGAGTAATCTTCTCAAGCAGTATTCTTCAAATACTTTTATCGTGGGTAGTCTTCCCTTTTATTAATCTTCCCCGTGATTACTCTTCCTTGTCAGTAATTTTCCCGTGAGTAATCTTCTCCCTGATTATTCTTATTCATGATTAATCTTCCCAGTGAGGAATTTTTCATTTTATTGATCTCCCCGTGAATAATCTTCTCTGCGAGTAATCTTCCCCATTAGTACTATTTCCCCTGAGTAATCTTCCCGTTATTCACTTTCGCCTTTGAGTAATCCTCCCGTTATTCATCTTCTCCCCTGAGTAATCTTTACAATGAGTAAACTTCTCCATGAGCAATAGGAAAAATTATTCACGGGGAAGATTATTCATGGTAGGATTACTTACGGGGAAGATTAATAAGAGGAAAGATTACTCACGGGTAAGAGTACTACGGGAAAGGATTAGTCACGGGGAAAATTACTCACTGGGAAGATTACTCAGTGGGGCGTTTATTTACGGGAAAGATTACTCACGGGGATGATTATTCACGGGAAGACTACTCCCGGAGTAAAGGAATCTTTCCGGATGAAACTCCTGTAATTGCTCTTAGTTTCCGTTTTATTTGGTTCCATCCTTTGTTGTTCTCCGATGTTTGCATTGAAGCCCTTTCAAAAACCATCTACTGCCGATGGTTTTCTTAGTATGTCCATAGATTAGTGCCGCTTAGAATTAATTTCTCAGCCTCATCGAGATGTTTTAGGTAATTAGAATTTGAAATTTTTCCATAGATGGTATTCGATACCTGGTATTTTAGAAATCCTCTATGACTAGTATTTGTGCGCTCTCGCTCGACTAGTAGATACGGCGTTTGATTTCTGAGGTTGACGATTGGGTTCATTCATAGCGAGCGCGCGCACAGCGGTCGGCCATTGGCAGATACGCTGATACTCATCAGTTTAAGGGTAAGTAGTTCCACACACATCACCATACACATAGCCAATCACAACACCGTTATCCTTTTCCTTTCGCCTTCACATCACAACATACCCAATCTCTTATTTGTTCCGAAATCTTGCCGATAGATTACTAGTGTCCTGTATGGGGCCTCACATATCCATATAACCCTGATGCGGAATGAGTGTCAACCCCTTTTTGGGTCACGAAGAGTACCACCATCTCTATTTGGTGTCAAAAACACCCCCTGACACCTCCTTTGAACGAAGAATGGAGCCTGGTGCCTTCAAACTCACCAGGGCTTGTCATTCTGATATTTTTGTGTATTTAATTATCTGGTCGTGGGATTTGTCCACGATGTGTGGGACGAATGGCGCTATATGCTAATATCTGTGTCATTTCTTTTGTTATGAATGAAGTGAAGATTTATTAATTGTTTTATTCCTATTTTCGTGTAAATTAATTATCGAGACAAACGATTTTCTTAGTTCTGATCGTAGAGGTTATATCTATTCATTACTATGTCTCTACTCTTATACTCATTTTTTAATATTAAGTAAAAATTATATATTTTCGTGGTTTTGGTCGTATTCTCTGTATACCTTACTATGTTTCTAATCTTATACTCATGATCATTTTTAAAATTTTAAGTAAAAATTATATATTTTCCTGGTTCTGGTCGTATTCTCTATATACCGGATCATTCAAAATCTCGCTACACTTTTAAATTTTAATTAAATGAAAACAACTTTATGTATTTAAACATAATTAGTCGTAAACTTGCTATAAACTGCTAGAAGTCGTCCCATAACCCCCCCCAAAATCCTTTTCTTCTGTTTTCTTAGGCTCCGTAGACTTCAACGTGAGTGCCTTCTTTTTCGAGACACATTGCCCACCTCTTCATGCACCTCCCTTGTAACAAGATTGCAGGTATTCCTTATACATTTCTTTAACTCTTTAACACACCTGGGCTTTGATGTATAGACTTTGCTTTTTAGGAAGCCTCACAGAAAGAAGCCACAGGGTGTCAAATCTGGAGAACGTGTCACCCACTCCAGAGGTCCTCGACGACCTACCTACCCATCTATCAGGTAACTTGTGATTCAAGAAATCGCGAACTGCTTTTGCATAATGTAGATGAGCACCATCTTGTTGGGAAAAAACAATCATCAACATTGACTACACGTCCCAATTCAGGAAAACATCCAATTCGAAGCATCGCTAGATAATTGACACCTGTCACATTAATAGTCCGCTACTGATTATCTTCGAAGAAAAATGGTCCAATGAGCTTTTTAGAAGAGATAGCGCACCATACAACGAGCTTTGGAGAGTCGCGCTCGTACTCTCCAACAACAACTGGTTAATTTTACCCCCAAATCGAGTGTTATGTCGGTTCACGCGACCAGATAAGTGAAAATTTGCTTCATCTATACTGAAGAACATGTTATCCAAGATAAAAGAGTAATTTTCGTGATAGTGTATGAGTGTCTCAGATAACTCTACCCTTATATCAAAGTCCTCTTCCATAAGTTTTTGAACAACTTGTAACTTAAAAGAAAAGATTTTTAATTCATCATGTAGTATCAGTTGGATGGTTGAAGCATGAATGGCTAATCTCCGTGAGGCTCTGTTTATGAACTTCCCTTGGCTTTTGTAAAAAGCTTATTCAACGATAGCAATGTTTTCCTCATAACGGTTAAGTCTAGGTCTTCCTGTGCGTGCTCTATCAGACACAGAGCCTGTTTCCACAAATCCTTTATGAATGGAATAAATTGTAGAGCGTGGTGGGCAAGTCAGCCTTTCATAGAAAGCACGAAATCGTCTTTGAGTTTCGATTGGAGATTGGTAAACTTCCTGCCAGGCAGCGATTTTACACTTCATGGGCAAAGTCAAATGATCACCCATTTTGACTAGATGTAGGGTTCAACTTATATACCAACAAATTCTAATTTAGGGAACTATATTATACTACGAAATTGAATTCCTTGGTTTAAAATCTGAAAAAAATGTACAGGTACTTTTGAATGACCCGGTACATTACTATGTCTCTACTCTTATATTCATGCTCATTTTATTAATTTTAAGTAAAAATTATAGATTTTCGTGGTTCTGGTCATATTCTCTAATCTCTTTTTATATTACTATGTCTCGACTCTTATATTCATGCTCATTTTTTAAAAAATTAATTAAAAATTATAGATTTTCGTAGTTCTGGTCGTATTCTCTATATACATTACTATGTCTTTCCTCTTATATTCATTCTCATTTTTTAATTTAAAGCTAAAACTAGTGATGACATCGCTCGCAGAAGGTTTATTAGGGAAGATGTGCAAAAAAGTGAAGATAGAAGTGAAAATATTTGGAAGCTACTCGTATCTATCCTCAGATTTTCCTACATGCACTGGGACCAAACCGGAACAGATATGCCGGCGTTCGAGCAAGGAGGGTACACACACCCCAAGATGTCAGCTGAAGGATTGCTTCTATACTTTACCCAAAACGTCGTTGCGGGAGGGAGTAAGAATTTAATAATAATGAATGATGGGTGGGGGGAGAAGGAAAAGGGTTGTAAGAAAGCAGGCATGTTAAATTCCCATACACATTGGAGCCAAGAGGGAATGGATGAACTAGTCCAAACCCCATCATTTCTTTTACTAAAGATGAGTGGGCGAAAGCTGGTCGGTAACTAACCTGCAATATTAGCCGCCTGACAAGAAAAGATAGGTAAGAATGATCTTGTAAAGAAAGTGGCAAATAAAGGTGTAAAATGAAAATGTCTAGAAGGGAAAAAACTTAGGTAGTTTCAATATCGTTTCAGACTATCGGTGGCGTTGAGCTAGGGGGTGGTGCGCATGACGCTCTTATAAGTGCCAGGTTTTACAGTTTACACGGGGTATTCCCTCCCCCAGCACGTGTGGGGGATGTTTGGATGATCCATTCCGCTTTAACTTACTCCTGTGTAATGTTCTTTTATGATGACGTCCCTGATAACAAAGGAATGTATTATTTTCCCGTTAAAATGAGCGAACAATCGCTTATTTTCTTTTGTAATCATTGCTAAAAGTGATTTGATCAAAGGTCTACTGAACGACGCGTTTAAGTCTAAACCTCTTTGGTACCTGGAAGAGATCTCATTTTGACAATGATAAGTTGGAAAAGTCACGAAAATATGTTTTTGTTCCAAAATTTTCCCGTGATCATTTCATAACCCCCCTCACACTCTCTTATACCTCAAAAGTCATATTGTCTTTTTCAAAAGGCGAGAAAACAAATAACAATCGGTGTTATATTTTACGACCAAACAGTGACAAGAAGAATAGTTGAGTCTTTGGATTTATTTCTTCAGCCCCCGCCCCTCAAACCTACCAAAATTCTGGATAGAAAAGACTGCAAACTATTTTATGAAAAAAAATATTCCATAAATAAATTTTCAAAGTTTACTTATCACTTGTGTGTAGTAGAAGCATGAGAGTGAATCAATTTACTTATTTTTTACCCTTCTACAGTGTAAAAAACGACTCTGATTTATCTTTTCAACACATTCATAACACAATACTGCATTTAGCAAAGATGACCAACTACACTAGAATTTCCTTTCTAAATAACTTTTCTAAATGTGAATTTTAACTATACATTCTAATGGTCACCTCAGTACATACATTGGCCCTTTCTACTTCACATGTCACGTCACATAGTTCCTAAACTTCCTCGCTACCCTAATTTTCATCTTCCATCAGGAAAGGCCTTTGTTACATTTCAGTATCTTTAATGTAGATATTTATCTTGCCTTTAGATCAAAATTGAAAAGAATTTTATTAATTACTGAGCGAATTAAATACCTATAAAGAGGTAAGCAATTGGTTGTAGGCACAGTTTAGTTTGTTTTAAGACCGTAAATAAATCCTATTTAAAATATTAGGATAAAGGTAAATTTCTTCCACATCTTTTTGATTGAAATTAAGGTTCATACGAGAGTATTTATTGTGTGTATGGAAGGGGGTGTAAAAGTCCTATTGAGTAGCAATTCCTTGTTTAGATTGGAATAACACCTTGCAAAGGTGCCCCACATCATTTTTTTTTTCACTTTATGGTACTTAAGCTTGGACTCAAGACCATCTATAGTGTTTATCCGTAGTGTCCACGACTTACAACCGAATTCCATTCCAATCAACCAGGTGTAATTTGTACCTCTCGAATAAAACGCCTTTTTTTCTAGCATCTAGGCATGGGTTCGATGCTAACGAGTTCAGACAAAAAACGTTTCAGCCGCGTCACGAGTTGGTTTTCCATAAACTTATCCACCGGAGGTGTGTATCCACATACCCCCAACGCAGAACTAGGAAGGGTTCTATAATCCCTGGTTGGTACTACAATACAATACACCAGACACCTTCCTCCGAAACGAGAAAAATCTAAATCGTTGAAGTTTACAAGATTTCATTTACAGACTTACGAAAATTAAATTGCATTGAAAAATGCATCTTATATAATAAAAAAAATTGGCTGCATAGCGAGGCAGGTGGGGTGGAAGATTCCACACGTTTGAAGAAAATGTTCAAATTCTTTTGCCTTTTTTCGAGTAGATTTGGTGAGATTTTCTTTCTATCCATTTTTGATTTGTAGGGGAAGAGGTCACTATTTTACTGGTATCAATAGCTTTTCTCGTTTATGTACTATTTCAAATAAGATGGTTAACATCGGTATTTACGCAAGAGTTGTTAGTATCAAATATTTATTACTAAAACTAAGGTAATGAGTATTAAATGACTTAGAATCATTTGAGTTTTCCAGTGAAGGGTTTTATTTTGAACGCCGTTGGGCTTTTGCGTTAACGCAGTCATCACTACTCTTTATTAAGTCCTACACATTCCCCCCAAAATTGTACTCGAAATAAAACAGGAAATCATTCCAATATATAAAAGACTGATATTAACATTTAATATAAGCTAGCCTCCACTCGAAGTGACAAGGAATGTTCGATGGCTGTACACCAAAACCGATTTTGCTTCGTGGAAGAAAGGAACCGAAACATTCCACTCAGAAATTTGCTTTCAAAGCTTCAATTATGAAAGGTTTTCACGGTTTCAGCGACATCTCGACACGACACTAATTCCACGTGGAAAATAAATTAGAATGAAAAAATCCATTCCACCACATAAAATTTGATATACTATATATTCAAAGTTTTGCATAACAAATATCAGTTATTAAATTAACAAAAGCATAATTCTTTACTGGTAGAGAGAGACTAAAATCAATTAGCTTTATATTCAATGCAGTTTTAATATATTCCTGGTCATTTCCGGGTGCCATTTAGAAACAATGTGTGCGGCATAACGGTAATCCAGGTATTTATAACAGCGTGAATTTCTTCCGCAGATGAAAACGTCCCACCAAAAAACAAAATTTAAGTGGAGAGAAAAGGCAAAAATAAGACTGATACTTCCGGCTAATCGGGCTGCTGGGCCAATACTGTAAAACCCATATGGTGCCTTGTGAACGGTTTCAGGATTTGTATGAGGCTTCGTGTTATCATGTAAATAGTGAAGTTTTTAATATCCCACATTAAGACCTCGAGGTTGTGCTGAAGTACTACCTTCAACCAATCTTATTGTTGACACAAAATATCTTCATTCATCGTTTGTCGGTGCGATACCTACAAAAAGATATTAATCTTGGAGTCCCATAATAACTACAGTATCTAGATGTTGAAAAATGGTCAACGATCGTTGAACATAGATTTAAACAAAGTTGAGTACCACTGAATAAATTCAGATACTCATGTAGGAAAGTGCTAGCGAGAAGCTGTAAAGGTATTATATATAAAGGCAATTGATATGAGCATCTCTTTACCGCTAAAGATTAATTATGTTTGGCTTTCTTGAATAAGTCTGATGTATTGGACAAACCTTTGTATATAATCCTGTATTATTTATAATTCCAGGTTGAAATTTTGATTGCTATTAGCATTATATCATTTTTTCTTAATCGGAAGGAAGGAAGAAGGAAATACCTGGGAAAACCAATCTCTGATAATGGCGAATGGCTTCCTTTATGTTTAGACCTACATATACAGGGTCACCCCCCAAAAACGGGCCCCAACTTTCGATAGGGCTCATTTCTTAATTTTCTGCAGGGATTGAATACAACTGTGGTGTTAACTATTTTATTGTGTTTAAAAACACAATATAGAAACATGAGAGTCTTTGGACTTTTCTTCTTTATTCTAGAGCGCGTGTTAGAGACCTCCATTTAGCTCTGTGCATTAGGGTGATGACTTTTTTACTTTTTTTCTAAAAAATTATTTCCTGTAGCACGAATGAATGAACTTTTGACTATTAATGACAAAAATTACTTTTATTCCATTAAAATATTGAAAAAGGTCACGCACAAACCACTTTAAAATGTTAAAAATATTTAAATTAAATATATAAGTCATCAAACAGACTTGTGCAATAATTTATGTACCATAGAATTGCATAGAATTCTCCAGAAAATCATCACGTCATCACTTGGGCGATTTCTGTAGAGTTCCAGAATTTTCTTCAGCCATTTCGCGCGCGGTATATAAGCGAGATGTTTAAAGCGGGTAGTTACTAGTTCAGTTTTAACGGCGTTGATATTATTATTGCCTTATTATAATTGTTGTGTATTCTCCAGCGTTTATTGTAAAGAGATCCTGGTATTATTCGGTAAGCTACATTTAACTCTCTCACTAATTATATAATATAATAGCATATAATATTTTATTAGTGTCTGCCTTCTCTCTTATTTTTTAGAATTGTAATTTTCTTGTTTTTTAATCAAATATATAAAAGCTCAATAACAGTTTCTTTAATTTGTTACTTATTTAATATTTAGGTTTATTTTCTATTTCAGTTGCTGAGTACAAAACATGTCGTTCAAGAAGAGCTTTTTTAACACGGAGAAGAACAAGAAAACCTCAACAAATAACTTAGTCCAGTTTCAAGCACCATCAAGAAAAGGCAACATGGCAGTTTATGAAGCACCCTTAAGTGAACAGAGTCGCATGCCCCTGAAAATCCACGTCGTTGGACGCTTCAAATTTCTTGAATCCACCGCCAAAGAACGGAGGGACAGAATCTGCTTAATTGTTAGTTAGCTAAAAGCCCTATGGAGCAAAACATTGAACTTCCCGCATGTATCTGATCAAGCCATTTGTGCAAAACTAGAAAACTTTCTGAAAGACTATGAGTATTGCAGAAAGAAACAAAACTTTAATTCTTTGAATGAACTGTTTGACGTGACCAAGATGAAAGGCAACTGGTTGTGCAAAGAAGATGAGAACCTCTATAAACAGAAAATTTTGACCAAAGGCCAGGTTGATTATTCCACTGGTACACCTGCTAGTGCCAAGACCATCTACCCATCCAAGCGAAAGAAGGCAATGGAAGCGACTGTGTCACCACTTTCCAGTTCAGCACCACCTGATTGTTCCGAAACTAGCACGGACTCATCCAATAACAGCGAAGACAGTTCTTGGGAGGATGAGAATGCAGCATCAACGAGGAAAAGGAAGCATAATTCAACAGGCTTAGAAATACTCCTTGTTACAAACTCAAAGCTTTCGCCCCACAGAGCAGCAAAGGTATGTCGCCAGCTTTCTGGTGAGGGCATTGAAATCCCAACCCAATGTCAGTCAGCAATCCACAAGGCTATCTACACGAGAGCTGCTCAGGTGAAGAAGCACTTGGTGAGCACGCTTCGTCTGGAGAAGTGGAGCTTACACTTTGACGGCAAATGCATTGAGGACTTTGAATATCAGGTCGTAGTCCTCAAGAATAGAGCGAAAGAAATAAAATTGGGGCGCTCAAATTGAAGGATGGGAAAGCTGTAACAATTAAAAAAAGGGCTCCAGGGTGTGTTAGAGGAGTTCAACTTGTGAGGATTAATTGTTATGCTTGTCGCCGACACAACAAGCGTGAATATCGGCAAACAGACAGGCGTTGTTGTTCGACTGCAGCAAATGTTCGAAGATAAAGGTCACCCCAAACCCAAGTTCATTAGTTGCCAGCACCATGTCCTGGATCAGATTCTTTGCGCTGTCATGGACGATGAGCTCCATGGGTCGACTAAATCACCAAACATAGAGTACTTCTTTGTGCAGGATTTGATGAGCAATTATGATAAATTGAAAGCAACCTTCAGCAACGGTAAAACTGAGATTAAGGAAACAGGCGGCTGTAGAGACGACATGAAGTTTCTCTATCACCTCCCGCGTGTCTTCCGTCACTTGACTGAGATGAATAAGGTCCCCTTTGTAAAGTTTCAAAAGATCCCAAACATCAGCAATGCATGTTGGAACTCTCGTGCCATTCTAGCCTTTCTTGCGTTCACTCTTATACCTGACACCCGGAGCAAGTTGCGTAAAATCTGTTCATTCATTTCTTACTCATGGGCTGACCATTGGTTCAGCACCCACTTGTTCCGCGCTGAGGATTTTTATGAACTATGTGCAGCTCTGAATGAATACTCAAACAGGTCTCAAATGCTTGAAAACCCACTGGAAAACAGATGAATCTCCAATCAATATTGCCCGAAGCAACCAGTGCTGTGAGCGTGCGGTCAAAGTTATGCAAGACTTGCATGGGTCCTTCCGCAACAAGGACAACCTATCACTGAGATTCATCCTGTCTAATGACATTAATGCAACTGATTTACTTCCTTGTGTGTTTTATGACCCTATATAATGTTATATATATATATATATATATATATATATATATATATATATATATATATATATATATATATGTGACTCATAAGCTTGTGTTCAATCTTGTATATGCTGCCAGTGACTTCAAAAACTGGACAAATAAAATTTTTAAAATCATTTTGTGCGTGAGGTTTTTATCAAATCACCTTGAAAGTAAGATTGTATATAATCTTTAGTTGAAACTCATCAAATTATGACACAAATATATGAGGTTGTAAAAAAGTCATCACCCTACTGTGCATTTCTTGAGGCACAGCACAAAGTTGTCCATGACGTCCTTACAAACCGACCGACTAATAGCTCTGATCTCCTCTCTGATGGCTTTCTTGAGTTCCGTGATGGTTTTGGGTCTCCTTGCGTACACTCTCTCTTTAAGGTAGCCCCAGAGAAAGAAATCTAAGAGGTTAAGGTGTGGGCTGTAAGGTGCCCACTCAAAATAAGTCTTGAGACTGATCACACGGCCACCAAAGTTCTCTTTCAGCCAATCTCGGGACAGGTTTGAAGTGTGAGAGCTTGCTTCATCTTGCTCGAACCTGAACCTCATAAGCGACAGGAACAGGATCGGCAGCTCTCTCTTGAAGGTTTTGAGGACCTTAACATACCGCTCCTTGGTGACTGTCAATGTCGCGCCAGATTCCTCGAAGAAGAATGGTCCGATGATGCCTTGGGCTGAGATTGCAGTCAATACCGTGCACTTAGGGGAGTGTAGGGGCTTTGTAGCTACCTCATTTGGTCTGATGGTTCCCCAGAAGACATTTGTCTTCGAGGTTACCTTTTCTTCAAGATGGAAATGAGCTTCATCTGAGGTCCAAAAAAGGATAAGGAAAGTTGGGGTCTCCAGAATCTTCTCCAGTATTTTGACTGCCATAGACTTTCTCTGCTCCTTGTCTAAAGCTGTAAAGGTCTGCTTCGGCTGTATTCTGTATGGGTAGGCCTTTACGTCCATTACTAGCATTCTCCTGCAAGTCTCACGGGATACACCGAGGGAGTGACTTCGCTTGCGCACATAGCGTTTTTGGACTCTCTCACGCTCTGAACCAGCATAGCTGTACGCTTCCTGGGGCGTCCTGAATGGCTTCGATGGGTGCCCCATAGTTCTCGAAGTGGTTCACCCAGTCCTGAATTCTGCTCTTGGAGGGGGCTTTTTCATATTCGAACTGATGAACGAAAGTGTCCTGCACTTTCTTGAACGAATCTGTCTTGTAGTAGTGTTTGGCGCGGTATATTCTTTGCTGGAGCTCCCATTGCATATATTTTATAATAAGTAAAGGATTTTCATGAACTCCATTTTCGAAGGGGTTGGATATAATGAAAATCTGAATCTTGAATCTTAGTTTTAGGATTATCTTGTTTTATGACTGTCTTTTCAATAATAAATATGTATATATATATATATATATATATATATATATATATATATATATATATATATATATATATATATATATAATCCATGGCTGTCCTTTGCTCTCCTTGATGTTTCTATCTTGCAATGTCCCTTTCTCTTGCCTTTATAAAAACTATTTTTTCTTATCTCATTTGTTCATTCACGTCCAATTTCTCTTTCTCTTGTACTAGATGGTTATATAGTCTTCAATCCAAGGTTTCTGCATCTTTCTTCCTGCCTTCGAACAGGTTTTGAAAGGCAGAAATTAAATATGACAAAAACCCTGTAGTAATTGTGAGTACTCACATAACCTGTATTGGCTCTTTATTTGTACGTGATATGAATAGTGAGCCTTTAAATTATGGTCGGGTCAGAGATAAGGTTTAAAAATCCCTCGAAAGTTCCTTCTATTCCTTCTAGCCTGGAGAGATGTTGGGTTTGATGGGGTTACGCTTTGGGTAAATTTGAGTCGCGGTGCCCGGTAGCTTAATGGTAGCTTAATGGTAGAGCATCTGACTGGCAATCAAGAGATGAATGCCCGGCCAGGATAATTTAAATATTTCCCTTAGCACTATTTATCTTCTCAGTATTGAGTACCTTCATTGTGTTGTTCTTTGCTTTCCATGATATCTCTATACACGAGCATATATATATATATATATATATATATATATATATATATATATATATATATATATATATATATATAAAGTGTCTTTCAATAAGGTCGCTTGATTTTGAAATGTAAATAAAACAATTTGTGTGTGATATATGCACTCAATTGATTTTAAATTTGAAAGTACATTTTATGGCATTAAGTGTGAAATATGAGGTCGTTCAAATGTCAGCCGCGGCTTCGCTTGGTGGAACGTATTCGGGAGGCCTAATTTTCCATAACTTTGTCGCATAAATCTGGCGGAATTTGCTGGATGGTGTTCGTTATGTTGACTTTGAGAACATCAACTGTTTGCAGATTATTTGCATAGACCTGCGATTTAAGGTAGCCCCAAAGAAAGTAGTCTAATGGCGTTAAATCGCATGATCTTGGTGGCCAGATGACGTCGCCGCCGCGCGAGATGACCCTGCCCTGAAATCGTGGGGGCAAAATGTATATCGTGGTGTGCGCAGTGTGGCACGTAGCGCCGTCCTTTTGGAACCACATGTTGCCAGTATTCACATCAGGCATATAATCCAGGTGCGGCCACAAGAAGTACCTTATCATCGATCTGTAGGTCTCGCCGTTGACGGTTATGGCAATCCCATCTTCGTTCTCAAAAAAATACGGAGCGATGATTCCGTTAGACGAAAATCCGCACCAAACAGTGACTTTGTTGGGATGCAATTTGTGCTGGTGTATATAATGTAGATTGTTTTTGTCCTAATCTGACAATTTCGCTTGTTCACAAATCCATTCATCCAAAAATGGGCCTCGTCGCTGAAGAGGATAGAAATCACGTGGTGCGCAGAACGTTTGTCGAACGGAGCACTGATTTTGATAATAACATTTGATGATTCGCACACGCTTTTCAACGTTATAACCTTTTATCGACATTTGCCAATTACTACTGAACAGTTTACAGTGAAGTTATCAGATGTGGCTTTAACAACATGGCCACTATCGCCTGACAAAGCTCGAGCGTCCTTGTTGAAAGACCCTATATATAAAATATATGTTGAACAAAATAATTGGATCCTTAGAAATTTAACCCCAATATTTCAATGAGCTGAGCTATTATATTACGAATATCCATTAAAATTTAATTTTGAGTGCTTTGTTTTTATTATAGATACATATCTTTATTTATCAACTTTAATAATTATTATTTGCATTTCTTTTTCAGATCGTGGTATAGATGCTAAGATGTGTGACCTCACTGAGTCCGAAAAAGGGCAAATTGCTGGAGCTCGAATTGCAGGAGCCTTCGTCACCAGAACAGCTAACCTCTTTGGTCTTTCAAGAGCTACCATAACAAGGATCATGACAGAATTCAAGAAGCAGGGCAAAACCTCTAGCAGGAGGAGTAATTTAGGCATGACTTCGAAGCTCACTGAAAGAGACCGACGAGTGTTGAAACTCATTGTGATGAAAAATCTCCGGACAACTGCCCCCAAAGGGACTGCAGAGTTGAATCAACATCTCACTAGCCCAGTTTCGACCAAAACTGTTCGCCGTGAGCTCAATAAAGCCGGATATCATGGAAGAGCCGCCATCAAGAAACCTCTGTTTTCTCATCAAAACATTCAGAAAAGACTGAACTGGTGTAGAGATCACAAGGGCTGGTCGAGAGACCAATGGAAGCAAGTGATATTCTCCGACGAGTCCAGTTTTTCTCTTTTCCCCACTGCAGGGTGAGTTTATGTGTGGAGGCATCCCGGGGAAGCTTTTAATCCCGACTGACTTCTTCCTACAATTAAGCACGGAGGAGGGTCAGTGATGGTTTTGGTAGCCATATCTTGAGATTCTCTTGGTCCAATCGTTGCCCTGCATGGTAGGATCAACAGCAACGAATATTTGAATATTTTGGACGATCAAGTCCATCCCATGGTCGATACATTATTGCCTGTAGGTGAGTGCTTTCTTCAAGATACAATGCCCCAACACACACTGCTCATGTGCTTAAGAATTGGTATAGGGAGCACATAGGAGTGAGCTACAACACATGGAGTGGCCCCGCAATCTCCAGATCCTAATATTATTGAGCATTCGTGGTGCATCTCAATGCAGTCAGGAAGCTGTATGTATCAATTTCAAGACGCATCGACGGTGTTCAGAAAGCAAAAGTAGGACCAACTCCATATTAAATAAATATTCATTCAATTTAACACGTGTTCCAATTATTTTGTCCAACCTCTGTATATATATATATATATATATATATATATATATATATATATATATATATATATATATATATATATATATATATATATATATATATATATATATATATATATATATATATATATATATATATATATATATATCTATCTATATATATATATATATATATATATATATATATATATATATATATATATATATATATATATAGTAGCGGTCAAAATATAAGGGTCTGTAATTAAAAAGTGTATTTAAATATTCATTATAGAAGTTAAACAAAACGTTAACTATATATTATATAAATACCAGGCAATGGCTTCGCCACTAAGATTAAAATTTAAAATCTAAAAAAAGCAGCCATGGTTAAATTTTTAGATATTTTCTGAACTTCGCCAATTATAATAATTTTAAAAAGAAACTCTAAACTAAATTTCTCCCATTTCAAAATATCACCTTGCTAAAATATAGTTATAGAAGAAGATATAGAAAAATAAATTTTCGGAACTTCGGAACTAACAAAATTTCGATACTTATATTTATTTCTGAACTTCACCATTTTGTTTTTTGATATTATAAAATAATTATTAGAATTAACTTTGAAAAAAAAACATAAGTCATAACCAAACTAAGATGAAATTATTATTCAAATACTAAAAAAAATCCCCATCTTAAATTATAGAGTTAGTGATGATGATGATGATGATTTAGATATATCTAAGATCTATATTTCTTATATATATATATATATATATATATATATATATATATATATATATATATATATATATATATATAAATAATTCTCTAAATCATTCGGAGAGATTCCGTGACAACGAACTCCTGTTTAATTTGCAAGCATCCAATCCAGGTAAAAGATAGAAAGGCGGCATGGATATGTCAGTTCGATTGGGGTGGTTGTGCTGTGCGGTTGTTTCGGACTGGAGCTCCGAAGTGCTTGCTGGATACCCTGCCCCTCTTTCCCTCAAATTGCGTCACTTAAACACATTTCGAAGCTAAGAACCGCATTTGAAGGTAAGTTAGGCGAACGATGAAATAGAGATAAGATTTTTGCTGTAAGTTTGGATCAATTTGCTCATGTTAAACAAATGCGTTTCTTGAATTTGAGTGAGGAAAGCATCTTGGCGAACGAGAAGGAGGGGGTTTCCTTTTGAATTGTTACTTAGCATTGATAAAGCTATTTTAGGAGTAGCAAATATGATGAATGGAACAAAATGGGTATTTTTTATTACATGATCTTTTTTCCTTTAGTCACTTTCAGTTATTTTTATTTCTTCTTTCCAATGGCATGCAGTTATACCCTCACAGCCCTTCCCTTGCATGAATAACTTGGCTCAAGCTATCAAGTTTGACTATGGCCTTAAACGTTGTATAGACGAGGAGCATTGAACATTTTCATCCCGCTCCCATTACTATCGTAGTGTGAAAAGGTTTGGTGTTTTTTCTCTTGCCATTCACGTGCTTAATGTATTTACCATTTATTGTGTCTCATTCTCTATTATTTGCGAGGGTCACTGTTACGACCCAGGTTCTCCTATTTTTTGTCAAGTTTTTGTAAGTCTCAATAGTACTATCTTTTTCTTAAGGCTGGTCCAATGATCATTTGTAACAGTCCGTATCAGGATGGGGTCCTTTTTTATCCCTCGACTACTTCGACCCATGAAGAGATTTTGTTTTTGTATCTTGTCCCAGCAATACAAAGCCTACTTCTATTTGTTGCTACACTGCAGTGAAGTCGTTCAAATGAGTGTTTACACTCATTTTTCCTTTAATATTCCTATCGTCAACCTCTCAGAGGTGGATTATAATTTAAATATTAAACTGTTGAAGTAATATGAAAGGGAAAGATCAAAAGTAAAGGTAATTTAAAATACATGCAAATGTCTTCTTTAAATAATATTGAGAAACTTTTCATTATTGAAGTGGAAATATGATGGTTTAATGAATCCGGTTATAAATAGCGATTTCTAGTAGAGATAATGGTAAATAAAATTTTACTCGATGCCTTTACACATACATAACATGGCGCATGTTCATTTAAAGCAGTAGTATACAGGGCCTACTTCAAAAATAATCGATTCATGGAAATCAGGACGACACCTTTGGGGGCTAGGAGATGTTTGTTTTTATTCCTACTGAGGAACATTGAGGCAAATTGGATTAAAATTCTCGGTTATGATCCTCAAAATAGACTGAGTTTCAAAAAATCAGGTTTTTTAGTAAATATGTACTGCCTAAACCTAGATAAAAGGCTCTTCGTGATTTAATGTAAAACAACTGCAAAAAGCCAGGAAAACAAAGTGTGGGAATTTTAGTTCCTCAAACAAGGCAATAATACAGGGTGTACCTAAAGTCTGGACACAGGCTAAATGCATAAACCTCACCTACATTTTATTTAATTTGAACCACATTTATGTATTTGAAATATTAATAAATAACATCTCAATGTGATTTCCGCCATTTGTGATGCGAAGTTCGATTACACTTCGCGAGATTCACCCGATGAACTCGATGAAGTAACTCCAAATTTCCGTCAATTTGAGCACATTCATTTATGATGCGCTGTTCCCTCGGGTGTCTCGTATCTTTAACTTTTATTGAGTGCATCTTCTCGTTTAGAATAAATACCTGGGAAAAAGAGGTCAAGAGGGGTTGTCTGCTGAACGAGGAGACCATTGTGATATTTCCTATGTGTCCAGACTTTAGGGACACTGTAGTAAGGTTTCAAACTCTTCTGTAATAAGCTCTTCTCAGTGTACGTTAAAACGCGAGGTTTGTATCTTTTTTGTGTTCTTTTTGGAGCTGTTTTAATTCGAGAAAGAACTACTAAACTTATCATTAACCCTCCCTCGTCTGGGCACCAGTGAATTCCGGGTTTCCCAACACCCTTCAGATATTCGACTGGTATTTGAACAAGGCAGCCCTAGTGTGGTGAAGGTTGCTTATTTATGATAAAAACTCTTGCATCAATCAATTAGCAAGTAGATATTTAGTCTTTGGTGCATAAAACAAAGGACAAAAAAAGTAAATATGTAAAAAATGAATGTCAAAGCGAGTTGGTCAGTATGCGTTGCAGGAAGCTTGGAAGAATATTTAACCTTTCACTACCACTACTTCAAACTGAGGTCCTTTAATTATCACCATTCGTAATTAGGAATAGAAAATGTGTGTTCTCTTCCATTATTTTATCCCTTTTCTATATTCAAAGGATACGCGAGTACAGCCGTAAAAGTGAAAAAGTAAAGAGGGATATTACGTATTAATATTGATCGTGTCTTGAATTAATAATTCTGTTAACATCATTAAGCTTATGTCAACGGTTAAGTTTATCTTGTAAATACTAAGGTTTCTACAAACCAAGAGGGTAACTCGAGATTGTCCTTAAGACGCCAATGACGTTTACAATGCGAAAAATTCTAAATCAGTCTAATAGAATTAAGATGAAGTAGTTTTTATGCCACCAGCATCAATAATAGACAGGTACCTGTCTTTTCTGGCTTCCCGACAGTAATTAAGGAGATGTGGGGATTAGGAAAGTGGGACTGGACTCCAAGGCTCTTGGACTCTATTTTTTTCTGCGCCTCGCCACGGAAACGCGCCACGAATCCAAATGCCATTTATGTTTGTCAGAGAAGAATTCCGGTTACTTTTTATATAAACACAGTGAGAATCTTACTCTCAACGCTTATGCGAAGCAAGTTTTCAAAAACTATGCAAATTAAAAAAGCATCAGATGAAATTCGTGAGGGTAGTTTAGTTACCCAGTAAATGCTTTTACGTCAGACTACTGCCCCAGTATTACGGCCAATCCCACCTACAAATGGAACAGGCTTGAATCCTTTTCGTTTTATGAATCACTTGTGCTGATGTCCTGGGAAGCAAATTTAAAGACTTGAAACGTCTGGTTAAACTCGAGAGGAAATCAATGTATAACATATTACAAAAATTTTGTCAGTGGCCCTTTTTGAGAGGGTGGCAACTTCTTCATGTCTTATTCTGTCTTACTTAGGCACAAAACTATAAAAGGAGGAAAAAAGGAACAAGAAAAAGCAAAGAACATAAGTAGTGAACAAGATCACGGGTGAAAAAAGATCTCTGCATCGAAACACTTTACTACTAAATCCTGGATGCAAAGATGCGTATTCTTACAAAGAGCCCAGATACGGAAGAGTACAAATTTGAACTGGCTTTAGTGGTTGATTGGAATAACAAAGCCCGTGAGCAGCTTTCAACCATAAACTTTCAGTTGAGTGACTGATCTGCATAGTTACTTTGGGGACGAACGACCTTAGAACAATGAAGCAGCAGCTTGTGACTTTGCAAAGGGCAACAAATTTTCAGGTTCATTTCGAGAAACATAGAATCGAAGAGTAGAGAACCTAATTTTCGCCATGCAGGTAGTTGCTTCGTTCAAACAAGTCAGACGAATAAATACCCTCTTTATCTTCATCCATCCTTGATTCGCTACCATATAAGGTGAGGACCACTACTTTCAAAGCATAAGAGCGTTATGTACGGAGAACGAGTAAGAAAGAGGAGAATGAACGCAGGATGGAAATAAATATGAAATGAACATAATTTTGTTGACATAAAATAAACAAGAGGGAAAGTCCTACTAATGACCTGCTTTTTTGTGATAAGATGATAAATGGTTATTGCATTGATGGTTTCCCATGGTTCAAATAATTAAATGGCTAAATGAGGCCTCTGCAACTAGATGGCCCCACCCAGCGCCAAATCCGATGGCAGATTTGAAATCTTCTGGGTGAATAACCATATGTGCCATGGTCATATGGGTCATTTCATACCTCTAAATGGGTACAATTGAACTTTACTCCTTCAAAAAATGAACTTTATTCCTTTTGAAAAAAGTGCCGTCTAGAACTGGTTCTTCGCCACAGGTAAAAACGAACAAGAGGGAAAGTCTCTCCAATGACCTGCGGCATTTTGCGATAAAATGATAAATGGTTATTGCATTGATGGTCTCCCATGGTTCAAATTACTTACAAGTGCCTTTGAATGGCTGAATGAGGCTTCTGCCACTAGATGGCGCCACCCGGTGTCTAATCCGATGGCAGATTTGAAATCTCCAGGGTGAATAACCATATGTCCCATGGTCATATGGGTCATTTCATTGTTGTAAATGGGTACAATTGAACTTTACGCCTCTTGACAAAAAAGCGACGCCTAGACCTGGTACTTCGCCGCAGATAAAAACGGAAGAGTAGGCAGACAAATAAAATATGTGCATGGAGGACAGAAAATTTGGAGAAGAATAAAGAGTAAAATATTAAACATTATAAAGGCTGAGATCTTAAACCACCTTTCATACCTGCTGAAGCAAAAACTATTCAAGTGTGCTGTAGTATCATACGGGTATATACATCGACTCCATTGAGACCCAGACAAATATTTGCTGTTATAACATCCTATGGGGCTTTGTTAATATTATCCTAATACAAAGAGTGGCCAGTCACAGGGGACATAACGTGGAGGTACAAGCCGTGACAAACGTACAAAACGAGAACAAATCCCATTCGGAACACGTTGAAGTCGCGAAGTTAATTTAAATTTGAAATCTCGAATAATGAAGTACAATCGAATTGGGGGACTTTGTTATGATTCTCGGTTGTATTTTTCTTCGTTTGTTTCTGGGTGTAGTAGACAAAGCATTGAACATGCAAGTATATAAAGGTAAATTGTCATCCCAACCTACATACACATCTCTTCTAAAAAAAAGAAAAAGAAAGTGACAGACATTGTCCTAGAATTAAATTTTTACTTGAACTCTCTGGATGAAAAGGGATCTTACGTGGACCAACTGGAAGAATTCGAGGAAAATGAAGTGTAGTCGTAACTGAATTAGGTAGATAACAAATAGTGATGAAAAATAAAAGTTAAAAAAATACTAATATAACACAAACTAATTCAGCCATACACACTAAGTACCAGGTTATTATGTTTATTCTTTTTTCATTTAGATTCTCGCCAAGGTTGAGCTGGCTTAGGAGCATTACCTGCTACCATGGCCAAGAGCCGAAGCCATTTCCTTTATTACATTACTCAAAACCTTCCACAATATTTCCTTTCCCTAAACCTGTACATGGACAACCATATGCTCCCAAGCCAGATTTGACCTAGGGTCAACGTGGATAAGTTTATTAAGCGACAGCATATGCATCGCAACTCTAGAGGCTTAAAGAATGGCTTCGAAGGCTTAAATCATTGGTGGCAACTCTCTGCCGTTGGATGCTTGGAATCGTGTCAACCTCTCTGTGTATGTAGATATGTTGTCTCATCCGCTTTGCTAAAGTGATGTGTGTATGTGTACGTTTTAATCAAATTTAAATCTGTCTTTCATTCTTTATTGGGGTCATAGGAGCGATGGAAAGATAAAAATTGGTGAAGCTAGGGGAGGGGAATTTGAACCTTCCTGCAACAAATTCGTAAAGACTAAGACTATGTAATTACACCCCAAAGTTGGAGGTTGGTAAGGTGTTTGTACACAAGTCTTGATAAATTGGTTAGTATTAAAAATTCCCCAATAAAGTGGATAAAGGAAAAATGGAAGAGGCATGCAAAATACGAGAAGAGGAATGATAATGGTATTCAAGGATTCTCTTTGAGCATCATTATATTGTGATTATTAGAGGTAATAAATTAAAATGTCTGGTGACGAGGGAGTGAAATAAAAAATATATATAAAGTTTATTTAAGGGAAAATGCTTGGAAACTACATGACCTGAAGCTGTATGTACCCTGGAGTGGAAGGTTTCACAACACTTCTTAAGATAGGTCAGTTGGCAAATAAGGCAAGGTCTTAGCGTGTGTATGTGGGAGAGAAATAAACCCTTGTATTTACACACATTCACACTTTTCGCTACCTGACTGAATGTAATGGAGGAAATCAAAAACGGAAAATCACCCCCCCTCCCCAACATTTTGTTAACAAAATGTGTCTCTTCACAATGCATCAAACTTCTTTTGTTATTGTTAACTTGTTTTTCATCCGATCTGCAACAACTCAACGTCGAAAATTACCTTTCTCTGCTCCCCAAATAGTTCCCCATCCCCCTTCCTCTTCCTCTTCCTCCTTCTCAAGCGCCGCCAACTTTCCCGACAGAATTATTTGCTTTTGATTGAGTCCTCCCTTTTGGATCCACTTTCCTTTGGTTCAAGTTTCTACGCTGCACACGTGACGTCACTCCTAAACAATAGGAATCGAGACACGGAAGTTAGCTCTCCCTGAGTAATTACTAGGGCTTTTAATATTTTCGCTACATAAGCCACATGTATGTATCATCTCTCCCTACAACTAAACCTGCAGATGAAACTAATGAAGCAGGTGTCTATTTAATCCCTTGTAAAGAAATGACCTGCCCCTTATTTTACATAGGCGAGACAGGAAGAAATCTGGAAAAGAGGATTTATGAGCACAGAGGGAAGGTCAGGCGGACCAGCGCAGCTTCTAGTATTTTCACACACTCCAATAATTTTAACCAGCCAATAGATTTCCCCCAGAGCAAACTAATTTATCCGTGTAAAGATTTTCACGAAAGAAAGGTAGTTGAATCCACCCTTATCAACGAAATCCGGAATTTCAACCTTTCCGCTGGGCAATTCAAATGCAGCCCCTAAATCAAAAATTTAATCTTGAAAGATATTCGTAATAACCTCAAATTTCCCCCCCCTCCATCCTGATTAAGAATTTTAATCCGATCTCTTGTTCCTATATATATATTTCATGTATGGTGTGAATGCATCTATTCTTAGTATACGACTGAAGATGGCATGACAAACTCCATGCCGAAACTGGTTTCGTGAATAAAATACTATGCTCCTAAACAGTGGTTTTATTAATATATATATATATATATATATATATATATATATATATATATATATATATATATATATATATATATATATATATATGTGTGTGTGTGTGTAGGGGTGGACATAATTTATCGTTAATCCGTTAAAAAATGTAACGAAAGTTAACGCAAAAGCGATAACATTAATTATTATTTTACTATTATTAAACAATATACATAAAACGTTTTTTTTTTGCTCTAAAACCACCTGAAAACTGCCAAAACTATAAAAATTAAACAATGAAAAGTCATAAAGGAGAAAACCAAACTCTTTAGCGAAATTCGATATTATCAAACACATTAAGAGAAAAAGAATAGAGAAAGCAAACGGTATAACATAATATTAACTCTTTTACCCGTTTAACAAAGTAAAAGGTGGTTGGGTTTCGAACCTTTACCATCGAGCGTTATTTGCTTTACAGGCCACTGCTCTAACCAATATGCTGCATTCCATAGTTTAAAACCTTCACACATTTTTGCATTTCTTTAACGGGTAAAAGAGTTTATATTGTTTTATTATTCACATTTTATTTTTTATTCTGGTTGCTCTCTCTCTGTCTGCCTGTCTATCTGTCTCTCTCTCTCCTCCCCTTCCCTCTCTCTCTCTCCATCTCTCTCTTTCTCTCTCTCTCTCTCTCCATCTCTCTCTCTCTCCCTCCCTCTTTCTCTCCCTCTCCCTCCCTCTTTCTCTCCATCTCTCTCCCTCCCTCCCCCTCTCTCTCTTTTAATGCTTGAACTTTGTTTGGTCTTATAAAATATAAAAAGATGAATTTTTCATTTTCACTAGTGTGGACTAATTCATAATTCATGCACACACACCCGTTCTACATTTTCTAGGCTCTTACCCTGTCATCATATTTAATTATCGAAATAGAGATAAGGTATTTCTCTTCCTTTATTCGTTACATCTCCTAAAACTTAATTCCGGACGTCGATTATTGTATAGTAAAAGGTTTTGCTATGGATTCTCATTAAACCACTTCTTGTAATGCAAGATATCGGAATTTTGAGTACGTTGTTCGGTAATCTTCAAAATTTCTCTAAGTCATTCAGTATAGTTTGATAATCACTATGCTTAATTGGGGAATCTGAACGTCGTAGCTCAAACCTTTTCCAATTTCTGATCTGTTTTCGTGAACGAAGAACACCATTCTTGGTCGCTGCATTCGAAATGAGACGTCGCCCTCCACTTGACTGAGAAAAGGAGATCTCTGTTCCTAAACGAAACTGCCTCCTGACGGAGCGAGAGCGCAGACACATCATCCCACATGGTTAAGACACGTCTATAGATCATAGAAAACCTGATTTCGCGTATATGTACACATATCTGTTTACAACTCGTCGGAAAACAAGTAGAGGGCTCCTAGGCTTTAAGAAGCCTTTCCGCCCCAAGTCTTTTTTCAAGGTTCTTTATGCGAGAGAGCACTGATTTGAATCATGGTGGTGGCTAATGAATTTATATATATATATATATATATATATATATATATATATATATATATATATATATATATATAATATTGAGGATAAATCCCAGAGACACGAGAAACGGACGCAACATCTTTTAATTTCTCGCAACGTTTCGAAAACCACAAGTTTTCATCTTCAAGGTAGAATAAGTTTACTAAAATCAATACATATGAAGAAGACTTGAAAAGGCTAACAAGACATTATTTTAAAAGGTGACCAATTATAAAATATCAGTAAAATGTACTATAAGTACATTTTACTTGCAGTTGACTTTTTATGACATCTCGAAGATGAAATGCTTTCTACTAATTTAGATTACAAACCCTCCTTCTACCGCCATTTTGTTGATGACTCCTTTGCAATTTTCAAAAATCCTGCACATAGCCAACTTTCCTTGAAATTTTGAACACTTTACACCCCAACATCAAATTCACCATGGAAATAGAGTCAAATGATAAGATGCCCTTTCTTGATTTTTTAGTCACCCCAAAAATTCAAACAACTATTTACCGAAAAAAAAACTTTCACAAGACTAGGCTTGAACTACTTTAGTTTTTGTGATTTTAGATACAAAATATCCACAGTAAAAACTTTAATACATAGAAGTTTCTCGCTAACATCCACTTACCAGTCAATTCATAATGAATTTATTTTTCTGAGGAAATATTTTATAAAAAATTTCTTTCCTTCTGACCTATATGATAGAGTTTTAAAAAAGCTACTTGATAATCTCATTGACCTCCCTCAACCCTGCATAGAAGTTCCTAAAATGGCCATAGATTTACTAATTTCAAAGATGGGTTTTTTAAACGATACTTTTAAAAGAAAAATTCAATTCATTTTTAAAAGATATTTTCCCCAAATCAACCACCAAATAGTTTTTATAAACAAATTATCGATAGGAAGTTTTTTTAGCAGTAAAGATCCTATCTCTTTGGAGTTCCGCAGTGATAATGTTTATTTATTTAAATGTCCCAGTTGTACTGAAGCCTCTTGCATTGGCAGCACTGTCAGGTCTCTTGAAGCTAGGTTCTCTGCTCATATGGGGATTAGTTGGCACACAAACAAGATCTTAAATAAAAAGGAAAAGTCTTCTATTAGAGAACACACCGTAAGCTGTAAAACTGACATTTCTATTGATAATTTTCAAGTATTAGCCTTTAACAACAACAAACATTGCCTAAGAACCCTCGAATTTTTATATATCAAACACTACAAACCTACATTCAATGAAGATTTAAGTGCAATATCTTTATTAATTAACTAATTTTAACTACAGTTTGTTAGTTGGTCTGTTTTTTTTAACTACTGTTTGGTTAGTTGATGATCCACTCTCCCAAGCGTCACTGTAACCTATAAATACTAGCCCCTTGTTAAACCCACCATTCACTCTCTAGGATAGATCCAATTTAGTAAATACCAAAATTAACCGTTTTTATATTAAATGTTTTTAACTCTTACAGTGTTTACAAAGTTAAAAGCAAAGTTTAAATTTATTATCTTTAACTATTGACAGGTCAATTTCTCTTATAGTTTTTAATTCATTTCTGAAATAAACTTTAAATTTATTAACTAATTTTTTGAGTCAGTTTTAAACCAAATTTAACTGTTGCCAAGTCATATTTAAAATTTTAATTTATACATTTTACTGATATTTTATAATTGGTCACCTTTTAAAATAATGTCTTGTTAGCCTCTTCAAGTTTTCTTCATATGTATTAATTTTAGTAAACTTATTCTAACCTGAAGATGAAAACTTGTAGTTTTCGAAACGTTGTGAGAAATTAAAAGGTGTTGCATCCGTTTCTCGTGGCTCTGGGATTTATCCTCAATATTAAATGCAGGCTTCACGGCCGAGCTTCATATGGATATATATATATATATATATATATATATATATATATATATATATATATATATATATATATATATATACATATATGATGTGTGTAGGAGAGGGGGGGGGATATTTGATAACTCTTAATGAATTTTCATCCTTATTTTTAATTATCATGACGATCGAACGCCTTTATCAAATCAATAGAACTTCAATTTTGTATATTTGGTTAAGCCTCCGATTAAAGTCATTTAGCAGCGTGATACGGAACCCTGCGTGTCAACCACACACCCCAACAAGAATCATCATCTCGTCCTCTCTTCTTTGTTGGACAATTTTTAGCCTTCCTGAAAGGAAATGTCACGAAAAGGTGTAATTTCTATAAACTTCTGCATTCCATTCTTTTGAGCAAAACTCTCGTACACCTTGCTGAGAGTTGCCGAAGCCTTACAATTACACCTAACGTCCCTAGAATTAAGAGTGATGAATGAGGGACTTCTCAATTCTTTACGCGCCAGACTCATTCACAAGAGGTGGGTAAAACAAAGTAATGGGACTATTTAATCCCCCCAAAAATGGGCCTTGGTTTTTCTTTACACTATAAAAGTCACACAGGGTGAAATACTGGTGCGAATATTGTCCTATTCTTTGCCATAAATCCTCTGAAAATATGAAGTGTTGATATAGATGTTATGTAAAACAGCGAGTAGGATGTTGTCATTGTCCTAGGCAGAGTAGACAACCCAATGGAGTTGTGTGGAAACATCTTTGAAAAATATAATGAAGGAATTATCTAAACGAGAGATATAAATGCCCCCTAAATCGACTGAAATGTTAAGAAGGTGTATCGAGTGATCATAGAGTGAGATTTACTTAGAAAAATGGTGAAATAATGAAGTAGGAATGCGTTTGAAGCTGGATGTTCAGTATAAAGGGTACCAGGTGCCTGAAATTTCTTCTTTTATCTGATTTTCAACATTTGTCCATATTTGGTGTTACTTAATTATTTTTTATTAGACTGTCTTTATTTTTTCTCTTTAGATTTTTTCAATGTAATGTTATTTTTGTCTGTGTTCTTACTCTTAGCTATCTTTTTTTGTCTCTAAGTGCATAACGGTTTTATCGGTATTGTTATTCTTCATCTTCTACTTGGCAACTGTTGCTTTGCGTCTACTTCCTGTCTCAGTCTCGGTCTTCCCAACGTTCTCTTAACACTTTTTTATTAGCCCCTGTTTGTCCATTTCGCCTCATTGCCTGTAGGAGGATCTGGGACTATATATATATCCTTACACACATCTTTACTTTCTCTAGCTTAACTTCTTTCTTTATAGATCTCTCTTTACAAACTTCTTGGCGTGATACGGCCTCGTTGCTATTGCGTTTTAAATTCTAGGGTAAAAATCTGCATTACTGTTCTTTCTTGTAGCACTACATTAATTAGTCGCAATTTGGCTATACCTTGAAATTCCTTGTCTTCTTCGCTTTATTTTCCCTATTTATCTAGTGTGTTGCCTTATTCTCTACCATTTCAGACGATGAATGAAATGAGGAAGGAATTATTCGCTTGGGTGGCAAAAAAATAGAACATTTAGATTTTTAAAAAATGATAAAAACAAAACACGATATAGTTACATAATTTCTTTTGTGTATTCTGGAAGATTATTGTAAAAACATACAGCAAGGTTTCCCTTTTAAATCAAGTACGTACATAATTACCGTTGATGACACGTACATAAAGAATTACCGAAAGTATAGGGTAGCCCATAAGTCCCAAGACACTCCACGGACAACTTTTGTACGTCTTTTGTTCCCATTGTACAGTCGTTCATAGGTGTTAATTTATGTGTCAGTGCGCTTCTGCGCGCGCGTATTTAAGAAGCGACGAAAGTGAGCCATGTTTGGTATAAGCAAACCATCCCTGAAAACGAAATTACCTGCTAATCACAATTGCGCAGACGTAACTTACAGACAAATATGAGTATGTGTATAAGTACTTAAGCGATTCAACGGCCTAGTTAAAATCCCCTTGAAGCGAGTTGCTAATCACCTTTCACTACTGTTGCAGAGAGAGAAAGAGATGAAATAAGCGCTTCATCCTCCATTTTCCTTTCTCCTATGCATCCTTAACCTTAGTTCTCATTAACCTTCGAAGGTCATAAGGAAAAGACTAAAAGGAAAAAATGCTTTCTCCTAGACTCGGTCTGCTGCCACACTACTTTTACATTTCAGCTGTGCCAGGTGCAGAAGCTCCAATTATGAATGAAATTGGGTGAAATTCACTATTGTTTCATGCACTGTGGGATGAAGCCGGCGACTCAATCGAGATGTGGATGGGACATGTGGGGAAAGTGATGGAAGAGAGCAACAAATAATAAATATTTTTAGCTCTCAATTTACTCTCCTAGTTCTCCAACATTTTAGAGTTAATATCACCTACTATATAGTACTTTTAAACACTTTTCTCCTCGATCTTCATATCAGTCTCTTCATCTAATTCCATTGATCCTTTGTTCAAAAGCATCGGGGGTTTTTTCATATACAAAGTCGGGTGTAAAGTTTATAGATTGATGCCATAGAGAATTGGCACAAACAGTCCCAAAATACCTTGGACTGTTACCGAATGCAAAATTACTCAACTCCGAATTAACCAAAAATGAAATTGGTGACTGAGATCGGGCATGGCACCTTAAATTTGGTGCTTTTCTTGACCTTCAACTTGCGAAAGATTGAAAGATTGAACGTCAGAAATGTTTCCATTTAGTCAAGATTCGCCAAGAATTCACGATCTCAGGTTAATATTACTTCCTGATACTCATCATTGAATCTGACTGAATGCACGAATCCTAATTAGTGAAGATATATATATATATATATATATATATATATATATATATATATATATATATATATATATATATATAGGAAAACTCGTGGAGGCGGGTAATAATTCTTCATATGATCCGACTAAACAACATAAAGTGAACTGCTGATATACAAGCAATCCATGTATTCAGAATGGAGGTTTGCTGATAGTTGGCATCCTGTAAATTTGAGGCTTTCCTTTTATATTTCAACCATACTTAATGACCCCTAGTTGTGTTGCTCGTCGTGGAACTTCTAGCAGAAGTCTTCATGCTCTTCTAAGATATTTTCAGGAAAATCGTTTAAAAGCTTAAGAATATTTTCTCGGAAATAGAAGGTAGCTACCTCATCAGCGCCATCTACTTACGCCAAATGTAAATTTGTCTTTATTAGGCAGCACGGGGAAGGATTTGGTTCGGTTAGGTCAGGTAACCTAACCTACCTAAGAATTACAAGGATGATTTAATGCAATTGAGAATTTATAAATACTTCCTTACAGAAATTTGCATGAATTAAAAGGAGCAAAGTTCTTTTTCATTCTTGCGAAACAATTGTGACCCCAAACCGTTTTAAATAAAAGTCTTCCTTAATCCTTTATTTTAATATATTTCTATTTAATTGTATAAATTTAATTTATAAAGACAAACTACTTCTTAATTGAGTTAGTAAGATGAGTCGGCAGAAATTAGTTATTTATAAACTGATCGAGATTAAGGTGTGAATTAGAAAAAAAAAATACCCACTGGAGGTTAGGTTAGGTTAGGTTTATTTTTTTTCTAATTTCACAAGTAAATTTTGGTAAGAATTTCCTTTACTCGTAGGTAATGAGAGGAATTTTTCTTTCTTATCCTTAAGTTCAATCCTAAAAGAAGTTTTCAGACCAATATAGGGAAACATTGAAACATTAAATGGTGACCAGTTACCTGTTCATGGAGGTTAGAGCCGGAGCCATGGTATGTGCCCAACATATGAAGGAATTGCAGGTAAACATTGGACATATGTAACACATAACATAAATTTACATAGAGTAAAACGAGGAAGAAAATTAGGATTGGTGAATAATTTAATTATCTTGTGCCCTCCTAGGATAATTGTCCTTCATGTGTGGCAGCAGGTTTCCCGCTACAGGTCTCTTAGGCTGCGTAGCTTCAAGGTACATTTTGACAGCCCCTAACTTCAACGCTTTCTTTACTCAATTTTTTTTTAAACAATTGGGACTGAGATGTACTGGTGGCAATTCACACGTAAAATTTTCTAAGTTAACAATTTTAAACATCGACAAGATGTTGCTTCTAAAGTTACGGAGTTGTCACATCAAATTATCTCCAAGGGGGAGGGGGATTATTCACCTTTCTTCTCTCTCTAATATATAAAAACTTTAAAAAAAAAGCTGTTGAAAAAAACTATAAGATCTATTTAGGGTTGGCCCCACTTTTTTTGACTGGAGGCATTTGGGGAAAGAGGAGTACCCATATTCGGACAGTCCCAAAGAAAAGAGAAACCTCGAGGAGCCTTTGCTACCATTAACGAGGCATTATGGAGAACCTAAAGTGTATTATTTGGGCTTTTTCGATCCTACCTCTTCCCCAAACTGGACACGGGAAGGCAAGCAGAACCTGTTATGTTGAAGGACATGACAAAAACAGGAATTGTTTACTAAACTTGAAGGAAGGAATAAACTCAAGGAATTTTACTGCGCAATAAAAGTCATTCGCGAGGCTCTTTCCTTGAATTTCTCAGCGCTGTAACATTTAACCACTTATGCAGGTAGCAGGTACAAAGGCCTACTTATTATCATCATCACTAACTTTATAATTAAGATAGGATTTTCTTGAGTGTTTGAATAATAAGTTCATCTTAGTTCGGTTATGACTTATGTTTTTTTATCAAAGTTATTTCTAATAATTCTTTTCTAATATCAAAAAATAAAGTGGTGAAGTTCAGAAATAAATATAAGTATAGCAATTTTGTGAATTTTAAAAAAAAACAAAGATTTAAAAATGGTGAAGTTCAGAAAATTTATTTTTCTATATCTTCTTCAATAACTATATTTTAGCAACGTGATATTTTGAAATGGGGGAAATTTAGTTTAGAGTTCCTTTTTAAAATTATTATAATTGACCAAGTTCAGAAAATTTATAAATTTTAACCATAGCTGCTTTTTTTTCGATTTTAAATTTTAATATTAGTAGCGAAACGAAAGCTCCCTCAAGAGGGAAAGGGGCGAAGCCATTGCCTGGTTCTACATATATTTCAAGTAGCTGTATACTAAAAGGCCTTGAACATCGGAAGTTTAAGCTTCACACCGTGTTTCCTAGTCCTATTTTGGTTAAAGGTGAACAAATTCTGGTGATCTGTATTAACTGATCCAGGAAGAATTTTGAAAACTTTTATCAATTGAACGCGCAATCTCAGCCTACTGAAATTTGACAGAGCTCTTGAAGTCGTTTCTGGTAGTCCTTATGCCTAATCAACGCGATCATTTACGTGGCACTTGTGTACATCCTTTCCAGCCGTTATCTTTTCGAAAGCTGGGGAGGGGGAGAGGGGCAAATCTAAACCCTGCACTGCAAACGAGGTCGAACCACCTAATTACAAAAAGGAAGAACAGCTCTGATTCAAGGCAGTGTCTGGCGAACTTTAATCCCTGTTGATCATCGCAGCTAAGTCGTTCTCCCACACCGGTTACTTATAGACACTGCCTTTGTGGAGAGTAACACGGCGTTGCCTTTGCAACATGATGTGTAAGTGACAGTGTGTGTGGACGAAAAAGAGACTAATGAACCTAACGGTCATCGCACTGGCATCTGCTTTCATTAGTGGTTGCAAAGGGGCTGCTGGGGGAAGGAGGGACAACCGAAAGGTAGTACGGATTATTATTTTTGTTTATTAATATAAATAAGTTTAACGAATTTTAAGGTAAGATACTCCATATTCGATTAATTGGCCAAGAATTCCGTTTGTTTATCAATTTATGGGATAAACGCTCAATATTCCTACAATTTATGAAAGAAAACAGTGTCCCACATTCTTATCAGCAAAAGCCAACACTCCTAAAGAGAGAAAGGAAAATGATTAGATATTCCTTTGGACGCTAAAATACAAATCAACCTCAAAATTGGAAAGTTTCGTTGGGGAACTTCGTAATATCTTTCGAACTTATCTTATTCAAGATTTGATTGATAGGGCTGGCAAGGATCATTGGTTTAGGTCGATGCCCCCAAAATGAAAGGATCGAAAGACTCAATTATCAAAGTATCATATAAAAAAGAACACTAAAAGGCAAGAATTTCTGACAGTTAAGAGGAAAATTATTAGAGGATAAAAGTCATCCCGGTGAAGACACTAGAGTTCTAAGAGATAGGGCACGGCCCTGCGATTAAAAGGTGGTTAAATGATAATAAGCACAATCATAATTTCATATGAAGCATTCAAGCGGGGGGGGCAGGAGCTATGGATTTAAAACGATACTAAGGGAGTTGCACCGGTAACAGCTTGACCACTTTGGCCAGTAAACAGGAATTGCATTTTGTGAATGGCCAAGGCAAATTGGTCTTGCCATCTGACCAAACAAATGAGTAGAAAATTAAATTTATTTTATGAAGGACCGTAGACTACGATACGAAATGAGATCATAAAATGTGTGCCCATATGTCCCAGAAGTCAGTGGTGGTCAAGGAAAGGAGACGATGTAGGGGCACAATCGTTCTGAACAAGTTGAATTGCCCCACTGAGGAGGTAATCTTCGGGAAGAATGCAAACTCGGAGGCATCTTATATTCATAGATACGTCAAGAGATCTTGGGAGTTACAAGTCTCTATGAGTTATGTCCATTCTTAAATGCAGAAAATACGCAGAAATATATCATTAAGCCATATTGAGATTTCTAGATAGATTCTGGAGCCTTTTAGTCAGCGTCATAATGAGATAGTGTTAAAATAAAAGATTGGATGAGGATGCGTTAAAACGTGGGTTTGGATGAAGAAGTTTGAAAAGAAGGGTTTGGATGAATCAACAATAAAAGATGGGTTTGGATAAGGCAGATTTTAAAGAAAGGGGAAGGATGAGGCAGCGTTAGAAGAAAGAGTTGCATGATGCAGCTTTAAAGGGGGGGTCTGGATGAGGCAATGTTAAAAAAAGGGTTTGAGCGAAGTAGTGTTAAAAGAATGGTTTGGCTCAGGCAGCGTTAAAACAAGTGTTTAGATAACGCATTGTTAGAAGAGAGGCTTGAGTGAGATAGCGTTAAATAAGAGCTTGGATAAGGGAACGTTAAAATAAGGCCTTGGATGAGGCAGCGTTAAGAGAGAGCTAGGATGAGTTGGTTAAAACATGGGTTTGTCCATACATTGGTCTTGAACATTTGGCAAAAGATACTGATGACGCATGTTTTGGTACCATTTTGAGATCACATCAGCGTCCTTGGACAAAATTTTAAGTGCTCCACTTACCTTAGGTGAGAAACATCCCCAGACAAGAGACAGTGTCCTGATACTTCACCGCAGGCAGGACAACAGCACTCATGAGAAGTGCTCCCCTTTTCTCCTTCCAACAAGGGATCACTCAGAAGCTCCACACAAGCGGAAGGGAGCTTCATCTTCAACAGTCTATTCTTTATATTTCTTATAAAAGGGGAGCCTATATTTAAGGATATTCCTGGTGAGATGAGGCTTCTTCGCAACCTTCTTGACTTGAGACCTTTGTCAAAAAGTGTTCACACCTGCTTATTTCCAATCTTGAGCAAGCTTGGCACTGGAGACAACCCTATCCTTAAGCTAGGACCTTATCAGTAGGTGATCTTGGAGTTCATTTGAAGCCCTTGGGCGTCCATAATAATTCTTCACGGGACTCTAACCAAGCCTTTTATAGTCATTAATGATCCCCAAAATGGTGCTCCTTGATGCAATACCCTTAGCAACTACTTCCTTGCAATTAAAGACATATTTGGTGCAGAGCAACGATAGTTGTACGCTTTTCTTCGAAAATATCCATTTCTAGAGTGGAAACAGATTCAAACATTTATTTTTACCCCCAAAAAATTACTAAATAGATTGTAATTACATAACATCATTAATTTAATCCCTTTAATCGAATAACAAAGCTCCAGGAACTGAAACTTGTTAGCTACAGGAACAGGACCAGAACGCGATTTTAGATCCATTGAAGGAATGCGCTGTTTTTTTTGTATTATTTTTGAATTGCGGACTTTTTAATAAACTGCAAAAATGTAAATATTAGAATAATTATTCTTGGCACGTAAATTTTAAAAGCTAATGAAAAAGAAAAATATATATTAGGTTCAAAACTTTTGGCCATGACTGTAGGTCCAGTCAATCAACTTGAAATTTTAGGCTAATCTAACCTAACCTAATATCTCTAAGCCCAATATTCCTCCGATTCTCTTCTCAGCTTGCATCTGGAAGATTACAATCCATCTCGACTACAATGTCTCTCAGAGTATCTGCGGTTATATATATATTTTCTATACATTTTTCACTTTTTCTATCTTCGCCACTTTCTTTACAGATCTCTCCTTACTAACTTTCTGGGAAAGACTTCTTCGTTGACTTTCATTTTTAAATTACAAAAAAATAGTAATACTGTCTTCACTAGTGGCTTGCATAGAAAGATGTGAGTGTAAGGCAGGCATGGCCAATATTTTGTACTACCATTGTCAATATTTTTGTTCTATCATGGCCAATATTTTTGTTCTATAATGGCCAATATTTTTGGTCTACCATGGCTAGTATTTTTTGAAGCATCGCAATATTTTTCTACCACGGCCAATATTTTTGTTCTAACCTGGTTAATATTTTGCTATACCTTGGCCAATATTTTTCGTCTACCATGACCAATATTTTTGTTCTATCATGTCCAATATTTTTTCTTACATGGACAACATTTTTGGGTCTATCATGACCAATATACTTAGTCTACCATGGCCAATATTTTTTCTTACATGGACAACATTTTTGGGTCTATCATGACCAATATGCTTGGTCTACCATGGCCAATATTTTTTCTTACATGGACAATATTTTTGATCTATCATGACCAATATTCTTGGTCTACCATGGCCAATATTTTTGGTCTATTATGGCCAATATCTTTCATTTATTATGCCCAATATCTTTGGTCTACCATGGCCAATATTTTTGGTCTAGCATGGCTAATATTTTGGGTCTTCTAGCCCACATATGATATTTTCCATTTTTATTCAAGCAAAAGATTCACTATAAGAATGTCAAATGTTTGCATGTAACATATTTAATTTCTTCATCGGAAAAACATATGAATTGTAATATTTATTTGTGAATTACCCCTAAATGTGGGATAGGAAGAATGCCCATAGCGCTCTACGGGGCGTATCCTAAAGAACCGACGATGTTCGGATAGGAGGCACTGATCTCAGAGACCGCACGCCCATCACCTTGTGGGATAGCGGTTGAGATAAAGGATATAGAGGATTTGGGAAAATCTCCAAATAATACTTTTACAATATTTATGAAATTACTTTCTCTAGAAAGTTCTAAAGGCTTTCAAGAACTACTTACTTTGCAGCATCACTGACAACCAAGTCTTTCCTACCTTTCATTGCCTCTCTCTTCCCGTTTCGTTCAGAAACGTTTGCAACCTAACGATGACATACGAGTACCTTTCTTGTATACGTGATGGCAAAATATATCGCTGTCCAAACGATCTTTTCATAGATTTTGTGTGTTTTTTACGTCAATTCTCGTTCTTTCTGCGGCTTCGTAGTTGCCATAGAGTCTGCAAGTTCGAATTAGTGCCCCTGTTTGGGGCAAACCTTCTAAACGCTTTGGGATCTAGAATGCTGGGCCAAGAGCATAGGATAGGTGCATAGTATCGAATTGGAACCCCATCTAGCGAAATGCAGCCACTTAAGATGGCATCGATTCGACAAGTGAACGGAAGACCTCTGGAAGGATGTTGACCCACACCGTCTTGATCGTTGTCCATTGTTCCCTGATATTTGTTGGTGTCGGGCCTGGTCACTACGTCCTATAAATCTTCGATTTGGTTCATGTCCGAAACCTCCGTGATGCTCCTCGAACCAATTCTTGACGACAAGGTACATTATCCTTTTGGAATATATCATCGTTGCTGGGCTACATGAAGTCCATAAACGGTTCAAATAGTCACCAATCAGGGCAAAGAAGAGGTCAATGATCTGTTTAGGTGAATAAACTGACCCATCCCATGCTAAGAAAACACACCCTACATCAGTATGAAACCACCATCAACTTTCAGAGTGTCTTGCTGACAACTGGAATCCATAGAATCATTGCATCTGCGCCACTCTAGCACCCTATCAATAGCCCATAACAAATGGAACCGTGACTCGTCGGACCATGCCACATGTTGCCAATCCTCCAAGATACAATTAACGACTTCAAGAGCCCATTTGTGGCCCTATGTCCAATGTGGTGTTAACAAGAGTATTTGGGCAGCCATTCTGTTCCCATATCCCATGAAAAGAATAAAACGCTGAACTGATCTGATTCATATCCGTTTGGTACCCGTGCATTGAATGTGGATACGATGTGAGCCAGTATTGCTCATCTGTTACCATGGATAATTCTAACCAGATGCCGAAGATCATAGTTATTAAGCACCCGTGGTCGGCCGCAGCAGTGTCCATGGTAGACGCTAATACATTCCATTAGGTTTTCCAGGTGCAAAAGTATCACCGTAGTTCGAGGAATGTTGACTGTCCACATTTTTAGAAAAAGAATGTCCCCTCCCTCTGTCACCCAGTATTATGCTCCGTTCGAGGGCCGATAATTCACGTCACCTTGCCATAAACAGTCTATTCGCTGTTCTGACCCACTGGAAGTCAAATCACAAGTAATGCAGGTCTAGAAATTTGCATGATGGGCACGGTACGGTGCGGCTGCCAACCATTACCTTTCCATACTTGTTATTTTACATTCCTTTATTCGCTTATTTTTGTTTTTATTTTTTATTTAACGCATAATTCTTTGTTTCTTCCCGCCTTTTTATTCTTGGTCTCGTCACGAAGCAACCCCGATATTTAATGATGTTTTTATTTTTTAACAAAGAAAAGGACGAACATTTAAGGATTTTTCGTCACTTTTGTCCTGAGTCGAGAATTTACAATCTGCTTAACACAGTAGTGAGAATGGTCATAGGTCACTCAAATATCGGCGCACGTGCCCACATAACCTCATAACGGAATTGATACAATACACATTTATGACTTCCCTCCAGGCTATAATTAAGTTACGTACAGAAATAAACATGGCGTCGAGCCACGTGGAGCTTAATTCATTAAGGCTTTATGGAGCACGTCTGCACAAACGAAGGCGACGTGATAAAAGGGAAAACAGTTTAAGTCAATAATGGCATCTCCTTCTACTATATATATATATATATATATATATATATATATATATATATATATATATATATATATATATATATATATATATGTCAAAATTAACCTACAGGTCAAATAAACTTGCAAGTATAGTTAGAAAGTCCTTGCATTCATCTTTTCATTTTCCTGTGGGTTATTTTTCATATTATTGCTTTCCTCACGTGCCACTTTAGGAGTTTTTTCATTATATATATATATATATATATATATATATATATATATATATATATATATCAAGTACCCACTATTTTGTGCGCTTTCATACTGTCCACGGTAAAGGACTTGCTTCCGGATACGGGTTGGGGTTTCGAGCGCATAGCAGAGCAGAGCTGAGATCAGGGCGTTTGGAGGACGGTGGGTGGGTTTTAGTTTAGGTAATAAAAAACAAAAATTCATAATCATCTAATAAACTCAAAACAATAGCACAAAACAAATTTATCAACACATGGTCTACTAAAATGCATAAACCAAAACAAGCCAACAAAATGCAACTCATTACCGTCTAATAAAACCAATAAAAGAAATTTCTCTGACCCAAAATATGGATTAAATAACAACACTTTTATCTTTTAATAAAACAAATAATCCCAAACGACCTGAAAACACAACACTCACATGAAAAATCTAAGGGTGGCTTATCTTCAGGTGAGTTCAGTTTGACTAATCTCCAGGTATAGATTTCGAGCTGGCTAACATTCAAGTGTATGTTTCGAAGTGGCTAATCTGTAGGTGTAAGATTCGTGGTATCTAATTTTCAGGTGTAGGTTTCGAGGTGGCTAACCTCTTTGGCGTATGTCCAGGGTGGCTAATCTCCAGGTGTAGGATGGCTGGTGGCTGATCTTCAGCTGCAGGATTCGGGGTGGCTAATCTTCAGGTGTAGGCTTCGGGGTGGCTAATCTTCAGGTGTAGAATTAGGAAAGGCTAATTTTCACTTGTGAGTTTCGAAGTCGCTAATCTTTAGGGGTAAGAATCGGGGTGTCTAATTTCCAGTTGTAGATTTAGAGGTAGCTAACCTTTTAGGCGTTTATCCGAGGTGGCTAATCTTTACGTGTATGCTGTATTTTTTATCTCCACAAGGAGGTGTAGATTGCAGCATGGAAACATGCTGCAGCTAACATCTGGGAGATTGCGTGCCATCCCTGTCTTAATAGCCACACGAAGAGCCAGTTAATTGTGGATATTTAGCAGGTTTTGAATAGTTGCCCGAGAACCCAAGTGATCTCTTCTGTAGATTACTCGGGCTTTATACCTTCCACATATTTTTACATCCCTATCTTAAGATGGAGATGCCCAGGTTAGTGTACACTTCTTAAGTTAAGCAAATAATAATAATAATGATACGTGAATATTCGTTCTATAAATAAATTATGTATCTGGCAATGAGGCGAATTTTGTTCGTGGCCATAATTTCTCTTTACCTAAAGGCACCCATCTGGCGACTGCCACCAAGGGCATAAGTCACCGTCATCAATATTTAGCCCAATATTAGGCTTCATTAAAATCAGATACACAAGTAAGCGAAAATAACAAAAACAGAAATTATTAGATGCAGTAAACAAAAAACAATAAAAAAAGGAAGAAGAAGCCGCAGGAGGGACGCTGCGGCGTCGTATTGAGGCATGCCTCCATCCAGCACTGGATCATGCACCCCAAACCAAAAGAGTCAAATAAAATGGAGAAGGCCAGACTCGTCCAGAAAGTCCATGAATCCACAAGAATATGTGCACGAATCCGTCCGAGGCACAAGAGACGAGCGGTACCGACCCCACTCGTCCTGCAAACCGGCAAAGGTAACTTGCGCGAAGATGACCCAGATTGGGACATTAGACAAGAATGTGCAGAACAGTCTGGAGAACAACGCAGTCATCGTCGCAGTAAAGTGAAGGTGAGCGCTCCATCAAATGGCGGTGCGTCCCAAAATTGTGCCCAATTCAGAGACGACATAAAGCGACCAGAAGCAGCCGTGACATTTAAGTGTAGATCCATGTAAACAGTCCCGGCGCAATAGCACGCAACTTTAAGTTCCCACCAGTGGTCTCTCATCTTCTATGCCACGCAGACCCGAGGGGTGAACTGATTCTTGCAATGTAGTCAGTATGAAAAGGAGTGAAACACTGGCTGGTCGGCCAAATCTCACGAACTCTTTGGCGCCCTCGTCGGCGTGCTCATTCCCCGCAATCTGGCCTATGAACTCATCTGAAGATAATCTCGAAAAACGCTTGGGTTGCTTTAACCGTGGCGTCACAGATACTGCGAACCTGTGGGTGCGGAGATTCTAATACCCCAAGAGCACTCAGGGCGTTTTGTGAGTCGCTATAGTTCACGATCTGGTCTCCGAAACGGGCACAAAGTGTTATCTCCCGTACCGGGCGATATATTGCAACCAGCTCGGCAGCGAAAACAGAACGCAGCGCCTGGTAGAGCCCAAATACTTTAAAAAAAGGGGATACGGCATGTAAGACGACTCTCTCCTAGACTTGTAGCCACCCGTGTACAGTGGAATCGATCCAGCGAGACACGAAGTGTGCTCCAAAAAGTTTGAACGCATACTCATGGCGCTCTAGGAAATTTGGGAGCAGAGGCGTGGCGCCAATACTCAAAGATAGTACACTCTAGGATGGCGGAGTAGGAAGAAAAGGGAGCACCATGACCCTAAATCTACACAAAGCTCTCGAAGGAGTTTCTTAGCTCTGAATTAGACGGGCTTAAAGTATGACCAGCATCTCTTCGAGTTATAAGCACCGTCGAAATCGGCCGCGGTGCAGTGAGAGCCGTTGACGACCGAAGGAGATATCGAGCCCGTGCGTACAAGCGCATAATATTCACTATGCACAGCGCAAAACAGATCGCAGCTCCCCAACATCGACAAGCAGCCTGTCAATAAGGCACGTGCGCAAGGCACCGGTTGCTAGGCAAAGACAGGTTTGGTGGTTCACGTCCACCTTCCGCATTTCACGCTCGCATCTGTAATCAAGCTTCGAGAGAACAAAGGAACGGTAAAACAACAAAATGGTAGACCTATCAACACCTCAAGTGATGAACGTCACGAAACGAAGAATGTCAATGGCACCGGTACAAAAGACCCTAATAATGCCAATCAAGACCTACCAGATTATGCGTCGGTTGAAAATAAGACTAAAGAAAGGGTGCGAGTGCACAACTTCCAGGCGAACCCCATTTAGGAACAACGAGATAGGCGGGTCGATGCCTGTTGGAGTCGACGATCCAGTTAGCATCTGGGCCGCAGCAAAGAAAATCGTAGCTTAAACATCTTGATGCTGGGGGCAAAGAGAATGACACAGGGGATACTTCTCTGCGAAACTCTTTCTTCCTGTCCTATTGGGCTGAAGAGGGATCTCCCCATTCACCCATACGCGGTTCGACAATCTCGGATAAATTAAGTTAAGATATGAAAATAGAGAGGTGATACTTCGCCCCTATCGTATAGAGGGTCTTCACGATACCGTATCACCATGCAGTATCATAGGACTTCTTCAGATCGATCAAACACCGAGACCCAGTGCTCTCTAGGAAGGAAGGCCTCGCAAATAAAATTTTCAAGCCAGAGCTGAACATCTGCCGTGGAGTAGAACTTGCACTTGCCGCACTTTAAAGAAGACGAGTCATCCCTGTTGTCCAGAAAAGGGATAATTTAACAATTACCAATTTCTTCATCAATTTGCACACTCGAGTAAGTTAATAGAAATTGAGCCGAAGCCGGTCAATGTACAATGATTTCTCCCAGGTTTGCTAAAAGCCAGCACAGTAGCAATTGAGAGGAGTCTGGGAGGATACCCTCAATCCAGATTCGGTTGAAAAAATCAAACATAAAAGGCTATGCTTCGCTTACATATGTGTCGAAGCATGGTATACGAGACATCATCCCGACCAGTGGCGGTATCCGGGCATGAAGCTAGAGCGGAATGTAACTCACTTAGCGTAAACATCATTGAAGGGTTCTCTGCTTCTTGGGGTAAATTTCATTCAACGGCATTCAACGAGCTCTATACGTGCTATGAAAGCTGGCTAAGAAGCTTCCCGGCTAAAGATCGTGGAGAAAGCGGTCGCGAAGGAATCCTCCACGGACGTGAGGTTCGAGATTGGGATGCCGTTTTCCTGGAAGACGAGAGAAGGATTCTACGAAAACTTGCCCCCAATCTTTTTGACTAGCTTCCACATCTCAGCAAGAGGGGTTTTTCTGTTAAGTGAAGAGAAGTATTTCCGCCAAAACAAGCGGTAGTCGTGTTTCAAAGCAAACTGGAACCTAGCCCTAGCTCTACGAAATTCACCGATAGTTAAATAGTTTGGGTGGCGCTTGTATCCTTTCTGCCTGGGGGTTGTGTCACACTCGGCTCACTACCAAGGACGCGAAATTCGTGGATAACTGCTAGGCCTTCTTGTCATGATAGTCAAGCCCGCAGTGATGAGGTTGCCGGAGAAAAATTCAACGGCCTTATCAGCCGATATAAACTCCTAGATTATGATAAAGAAATTAGTCATTTCCTGAAAAGCAGGTCACTACGCCCGCTAAGCACCTACGAGTTGGTTTCTCAGGCAGCATGACACAGAAAATGATATTTGAATTGGAATGAGGTAACAACCATGAAGGTCATCAACAACACCCCACTCAAAATCCAGCTGTGTATTTGGATAGCACAGGGACAGATCAAGACGAAAAAATGAAGCGGTTCTTGGACAGTTATGCGTAAACCCATCCGAGTTAGGATAGCAATCTCCAACTCTTCGATCATATCGGCAATGAGGTTACCTTTGGGATTGATCGTGTACTTCCCCAAGAGGGTTTCTCTACCATTCAAGTCTGTGATGAAGAGATAGGGCTCCGGCAACCGTCCAGGAGGGCTGGGAAGGCACACAATCATCCAAATGTCAGTCGGCCTAACGTTGGCTAGCAAAACTTGGCATCCTGTTTTTGGTGCGTAAAAAGATAAGGTAATAAAAAATGAGAGCAATAAAAAACATAAAGGTGGAGGGGGGAAATATGTTAAAAAAAACCTACCCCAAATAAGGCCACAGGGAGGGCGAGTCACCCATGCCCCCTTTTTTTCCCCACCCCAGATGAATGGACGAAAGCTCTTCGGCGAGTAGACTGCGAAAGTATCCCTGGGCAAGAATAAAGCCTAGGTCGACTCAATCCACACTACGACTCAATAATTTCCTATTTTGTGCTTTCAATGAGGGAACACATGGAAGTGAGCATTCAGTAGTGTTACATGATAATATTACAGCATTATTTGGATAATATCACTAATAGAAATTTATTTATTATAAATTAGCTATATTTTATTGACTCAAAAGTTAGAAAATGCTAATTGAAAAAAGGCGTGCTGATGGTGAAAGAACTTAAAAAAAACAAAACTACGCTAGAAATATAAATTAGTGGGAAGAAATAATTGAAGAATCAAGAGATTTACGGATTGTGGAAATGAAAAACCGGGATAAACGTGTTTTTGGAAAACCAAAAGCGGTGAATGACAGAGACCTGAGAAAAATAAGCAGAGCGCCATTCATGAACCTTCATTTTATGAATAGGACTATATTTAAAATTAATGGCCAGAGGAAGATGTCAAAACAGTGGTAAGACTATGGTCAATCAGAGTAAAAGAGGCTTCTCGTCCTCCTCTGACACCTGCTAACCGCCTAAAACGAATGTGGTGAGCTGAAAATATCTTAAAGTTGATATCAAGAGGGTAATATAAACAGATGAGGCCAGAAATACTTTGGATAGCAGAGAGTGGTGAAAGAGATGTTGGCTTCTTTGAAATGAATCTCCACGATTGCATTTGAAACGACAGCAAGGGGTGGGGAGCATTCATTTTTGGTAGGTTTTATTAATGATGTGAGAATAGATCATTTCCGTTTCTGAAAGACTTAAAATTTAATTTAAAGTGCTATTACAACTACTCAAACCACTCCTGCATGTATTGGTTGTAATATCAGTCGGAGGACTCGTGTAACATTGTACTTTTCAAACAGGACAATAGTATTAATCACGCTTTAGCAAAGCATTGATTTGAAGATAAAGGCTTCATAGATTGGCCTCCACAGAGTCCCAATTTAAACTGATTGACAATTTGTGGTCGATGATAAACCGCAAAGTTTACAAAATTGGCCGCCAATTCATCAGCAAAGATGACCTTTTGATGTCTATCTTATTTTTTCTGCAATATTTTTAATGAAGTAAAAAAATATGTGTGGATAAAAGAATCATTCAAGTTATTAAGAAGAAAAGAGGTTACGTGGGGTATTCAATAGCTATCACTTGATTTTTGTTAGTAATAATTTATTTAGAGTTTCTTGTTTCGTAAATAACATAGGAATATTTAGATAATACATTGAATTGGGTTAATTGTTGCATATCTTTCCTAAAAAACGTTCTTGCAGACATAGTTTAAATACCCTTGTAGATCCTCCTGTAGTCATAAGGGTAGGGAAAGTGTATAGGTCCGTTACTATGGTCTGGAGGGTGTGCGGCATATCCAGGTACCAGGTGTAACAGTCTACACAGCCTCCCCTCCCCCCGCGGGGCTACGAAATGTGGAAAATAAACGAGAATTATTATATTTCAAACTCTTTTGAACCACACTAGTTTGAGAGTCTAGGTACCAGGTGACACTGTATTCGGGGCACCTCATTGCGGGATAGAGGGCTGCCATACAGGCGTCGTCATAACCTTCCAATGGCAACAATCATCTGGGCAGTCGGTCTCGTATCTTGGCGGCGACTTGTATTCATGCAAAAAGGCGCCAATTCATTTCAAATTAAGCGATCGTAACGTCCCTCTCTGTTGCCACTTCGTCTTTCGCTCAAATGTATTCTGTCTAGTGACGGGTGGTATGAACACACGTTAAATTCCCAAAATACTAACACCATTCAAACTATTGTAGGTAATGGTTGTAGTCTACTTAATGGATGTCAAAAAAGTAATGTTTTGATGTAAATACATTTGTATTATTTTAAACTAATAAAGAAAGGCAAGGGATAAAAAAAAAGCCTCGTGAATCCTTACATGCCTGCTCCAGATTGTAATTAAACGACTAAGCGCAGAAGACAGAATATGTGAAATCATGGAATCTCCAGAACACAAGGGAAATACTTGTATTTTACTATAACTTACTTTTTTTCGTTTCTCAGATTGTTTTATTTTTCACTCTCATTACTTGTCTATTTCCAGTTGTGTTTCTAATTATTTGTTCCTTGGTACTCCCTTATTGTTTTTCACAAAATGTGTGAGGCTCATTCAATAAGCAAATAAAATTATCCGCCACTTGCAGACAACCTTTTTGGCATCCACGTTGAAACTTAAAAAAGCCTCCTAAATCCTTACTCGTCTTGCTCCAGATGGTAATTAAACTAATAAACGCAGAAGAGCTACAAAAGTATGTTAAATCAAGGAACCTCCAAAACACAAGGGGAAAACTAGTGTTTTACTCTATATTAATGACTCGTTTTCACAAAATATGAGGCTCATTCAATGAACAAATAAAATTATCCGCCAATTGCTGACAACTTTCTGGCATCCACGTTAAGACTTCCAATCTTGATCATCAATTTAACCTCGTGTGAAATATATTATTTACTAACTAACCTACATGTTCAATTTTAAACAATTTAATAAATTAATTCATTTGATAGCAATCGATCATTTCAACCCAAAAGTTGAAAAAGGTAAGTTTTACTGGTTTGTTGCCTCACTACAGTTTTGGTTTCATAGGAAATATATAAATAGTGATTCAAAAACAAAGTTGCAAGAGGAGCTGAAGCTATTAGTCGAAAGATTTTGTAACACGAGATTTAAGATTTAGAGATGTAATTCGAGTCATTCTTTGTCTGTATATTGTTTACATGTACTCCGTTTTTCTAATTCTTTTTCTTAGGATTTGTACACCCTAAACCACGCAAAATAGTATAACATAACGACTTATTTCCCCACATAAACGGCATTTCAAAGGATGGCTTCAAAAACCCTATCATGCATGGAATCTGTCAATTTCTTAATAGTAGCAGGTTGGACTATCTCTGCTGCAGCTTGGATGGTCTTCCAGAGGTCTTCTTTAGACGTCAATCGGCATAAACATCTTGTTTAATGATGGACCACAAATTTTCGATTGGGTTAATCCGGAGAGGCTGGCGGCCACACCATCAACTTGTCACCTTGTATGCCGTAAGAGCTTAGGAACGCTTGGGTGGGCCTGATAGAGTGGGAAGGAGGGTTGTCATGTAGTAGGCAGCTGCGGTCAATTTAACCATATCAGGCACCCTGATTGGACTAACAAGTCTGTGTCCAATTATACCCGCCCACAACATGACACCTCCTCCCTGCTGATATACGTCGCAAACGTTGGTGACACTCATCTCCAAAATAGACCCAAACATTTGCCCAACCGTCAGGTCCGTCGAGGGTCAACCTGTTCTTTTCATTGAAGAGAACGCAACTCATGTCCAACGTGATTTACTTCCGGACGCATTGAAGCTTCAAAGTCGTCCCTAGGATACGGTTTCTGATGGTTCTCGGTACATGGGGATGACCAGCGGCGATAAAAATGACTTTGTTTGTTTGTCGGAGTTTCCCACGTAACTGGCAAACTTGCCTCAAATCACTAGCTGTAGCAGTCTGAGAAGTTCCACAATTGGATCGATTCTTCCTTAGCGAAGGGGCCTTCAGAAATCGTTTAACCGTATCCGCATGGTGAACTGGCCTATTCGCTATAACATTACAGAGGTGCCTTCAGCACTTTCCTTGATGATGAAAGATTTTTCTTCATTGTCGAGGCCTCTGCGACGTCTTATCGTTCTTAAAGAGCATAAAAGCTCTTAGCGTGATTTATCCAAAAATTTGACGAATCTGAAATAAAACTTAAAGGACGTAACACAACATAATGAAAGTATATCATTAGTGTTGCCATATTTTGCACACCAGCTGTGAAACCTACAACCAAAATTGATTCACAGAGAACCGAAAAATCCTAACTTTCCCTACCAAGCTATTAGCGTGGCTCGGGGTGGATATAACTGTCCTAATAGGGTGGCTTGCTTAGATAGCTTCAAACCTATGTAGATTTCTAGCAGGACAAATTCAAATGTGTTGCCAATAGCTTTTTCATTTATTTAATGAGGTTTTGTTAAATAAAGGTTATTTAATTAGTCTCAGTGTTCCATTAGTTGATACTTTTATTGTTCCATTTCCATTGACAAAATTAATACATCAAACGTCCTTAACATTAAGTGCTGGGCCCGATAGGAAGCGCTTAATGCATCCAGGGGCAAATTTTTCTAAAAAGTACTGGAATTTAAATGAACAAAATTGAGTTGTCCTTCTAAGAACAAACTTCCGGGGGATCCACCACCCCTTGCTAAGAACAAACTGTAGTTTGTTCTTAATATTCTCACCAAGCTTTAGGGAGGGAACCCAAGTTTGCATACTTTGGCCCCAGACATTTTTTACGCATAACTGTTCATGGAAATTTTGAAATCCATTTCCTCAGTCTGCCATCATTCCGCAGTCTCATTTTTGTCGATGCCATTTCTTGTGTACTTTTCCCATTTTTACTTTAATGAATGAAGTTAAGAACTGATTCTCGGAAACTGAAGACAGTTTCTCAAGCAGTACTCCATTCATTGCGTATTGTCACTCAGAGCTTTGCATCTTTACACGGCTACATTCACATGTTCTTACATGTGAATGATTATTTTGTTATTTAAAGTATTTTTTAAGGGTAATTTTACCATCCTTTCATGACCTTGTGTAGCGACAACATTTGCCTTACCCTGCAACTGCAAGGTAAAGCATATCTCTGACAAAAAAATATATAAAAAAAAACTAATTTTCCCTCGGTGAAATTTCCTTCGGTGAATTTTCTGGTAATCCTTTAAAACTCATTCTTAATGTTTGTAAGAAGTGTTTTCCCTCACCTGACAGAACAAGCTGTAGAAATGATGCTCGAGCAAGCAACTTTTGCATTTGCCTCGTCCGATTTTGAAGAGACGAAAGGAGATGTTCCCTGTATCAGTGAGCTGCCAACGAAAAAAACATGTAAAATGTCTACAAAGTTAATTCTCTCTTAATTCTGTCGCGAATTCTTACGAGTATTTAAAGTCAAGAAGAACAAAAAAGATCAATTGCATTATAAGTACTAGTTTTACCCTCTAGAGTCTAGGGATTCTTACCAGCTACCAGATGATGCGTGTGGTTTACGTGTTTAAAATAAAGATTGGTTGTATGTGCAAAAAAACTTAAGTGACACAATTTACGCATTAAAACCCGAAGTAAAAATAGGCTAAAGACCGAGTTTTTACCTTTGGTGAAGAACCAGGTCTAGGCATCGCCTTTTTTCACAAGGAGTAAAGTTCAATTGTACCTATTTAGAGCCATGAAATGACCCATATGACCAGGGGCCATATGGTTATTCACCCTCGAGATTTCGAATCTGCCATCGTATTTGGTGCTGGGTGGTGCCATCTAGTGGCAAAAGCCTCATTTAGCCATTCAAAGGCACTTCCAAGTGATTTGAACCATGGGAAACCATTAATGCAATAGCCATTCATCCTCTTATCACAAAACGCCGCAGGTCATTGAAGGGACTTTCCCTCTTGTTGGCTACCATTCGGAGATGGTTCTTTGAACCATCGAATAGGGAATTGTGTGGGAGAAAGATGTTTATATAGGTTAACTTATACATTTTTAAACTGGAGAAAACAAATGGAGGTAAAAGTAGACGGGATTAAAATGCTACTTTGATGGATATTTCGACAAGTTTCACGATTGAATTTTTTTTTACCCCGAATTCTAAAATCTGACTAGGACGGTTTTTAAATCGAGGGCTCAATTGAGTGTCAAAGGTCATTATAACAAACGAAAGTTACTATGATTATTACATAATAGATAAGACCCATAAGAACTATAGAATATATAGGCTAAGGGCATCCGATATTCTAAGTTAAAGAATTAGAGATGATATTAAATAGAAGAATAAACAACGATTGTAGAATGTTGAAGTAAATGGAAGGAGCATTTATCTTTTACGTTATAAAATATACCTTAAGGTGGGTTGAGAACTAGTCGCACCTTGATTAAACAGTAGCAGCTGATTTTTTACGGGGGGTATAGAGGAATATTGGGGAACCGCTCAAGCATAATTGAATTTTTAATTGCCTACTGACGAAATCAAAATATAGACGATTTGAAGGTAACTGTGCTAGGTACGCCCTAGTTCTTCCCCTCTATTTGGTTGTTACTATGAGTCACAAGGTAGAGGAGTACCTGAAAGATATCGATTTTAACGCTGAGGAGGTAATCTATTTTTCTAAGGCCCTAACATACGGCTTGAAAACGAAATAGTACAGGTGAAAGTTTCCACAGCTGTATCTACGAGAACGGAGAAGTCGTGGTAAGGAAAAGAACACAAACAAGAATTTTATAGTATAGCTGAAAACCTATTTTTTAAGAAAATTATAAGGCCTACTTCTACCAGAAGGAGCTACATTCCTGCTTCATAGCCTACGAGGGTAGCATTTAATAGGAATCTTTTACGTACTAAAAACCCTTCAATCAATTCTATCCTGAAAGTACTCAACGCTGGGACCATTAACCTTCCACTCTAAGTTTTTGTAGTTTGACACCTACGAAATTTCCTTCGAGAAGTTACAATAATTTTCTTGCCGGTGACACCGGCGGTGCTTCCGAGGACACGAGGAAACACTATATTCGGTCGTTTGTAGCACAAGGCTTCTGGGCCACCAGTAGGACACTGGGGTTGGTTTTATAGATTTATGCTTTGTGTCCTGATTAAATAGTGTTGGTTTACACAAATGGCTATACGTAAACAGAAGGTAGAATGGACTTTACGCCATGAAAAGTTTTCGGTTTTTTAGGTATTACCTCTTTCTTCGAGGTCAAGTACAGGTATATACCGGCTGTGTTCGATATGGTGATAGTTTTACTATTTTCCTAAACACGCAGGACGGTTTAATACCCTTAGCTTATCATTATTATTCTAAACTATCCTACCTAGACTCCGCGACTGCATGGATGAGACAAAAACAGGCCTCCTTGGGATTGCATTCGACGGGATCGTAGTTTACATTTTGGTTTCCGGGAATGAAGTAGCTAAAGATAGAGCCAGTTTGTCTCTATAACATAAGGTAACGGATATGGTACTTGCTTTACCACACAGACCCTTTGGTAGGGATTTAAGTCTCCTCTAGAATAGTAGCAGTGAAGAGAGTGTAGGCTCCGATGAAATGAATACATATAAAGATAGGTAGCATCGCCATTGGACACTTTTTATGGACCTAATCTACAATGGATCGATGGTTTTCGGTAGCATGTATCGCCTCTTGATCTCCTCCATCAGCAGGACGCAGGTCTATCCGATGGAGCGTTTTCCGCAGCAATTTTGCAAGAGTTGCCTTGTCAGACAGTGGGAAATCCTGGTGACGTGCCTGAGTGTGGGGGAAACTTCGTATTCACTACTACTCGCACTACTCTCTACCTAAAGCAGAAGTCAGAATTCGTCGCATCGAGTTACGGGGCCAGATTTCTGGATTAAGGAGGTGTTCCTTAAAAATATTCCAATTTAAATCTAGTATAATCCTTGAGTTTATGAGATCATTTGTGTCGCAACATAAGTTTTTCGCAACACAGAAATTTACAGTTTTTCTCCAATTTTATATTTGTCTCTGGTCAGGTATGGCAAAGAAAAACCATTATCCCCCCTTTCACATCGTTAGCTATTCCTCCGTTTTAACTCCTAATATTCCCTCTCCCACAATCTCAGTTATTGATAGATTTATATCTCCTACAAACCCCTGTTATTCCATTTCACACCTTGTCATCTATTCGTCTATTTATATCTCATAAAAACCTCTGTTATTCCGTCTGGCAAAATGTCAAGTATCGTCCGTTTATATCTCCTACAAAGTACAGTTTTTTTCCTTTCCCACAAATTCAGCGATTCGTTCGTTTATATCTCCTAAAAACTCCTGTTATTCCCACTCCAAGAATATCAGCTATTCTTCCGTTTATATCTCGTACAAACTCCTGTTATTCCATCTCCCACCCTGTCATGTATTCGCCCATTTATCTTATCCTACAAACTCCTGTTATTCCCACTCTCACATTGTCCGCTATTCGTCTGTTTATATCTCATAAGAACTTCTTTTATTCCGTCTCTCAAAATGTCAGGTATTCATTCATTTATATCTCCTATAAACTCCTCTTATAAACTTCCGTTATTCCCTACCTAACAATGTCAGCTATTCGTCCGTTTATATCTCTTACAAAGGCTTGTTATTCTCTCTCTACAAAGTCAGCTACTCGTTTGTTTATATCTCCTACAAACTCGTGTTAGTCCTTCTCTCACACGATCAGCTATTCTTCCGTTTATAAGTACTGCATACCCATGTTATTCCCTCTCACACGATCAGCTATTCTTCCGTTTATATCTACTGCATACCCCTGATATTCCCTCTCCCAAATGTTAGCTATTTTTCCGTTTATATCTCCTACAAACTCCTGTATATTCCCTCTCCCACAATGTCAAGTATTCTTACGTTTATTTCTTCTAACCACCCCTGTCATTTCCTCTCCCATATTGTCAGCTATTCGTCCCTTCATATATCATACAAACTCCTGTTACTCCATCTCCCACGATTTAAGCTTTCCGTGCGTTTATATCTCCTAAAACGCATGCTATTCCCTCCTCCACAATTGGACATTGGATGTCCATGATATTTCCTAAAACTCCTGGCATTCCCTTTACCATAATGTCAACTACTCTTCTGTTTATATCTCTAATGAACTCCTGTTAAGTCCACTCCCACAAAGTCAGCTTTTCGTCCGTATATATCCCATACAAACTTATGCTATTCGTTCTCATTCATAATCATCAGCTATTTGTTAGGTTATATCTCCAACATACTACTCTAATTCTCTCTCCCACAATACCAGCTATTCTTCCCTTTATATTTCGTACAAACCCCTATTATTCCCTCTGCCTCAATTGATTGATTGATTAATATACAGGGTGTTCACAAAGTCTGGGTACATAGGAAATTTAATATTTTATTTATTTTTATTTATGTATTTATCCTCTATGTACCCAGACTTTGTGGACACCCTGTACAAAGAGTGAAAAATTGTAGGAGATAAATATAGGTAAAAAGATGGTGAGTTTTTGCCCTGGTGTAGAGGGCATCTCTAAGGTACTTCTTTTTTCTTATATTGCCCCATTTGCCTCTTCTTGTGCACCGTCAGTGGTTGCTTCTGGTGCTTGTTTGGCCGCATTGCGACCTTTTCTTTTGACTTTGCCTCTCTCGTTTTTCTTTGGACTCTATTTATTATTTCTTTCTTTATTATTATTATTTTAATATATATATATATATATATATATATATATATATATATATATATATATATATATATATATATATATATATATAAATAAACTCTATTTCCCCCGTCACGGCATTCTAGCCTTTCAATTGTTATATTTGCTATTTTTTATGGTATCTTTTAATTTTTCTGATAACACAGGCCTGCGTTTGAAATTTTGTTTATGTTCTTCCGGATTTCTTTGCAGTTTCTTAGTGAATCAAACCTCTTTAGCTCAAAAATGAATGTATTTTTGTTCAATCAGGTCAGATTTTTTCAGTACAGTATACATCATTTTCATTGAGATTACCTTATTTTTCCTAAAAAAAAATTAAAAACCTTTCTCTATCTAATAATGCAATTATAGAAAAAGGAATAAACGTATGTAAACTATAATCCTTTGAATAAAACAAAAAAATAAAGAATGCAACATAATAAAGATAATAATTCTAATTTCCAAGAAAAGACGTCCTTGACGATTTTCGTTTGTGCCTCTCATCTAGTGCATCACGCTTCAAACACCAACAGTAGTCAGCCAGCGTGTTTACGTCCCATTTACCCTGGTACCTGGATTCCATTGTTCTTATGTCCTGGTGGAATCTTTTCCCCTGTTCTTCACTGTAATTCTCGCAACTGTCGGGAAAGTGTTTGAGACTTGTTAGGAGCTGATTGACCATGGCAACATATTCTGGGCTTCTTTTATTGCCTAGAAAATTGTAAAGACGTAAGTCCAGGACCTTTCCTCTCGTTAGTACGGCTAAATTTCATCCTCAACGAGGACGTCGTCTAATTTCTTGTTATGCCGTTACACACAATTGTTCTTTTATATCTCTTACAAACTTTTATTGCTTCCTCTCCCACAATGTCAGATTTTCTTTCCTTTATATATCCTACAAATTCATTTTATTCCATCAACTACACTGTCAACTATTCGTCGATTTAAATTTCCTACAAACTCATGTTATTTCCTTTCCTGCGATATCAGCTATTCGTCCGTTTACCTCTCTTAAAAACTTGTTATTCCCTCTCCCATACTGTTAGCTATTCGTTTGTTTATATCTCCTAAAAAAATCCTATTATTTTCTCTCCCACTACTTCAACTATTCGTCCGTTTATACATCCTCAGAACATTCTCTCCCCTCTCTATTTACTCAATCTCTCACAAATTCATCAATCTTCTTCATGTTCATCCTACATAACGCACTAAGCTGCAATCTCCCTCTAAAATGCGGCATGGAAAAAACATTTACATTGGAATTAAGCGTTTTAAATATTTATTACATCTTTTAAAAGCGACTTCCCTTTATCTATCATTGCGGTGCTCATGGTTTGTGTCGTAGAATGACTCCCGACGATATACCATATATCACTATTCGTTGAGGGAACTTCCTTAATTATCTTTAGAGTGCGTTTTTACTGTCTGGCGGCCGATATTATGTATCTTCAAAATGCTTAAGAAGTGGAACTGAGCTCAAGGATAATAATATTGCTATCATTAATAAAATAGAGTTTTATTAATAATAACTATCAGCAAACACAAAAACGGAAAATATTGACAAACAGAATGGAAAGGGTCGTGGAGACTCGGGCTAATCCAAGGATTTAAGGGATCAAAAAAGGTAAAACAAATATGGAGTTAAAGAGATGGGATGGTTCGATAAACCATTTAAAGCACAGGATAGAATTGACAAATAAGGGATCAATACTCAAAAGGTGACGCTTGGCTTACGTAACTTCATTAGGGTGCAGTGGAAGGTACTTGAAGGAATATTCGGTCCGCTGGCGAGTTCCAGCCGAAGGGGGGGGATAAAAGGATCCTGACGTGGCGTCTTGGAAAGGAGAACCGTTACTCGACGAACGGCTTGACGAACAATGGCTGTTCTAGGTTGTTCTCTTCTGAACAAAGGGGGGGGATGAGAACCGTCTCTTGTCTACGGGCTCAAGAACAATGGCTGTTCTAATGTTGTTCTCCTTTGAACAACAGGGGGGGTGAGAACCGTTTCTTGGCGAAGGGCTCAAAACGAACAATGGCTGTTCTAATGTTGTTCTCCTTGAACAACAGGGGGGGATGAGAACCGTTTCTTGGCGAAGGGCTCAAATCGAACAATGGCTGTTCTAATGCTGTTCTCATTGAACAACAGAGGGGGGATGAGAACCGTTTCTTGGCGAAGGGCTCAAAACGAACAATGGCTGTTCTAATGCTGTTCTCCTTGAACAACAGGAGGGGGGGATGAGAACCGTTTCTTGGCGAAGGGCTCAAAACGAACAATGGCTGTTCTAATGCTGTTCTCCTTGAACAACAGGGGGGGATGCCTTGGGGACTTGGCGTCACTAAAGGCTCGAACCTTTGGCACTCAAGGAATATTGTCCTCCTTCTGGACAAGTGATGGTGAATCTCGAGGTCGAGGTCCCTTGGCGCACAAAGGGAGAGAGGGTCGTGGTGATGTTTCGCGACGAAAATCTGGATCTCCAATCTGATCTTAGTGGTAAAGTTTCCATATAAATAGCCAGGACATCTCCTTGGCGTGGGGGAGAATGGGGTGGAAGCTTCGAGGGAACTCACAGCCAGGCCGGAGAAAAATGCCTTATCTGTTCATAAGCCTAACTCGATCTGGCGAGGTCGGCGTATGGGGGCGAACGGGGGGGACGATAACCTCCTTGTTTAAACATTGGCGTCCGGTAGCTGTTGATAAGACTCCAAGCCTCGAATCGAAGATGCACGTGGGCCTCCTCGAGGTTTTAACTAATATGGGATAGGAGTTGAATTTAACACAGATTCAACTCGTTCTATCACACCCCTCCATTCCAGGGGAAGTTGTCACTTCGAAAAAAAAAGAGAGAAGGGACAACGATAGAGCTCCGTTGTAGGGAACTCGTTTTCTTGTACCAACCGTATCTTCCTGCACCTAACTATTATTACCTCAATACATGATTATTTTGATCTTTAGATTACAGGGGAAAATAACCTTTAATACAACTTAATCAAAGAAAAAAAAAGGGCATGGAACAATGAAATGATATAAACTTAGGACATACGGGACAAAATAATTTATACGTAAATTAATAAGAACAAATATATAGACATACAAAAAATTAGACATTGAGCGTTACAAAATTCAGACATATACATTAATTAACTATATTACAAAAGAATCTTAAATTAAGTCGTACAAGACGGTATATACCTACATGGAGATACTAATCCTATGAATACAATTATTCTACGCTATTCGGTAACGCATTCCTACTGAGTGCGTCAGCGACCTGGTTATTGGAACCTTTGATATAATTTATTTTAAATTGATACTCTTGCAAGAGTAAACTCCAGCGCATGATGCGGCCGTTTGAGTGTCTCAAATTCCTAATATAGGCTAACGGACGGTGGTCGGTTCCTATTTGAAAATCTTTACATATCAAGTACAGCTTGAATTTGTCTATGACCCAGATAATTGATAGAGCTATCTTTTCTCTAGTGGCATATCTCTTTCAGCGTGGTAATAATTGACGACTAGCATATGCAACTGGATGACTCGTTCTGTCATCCACGTATTGAAGGAGTACACCTCCAATGCCCTCGTTGATCACGTCGGTCTTAACCCCAAAGGATTTTTCCGGGTTGGGCAACTTAAAAATGGGGGCAGAAATGAACTTACTTTTGAGCTGATTAAAATGGGAAACAGCGACATCATTCCAACGTAAACGATCGGAGAAATTCTTTTCCTGAAGGGGGCATAGGGGGGCCGAAATTGCAGCGAAATTCGGAACAAATCGCTGATAGGGAGAAGCTGATCCTAGGATCGATCTTAATGGCTTCTTTGTAATCGGGAGGGGCATGTCGGCGATTGCCTTAATCTTGTTCTCGTGGGGACCTGACTTGCTTTGTCCTATTTTGAAACCCAAATATTTGATGGTTTCGTGGGCAAACTGGCATTTGCTGGGGCCAATGGTGAGGCCATTTTCACGCAGTTGCTCGAAAAGAGCTAATAGGGCGGGTAAATGGTGATTCCATTTAATTAGTTCTTGGAGCTGACTCTTCTGGCGTGGTGTCAGCTGCGCGTCACTATCCAGGTCAGAGGGTTCCAAAGACTTGCCTGGTAGGAAAGGAGGAGGGTAATCGGCATCAGGTTGGATGCACACTGTCTGGATTACCTTAAGGGACTCCGCGGGGCAATCCTCTTCAAGCGCCGATGCTTCGTCCAGTTCTACGAAGGTATCTCCATGGGCGCGTTGGGGGTTCTTTTTTTCTTGGGGTCCAGGGACAGTCTCCGTGTCCTTGTCTGGGGCCTTATCACCTAAGGGTTTTAGTGATTCACACTCCTCTTTTGCCGTCCTAAAGTCCTGGTTAGGGGTCTCCGAGAAATCGGACGTTATCGGGGTTCTGATGGGGACGGGCTCCTGGGCTTCTTTCTTATCTCGGCCTTGAGGAAGGGCGGCCTGAAACACAGGGTCGAAACTTACTTGGGGGCTCTGTCCTATAAGTACGGAACAGAATTGTATGGGTGCTACAATGACTTCAGCCCAGCCATTATAATATTGACACTGCAGGTAACATCTAGCGACGGGGAATCTGTTCGCCCGCCCAAGTTGGTCATGTACCACCGCAAATTTTTCGTGGTTAGAGACCACTGGGAGGAGTTCGTCGGACACGATGAAGCATGTACATCCTGTGTCCCTGACGAGAGTCGATACTCGACAGCTGTCCACGCTGCCCTCCTCATATTTCAAAGTTCCCGATGAACTTTTACCAAAAACAAAATTTACCTGGTGGCCTGACGGAGGAGGAGAAGTTTCTGCTTGGGTCTGCACCACCGGGGGAGCCGGGGTCGCATTAATCTGGTGAACTTGGTGGGCTGGTCCGCTTTTAAGCCTAGAATTTTGGGGGCAATTCCAGCTCATGTGGTTTTCTACACCACAGGTGAAGCATATGGTTGGTCGCTTCGGCAAGAGAGATGGAGGAGAAGTCTTAACGGGAGGTTTGGAGTCCCGTTGTTGGTTTTGGGGAAAGAAGTTTTGGGGTTTTACGGGGCTCGGAAACTTTGTCAGCTTCCCTGGGAAGGAGCGCGAGTCCGTCCTTCTTTCTTCTCGTTGGATTTCTTTTTCTCGTTCTTCTCGTTGTATTTTTCTTTCTCGTTCTTCTCGTCGGATTACTCTTTACCTTTCTATTACTTCCATTTTTCTTTGAAATTCTGCTTCAATCCGAGCTAATTCAATCTGATGGTCAGCTTGTCTTATCCGTTTCTCTCTTTCTCTTTCTTCTCGTTGTATTTCTCTTTCACGTTCCTCTCGTCGGATTACTCTTTCCCTTTCTCTTTCTTCCTCTTTTCTTTGCTCCTCTCGAATGTACTCAATTAGTTCTTTTCCGGAAAGTCCACAGGACTCTCCTTGCGCTTTAAAGATTTCAAACTGAGTCATCTTTGCACTTGGGGGCGCACTAGTCAACCAACTAAAATTCCTTGCAACAAGAATTATGCCTCTATAGAATTAGCCTACCTAAATATGGGCACTGACCTATTCGTACTTGGTTTCTCAATCTAAATAACCACTGACTAAAATCACAAAAAAACAAACAAATTATTATAACCGTTCCTTGAGCTACTCCAGCTTCTTAAGTTTAAAAAAAAAGGGGATAGCAATCGTTAAAACAAAAGGGAACTACTATATTCTATTATTATAACGAATAACACTATGCTTTACTCGACTGAGACCAGTGTTTGCAAAGATATAGCGTTAAACCTTACACACCTGATACCAAATTTAAATAGTATATATATATATATATGTCGTAGAATGACTCCCGACGATATACCATATATCACTATTCGTTGAGGGAACTTCCTTAATTATCTTTAGAGTGCGTTTTTACTGTCTGGCGGCCGATATTATGTATCTTCAAAATGCTTAAGAAGTGGAACTGAGCTCAAGGATAATAATATTGCTATCATTAATAAAATAGAGTTTTATTAATAATAACTATCAGCAAACACAAAAACGGAAAATATTGACAAACAGAATGGAAAGGGTCGTGGAGACTCGGGCTAATCCAAGAATTTAAGGGATCAAAAAAGGTAAAACAAATATGGAGTTAAAGAGATGGGATGGTTCGATAAACCATTTAAAGCACAGGATAGAATTGACAAATAAGGGATCAATACTCAAAAGGTGACGCTTGGCTTACGTAACTTCATTAGGGTGCAGTGGAAGGTACTTGAAGGAATATTCGGTCCGCTGGCGAGTTCCAGCCGAAGGGGGGGGATAAAAGGATCCTGACGTGGCGTCTTGGAAAGGAGAACCGTTACTCGACGAACGGCTTGACGAACAATGGCTGTTCTAGGTTGTTCTCTTCTAAACAAAGGGGGGGGTGAGAACCGTCTCTTGTCTACGGGCTCAAGAACAATGGCTGTTCTAATGTTGTTCTCCTTTGAACAACAGGGGGGGTGAGAACCGTTTCTTGGCGAAGGGCTCAAAACGAACAATGGCTGTTCTAATGTTGTTCTCCTTGAACAACAGGGGGGGATGAGAACCGTTTCTTGGCGAAGGGCTCAAATCGAACAATGGCTGTTCTAATGCTGTTCTCCTTGAACAACAGGGGGGGGGATGAGAACCGTTTCTTGGCGAAGGGCTCAAAACGAACAATGGCTGTTCTAATGCTGTTCTCCTTGAACAACAGGGGGGGGGATGAGAACCGTTTCTTGGCGAAGGGCTCAAAACGAACAATGGCTGTTCTAATGCTGTTCTCCTTTGAACAACAGGGGGGATGAGAACCGTTTCTTGGCGAAGGGCTCAAAACGAACAATGGCTGTTCTAATGCTGTTCTCCTTGAACAACAGGGGGGGATGCCTTGGGGACTTGGCGTCACTAAAGGCTCGAACCTTTGGCACTCAAGGAATATTGTCCTCCTTCTGGACAAGTGATGGTGAATCTCGAGGTCGAGGTCCCTTGGCGCACAAAGGGAGAGAGGGTCGTGGTGATGTTTCGCGACGAAAATCTGGATCTCCAATCTGATCTTAGTGGTAAAGTTTCCATATAAATAGCCAGGACATCTCCTTGGCGTGGGGGAGAATGGGGTGGAAGCTTCGAGGGAACGCACAGCTGGGCCGGAGAAAAATGCCTTATCTGTCCATAAGCCTAACTCGATCTGGCGAGGTCGGCGTATGGGGGCGAACGGGGGGGACGATAACCTCCTTGTTTAAACATTGGCGTCCGGTAGCTGTTGATAAGACTCCAAGCCTCGAATCGAAGATGCACGTGGGCCTCCTCGAGGTTTTAACTAATATGGGATAGGAGTTGAATTTAACACAGATTCAACTCGTTCTATCACAGTTTGTGTCGACCTGGTATCTAAATTTTAACATTTTGCCTTTTTATTATTCCTCCATAACTGTTCGCTTAAGTAAATTTTGCGGTGAATTTTTCCCATGATCTATAACGTAGCTTTACTTGACATCTTTCTCTCCTTTAAGATTGGCCTCTCTTTGTTTCGCTGCCACGCAGGAGACGCGTTCTTTTCCTCTTTCATTCATGCCCCTTTCTTTAATGGCATTTTCAAATGTTAAATTGCCCCTTCTTTTTCTTAACCTGACTCAGGTTTTTTTCTGCTCCAAAAAGTCGATTATAAAATAATACTCGTTTCCAATCCACACCCGAACCTAACCCTAATACCTTCAAACCTTTCTTATACCTGTGATTTGGGGTAATTGATTCGCGTAGGTCAGCAGCATAATTAGAAAAATTATGGCATTTTTGAATGCAAGTTTTGAATGCCCTTGTATTTCTTATATGGTCTTGTTTTAGTTTAACATCTAATTAAAGTCTCTGAGTTTGTGCAAAAGATTATTGTGTAGTCATTATTTATCGATTGCTTTTACATTTTGTTAAGTTCTTCAATATTGTATCTTATTATTTTTGGTGGTGAACAAGTTTGGAGCAAAATAACCAATCTATCATGCATTGCTTTTCTGTTATATTTTTCAAATACATATGCATAAGAGGAAAAATTAAGAGATTAAAAAAATGGTTCAGTAATGCTATGCAACTTGAGAAAAAAAAATAATCGGGAAGTTTTGTGTGCGCGTCATTAATTTGTCTAGATACAGGAAAAAAAAAACCCCAATAGCCAACAAAACATTGACGAAGTGAAAAGGTTCGAAGAAAAACACTTGCATTTGCAAAGCCTATAAAAACGATTCGATCACCACAGAGACCCTCAGCGCCCTAAATTGAAAAAAAAATCCCAACAACACGAATAAGGTAAAAGGTTACGGATGAAAGATTTGGATAGTAAATGTTGCTAACCACAATTACGAGAACCGGGAGAGAGGGAGTGGTATATAACAGAGCACAGATACTAAAAAGTAGGGATAACTTGAACTATTTATGAAGGAAAATAAGCTCGCTTAATCGACAAAGGAAGGATAAATGAGTAGAGAGATAGAGAGCAAAGTTAGAAATGAACAAAGTGGATTATGAAAATAAATAAATATACTTGCTCCGAAAATTGTTCATACCTCTACATAATACCAAAATATTTCGTTATAGTTCAGAAATCGTCACGAAATTTGAATGCATTGAGACGAATGCATTACTAGACACAACCACAAGATATCAAGTTTGATACACAAACGACGGAACAATGACATTTTTTTTTTAATTCTAATCAAAACTATTCACTTTATACAATTTGATAATAGTCAAAGGTATAACCCTTTTCTTCATAATGAGCCCCAAGAGATTATATTTTGGGACTAGGTTCAAACAAATTTCGGATGGAATTTTGTCCTACTCGTCTTTGCAAAACTTATTTAATGCATCGAGGTTCGGAGGTGTTTCGCATGGACGCAGCGACCCTCCATTTTATGGCACGAATTTTATATGTGGGTGAGGTATGGCGCCTGTCTTGGCCATTCCATAAAGCTCATTTTAGCTTCTTTCAAAGATGAAGAAACCAATTTTGATGTGTGTTTGCTGTCGTTGGTGTGTTGAAAGGCTCATCTCTTCCTAAGCCAAGTTTGAGATCATCACTCTTCAAATAGTCTTCAAGAATCTTTCTGTAGGCTTCTTTATTCATCATTTCGTTTATTTGATGAAATGTACCAACACCTATTGCAAATACATTGCGCCATAACAAATAGATCCACCTCCATATTTTAATGTGGGAATAGTTTTTTGGAAGCCTATCTTCACCACGTTTATGCCAAAACTCACCTGACATCATTTATGCTGAATAACTAAATCTCCGTTTCATCAGCCAATAGAAGATAGCTCTCAAAATTGGAATCTTTCTCTAAATGATCTGCTGTGTACTTCAGACGTGGTTTCAAAGGAATGTTTTTCAATAAAGGTGTCATCCTCGTCAATGAATTTCCTTTTTATGCCACTTATTGGACACTGTTCAAACTAATATCGTGGCCTTTCTCTCCTAAATGATCATTTGCCTTTTAGTCATCCTTGGGTTATTTTTCACAGATCTAAGAATCTTCCGAACAGTGCAAATTAGAATTCTCCGAGGAGGACCCGAACGAGGGGGATTTACAGTAGTCCCCAATTCCATAAACTTTCTTATTACTAATTGCATTAGATTTAGGGAAATTTAATTCTTCAAAAACCTTCTTGTAGCTTTCCTAATTAATCTTGATTTGATGTCGGAACAGAGTTCACCACTACCTGTCACTAAGTTTATCATTAGGGAGAGTATTCCACAATCTGAGAGATGTGAGAAAGAAACATCGAAAAAATTGCGATGTGTTAAACCGATAAACTGAAAAGGAACGACCAATATAAGTATCAAGTAGTACATACTGGGTGATTGACCACAACAATTTGTCTGGAATCTACCTCACAACCAGCGAGTTTAACGTTGCAACGGTAATCTCAAGAACACTGGATACTCGCAATTCTTACGTTTATATAATATTTCAACCGGAGTCTTCGTTCACTTACACTTTCTGTCATTTTCACTATCGTTTCATAGCAGAGCTGTAATCGGCCATTGCACTGCTAGATAAATGCACCCTTTGGAAGGTTCTCGAACCTCTGGTCCAGTAATTATTTACAGATAGTAAAAATTCTATAGCAGTCATCATTCTCAATCCTTCTTCACATTTTATTATTTACGGCTTTTTGCCCATCATTTCCTGGAAAGGCAATTATATACAATTGTTATTTTAGCCCCTCCTCCTTGCAAAAACATATTTTCAGAGGGTGCCAGGAGGAAGTTAAGAAGAGTCGATCTTCCGCCGGTCCTTACTCTCTCCTCTCCCCATTTGGGGATCGAGCTATGAATCTTCCACCAATTTTCCCCCAAAGCTTCACTCTCTTTGCTCACCTCTTTTTAACTGCGGTGAAGCAAGCAGGTCTATGTGTCATGCAAATCTCGTGTTGTGTTCATCTTCTCTCCGCAACGAGTCGCTGGCTCAATGTACCCAGCTAAAACTAATGCTACCAAAGGTAATTGAGGTCACTGAGTTCAAATATGATATAAGTTGACCACCAAGTGGCGCCACCTAGTGACTAGAGGTGCCAAATTGGCCATTTTTAGAGATCTGAAGGTAAACCAGTTTGTCTTTGAAATCTTCATCTTAAAAGCGATTAAACCAGTTGATACTCTTGATTGATTTAAGCCGCAGGTCCATTGGATCATTTCCCTCTAGTTTTCAGAACTTTTTGAGTTTAATTAAAAAATCCTCGAAATTCTGCAGCTGAACCTGACCTACGATGATGATGATGCCACCGCTAGCCTAAGATCGGCCTCTGGGTAGCCGACCTCGATGAACTCCACCGACCGAATGGCGTTCTTCCTCCCAGACATCCAGCACTCCATTAATCTATAGAGATCTACTAAAGTGTAGTGGTGCCGCAACCATCGTTCGGATATTTCCTCATCTTCCTCTTTATCTTTTTTGAATCCGGGATTCATTTCAACCAAAAGCATAAAAAATAGACAATATGGGATAATAGATAAATACTATTCCGAAAGAATCCTCGGACGTTGTATAGGTCTACTCCCCCTCCCCCGGACTCAGCAGGTAGAGAGATCATCGCTCCCCCCTGCAATAAACTGGTAAAGATAAGCTATCTACCTGTAAGAGACGGAGGCAATTTAATCGTTGAGTGTCGCACCCATGAAACAAACAACCGCAAACTCTCGCTAGCCTTAGTGGATATGGCATTGGATTTCTGACGTCGAGGCAGCGAGCGCACACACAGAGACTTCATGAGCTAACCGCTGATTGGGCAGATACGATGAAATTAAGTTCTGCGGCTGTAAGTAGCTCCACACGCATCATAACGCACATAGACACTCATAACACCGCTAGCATTTCCATTTTCGTCTTCACTGCGCAACTTGTCCACTTTCTCCTTTATTCCGGAACCCTGCCGCGGAAAAAACTAATGAAGTCCCTGTATCCTTCCAGCTCATCAAATATTGTCATTTTGATCTTTATGTACATTTCATTACCCAGTAGAAGAAACTCTTCCACGATGCGAAGGATGGATGGTGCTAACTACCGACAAAATAACATTACAAAAGCACAGAAGAAAAAGATAAATTGAGAAAAAAATAATTGAATACAATAACATCGGTCGAGCACAGATCACGAAAAGTGTCACAAATATTTCTCTCTCTCCTAACCTAAACTAACTCCTTACCCTAACCTCAACTAACTTAACCTAACCTAGAATAGCCTAACCAAACCTAACCTAACCTAAATAACCTAACTTAGCCTAAATAACCTAACTTTACTTAACCTAACCTAACCTAACTCAGCTTTTAAAGAGGAACAAACCCTAAAAATAAGCTACTAAAGATAAACTGCCCTTAGGTAGTCTGGGGATGCTGATCTTTATAACGTCCGGATCTTGGCAAGGTCTCGAGTTGATTCTTGATAATATTATCAAAAGTCAGTTGTCATAAATGCTCCCCCCCCCCCTTCAACTAGTGGCAACATTTGAAAATAAAATGTTGTGTTTTTTATCCACTTGGAGGTTTGAGGGCTCCTTAATATTTCTTCTCGTTGCCCTCTTTAATTTCTTAATGCTTAATACCCCCCCCCCTCCCCAATCGATGATAAAAAAAATTAAAAATACGAAAAAAAGTGAAACTACAACATCTCACTTACGTCCAGGTCACCAGAGGTAATTATCATAATTAAGCTAATCTCAAATCAGTTTAAAGCTGTATTGAGAAACCGGTTTTGAAGGTCATCGGACATTCTATTTTTTCTTGGGGTTCTAATCATCTATTTTCTCAAATTTAACGCTCACAATGCCCTAAAATAAAAATTCCTTTCTCTATAACCTAAGAAAAATAGATCGTGTTAACCTTCACTGATACAAAATGCGTAGGTACGTCTGTGACCGAGTCTGCCGTGTGTGCCGGAGATCGAACTAGTCATTCGACTTCCTCCATGACCTATTTCCTCTTCGATCGCGACCACAGTCTTGATGAAGGAAAAAAAACTTTTAAAAACCGGTATTGCGACAAGCTCATACTTACCTTCCAAGGCTACTGATTAACAATATGGACTACAAACACCCAAATAGACGTACAATCAAAATGGAATTACACATATTTATTTCTTGCGCAATGACACCGTACAGTTAAAAATCTCTATGTACCTAGGGTACAAGCGTGTCCAAACCTTCAAACCTGGAGATGTTTGGTATTTGGCATTCGTGTAATTGTTTAGTAGCACATTTAAGTTGCATCTTATGCCCCATTTTCCACTATATGGCTTTAGTTCGTATTTTAGAATTAACTCCTTTTATAAACCTGTTCCTGGAGCTTTTTTATACACCCCCTTCGTAACAGAGTCCGCTCATACACTAAATTCTATCCTTAATCATATACATCTTCCTATAGTGTGCTCGGAAATTCTTGTCACCCCCTGCCGAAAAGTAATAGGAACAATAGAGGAACAATATAATAATATCAATCGCATCTACTGGTTTTCGTCTATTCACTTTCATTGACACTGTCACACATCAAGAGGATATGTATGAACATCAGAATACACACGATCATGTGCACATCATACTCTCACAATCATCCTCTCTTCCAAACTGTAGGAGCTCCCGTCAGCATTCTGAAATAGAAAATTAAAACAATATTTACAGCGGGTGACAAGACTTTCGGTCTTCTGAAATGTAAAATGAAAAAAAATATTTGAAATATGAAATGAAAACAATATTCACAGGGGTGACAAGACTTTCGGTCTTCTGAAATATAAAATGAAAACAATATTTACAGGAGTGACAAGACTTTCGGTCTTCTGAAATATAAAATGAAAACAATATTTACAGAGGTGACAAGACTTTCGGTCTTCTGAAATGTAAAATGAAAAAAAATATTTGAAATATAAAATGAAAACAATATTTACAGGGGTGACAAGACTTTCGGTTTTCTGAAATATAAAATGAAAACAATATTTGAAGTATAAAATGAAATCAATGTTTGAAATATAAAATGAAAACAATATTTGAAGTAGAAAATGAAAACAATATCTGAAATATAAAATGAAAACAATATTTACAGGAGTGACAAGACTTTCGGTCTTCTGAAATATAAAATGAAAAAAATATTTGAAATATAAAATGAAAACAATATTTGAAGTATGAAATGAAAAAAATATTTGAAATATAAAATGAAAACAATATTTGAAGTAGAAAATGAAAACAATATCTGAAATATAAAATGAAAACAATATTTACAGGGGTGACAAGATTTTAGGTCTTCTGAAATATAAAATAAATACGATATTTACAGGGATGACAAGACTTTCTGTCTTCTGAAATATAAAATGAAAACAATATTTGAAATATAAAATAAAAATATTTACAGTGGTGAAAAGATTCGGACCACCCTATATACAGGGTCTTTGTTTTACATGTCCTACTTTTGAAGTTTAATAAAATCAAGAATAATTTTGTGATCACAATGAGACTTTCGGAAGTTATTGAAAATAGGTGTTGGTCTTTGGTCCTAAAATGGTTAATTGATACATTTGTTTTTAAAGAAGCTATGCCAGTTTTAGCGAAGCATTGATTTTTAACAAACTTTCGCCCAACTTTCATATATTTATCGACTATTAAAACCAATTGTATTTTAAGTAATTTTACTTGCTTGAAATTAACAAAAAAACTAAGACTAATAATCAGTTTGCATAATTAACATAATAACTTAATTTATTTGGAGATTCTTCCTTTCAAATGCTGACCATTCTTCTCATAACATTCATTTACTCGTTACGAAGTTGCTTTCGTCACTTTTTTCAAAAGTTCTTCATCGATGTTAGTAATTTCTTTAGCGATATTATTTATTATTTTTTGGATACTTCTAGGATTATTACGGTAAACACGATCTTTTAAATATCCCCATAAAAAAATCCAAAGGTGTTAGATCGGGGGATCTTGGAGGCCACTTAAATTCCCTGTTTCGAGAAATGATTTTTTCTCTGAAGTTTGGTCTTAACAACTTCATTGTTTCATTTGATATATGTAATGTTGCACCACCTTGCTGAAAAAACAGTTGTTGTCTATTTCGAAGCCTTCGAAAGTTTAATACAAAATATTCTTCAAGTATGTGTCGGTATCTTTTGCCATTCACAGTGACTGAATTTCCATTTTCATTCTCATAAAATAGTGCCCAATGATCTTCTGAGATGTTATCGCACACCACACAGTGTTTTTTTAGGATGCAGCTCTTTCTGCTGTATAGCTTCTGAGTTGTGATCCAACCATATTCTTTTGATCATCTTATTATTTTATCCGCTGAGATGAAAGTGCGCTTCGTCAGACATTATCACGGGTGGTACATCAACTTCCCCCAAATTTTCGTCTAAATTTTTGTGCATACAATTTCTTTTCGCAAAATCGTTGTCTTTTAATTTTTGCCCAACCTGATTCTTGTATGGCTTAAGTTTCAGTTTTTTTTATTATATTGTATTGTTGCACTTTTTGACAATCTCACTTGTTCTGATCTTCTTTTCAATGATTTTGCGACGACCGTTCGACGTTTTGACGCAACTCTTCAATTTTATGTTGTTCTACGCCTTTTCTGCCAACACATCCTTTTCGTCCATTTTGTGCACTACAGGTGTCTCGAAATTTTTTAATTAGTCTGCATAGCGCTCCCTGTGATGGTACGTCTTGAGCTCCTTCACGTCTCATCCTTCGTTAGGTTGAAATCACTGAATAGTTGCATCTGAAGAATTCTTCAACAATCTTTTTTCGTCCAATTATTTCCAGGATCTTCTATGTTTTCAGTTTTAAAAATTATATAATAATGATTTTTGCTAGAAAATGTTTCTCCTTTTATAGTCTACGATTGACTCTGATGCTGATAAATTTGTTACTTCAGAATTTTCGCAAAAATTATGCTAAGAATCGAACATTCCCAAAATCACTTTTTTGAACAAAACTTTATACGCTTTTTTCCGTTTCTAGCAACAAATGACCAATTTACTAAAGCTGGCATAACTTCTAAAATAATAAATGAATCAATTAGTTATCTTAGGACGAAGGACTTACAACTATCTCCAACAAATTTGAAAGTTTCATTGTGATTACAAAATTATTCTTGATTTTATCAAACTTCAAACGTATGACATGTAAAAAAAAGACCCTGTATTTACTGTTTAACTATTGTATTCTTTATTTCTTTCCCTTTCACGCTTTATACGAGTGAAGATGTACTCGTTGCCTATCCCACGTTCTCTTTCTTTTCCCAATCATATCATCATATGTGGTTCAGAGATTTGTCTTACTGATTTTATTTCGACTATCATTGCCTTTCCTTATTTTGTTTGGCCATCGGTTCCGCTCAAGTCGTCCTCCGATTTCTTCTTCCTCTTTTTTTCTATTGTTTCTGTTTGTTTTGTTTCATGTTTTACTGTTTGTAGTTTTTTTTAATGTGTGTTATAACGTATCGTCGTAATAGGCTTATGCCCATGCAGAGAGTCGCTAAAATGAGCTTGTGGGGAAGATTCGCGCTGTGCAATTCCTTCTTCCCTCGAATTTAAAGCGCAATAGCATCGAGGTCGTATCGTGAATAAAATATGTAAGGAGGGATCTTTAAATTGGTGAAGATGAAGTGAAAAATGTGTGGAAGATATGTATATAGCTGCGGATCCTCGTGCACGAATTGTGGTGTAGAGGACAAATTACGCGTGTTGGGGTCGGGAGGGCACGAAAGTATTCAGATGTCACTTGATATCCACTTGCGCCCGTGTAAAAGGATAGAGAAGGAATGATGGAGAGGGGGTAATAGAAGGATAAAAAGGGTGGGAAGAAGGGAGACATGTTAAAACCCACCAACCTAACTGGAGACAAGAGGAAAGGGAGACCCCCCCCCACCTACTTCCAGCGACCCCAACTAGGGTCAAATAGACTAAAACTGGTTGGCAACTAGCCTGCAATTATAGCCGAAGGCCAAAAGAATAGGTGAAAATAGGCTTGCAAAGAAAGGGGCGGAAAGGGCGTAAAATGGAAATGACCAGAAGGAATAAAGCTCAGGTAGTCTCAAACTGAGGCCGGGGGAGCGTGCCGCTCCTCCAGGTACCAGGTGTAGCAGTCTCTAGGGGGTGCCACCTTGAGGGGGGGGGGTGCCGAGCAGATTGGTGTCGCATGAGCAATTATGCTGTAGTTTACATCTGGAGGATTGAGTGTCATGCCAGCCCCGGTGTCCTCCATGGTTGTGGAAGTTGAGAAGGCTCGGGATGGCGCGCTTTTGCACAACCTAGACCACCTCTTAATCCCTTAAGTATATTTGAGTCTTGATTACTTTCACGCATTTTTCACTGCCACATAGTCGCCTCTGCCAAAATGTTTGGCAAAGGTGCCATCGTTGGTTTTTGGTTGTTAGTTTTCAGTACATGTGATACTTATGAAGGATATACAGCCGATGGCAAAGGTTTTCGGCCCCCTTAAATTTTTCTTATTCCTTTGTATGTCTTTTAATATGTTGATGTATGTTTACATCCATGTGCCCAATGCATCTTGAAAGCAAAATACAAGTACAAACTTCCTTATAACCTTTTTGAAGTATCTAAAATGACGATGCTATTGAATGTATCAGATCCTGCTGTCAGTAAGCGGTAAAGTAAAGGCAAAATATCTTCATATAGCATGATATTTATTGATTAATATGATATTTCATGTTGAGAGGATCTGATAATGATATGATGATGAAAACACGTAATTATACGGTGGAGGTAATAAGGCTGATACGCACGTTGCATGGGTAGGGTGTTGTTACCTGGCGAGCAATCGCCCGGAGAGTCGGAGGATCACACCCCGATGTTGCAGAAATGTTGAAGAGGATAAGAGAAAGTGGAAATATCCAAGGCCGATCTCGTTCTGGATGAGACAGAGTTACTACGCAACGTGACGACAGGTCGTGGGATCGTAAGAACACCGGACGTTCAGTTGCAACATGAATGGACAGAGGGCGGCCAGGTTAATGCATCCGCCAGAACAGTCCATTGCAGATTACTTTCAAATCCTGCCACCAACCGCTGATCAATCTTCAGCAGAAGCGACGTCGACTGGCTTCGGCACATGTTCACCGCAATTGGACCATGCGTCAGTGGGAAAGTGTCTTATGGTTCATCGGGTCCACGTTCCAGTTGTTCTCGACCCCAGACAACGTTAGAGTCCGCAGGAGGCCAGGAGAGAAGTGGAATCGAGATTTCATAGTGCTAACAACAAATCATGTTGGTCGCTCTATAATGTTAAGAGATTGCATGTTGCACCGTTTGTGATGGTACCATGAATTCAGAGAAGTAACAAGTTGTCTTGCAAGATTAAATGCTGCCCACAGCCCAAGACCTGTCCAGAAAAGCCCAGAATGTGATTTTCCACTAAGAAAATGCCCCATGTCACAAGTTTCTGTCCATCACCCAGCGGTTCCAGATCAACAACATCACGGTGATGGAGTGGTCACCTCAGTCTCCGGATATGAATCCACTGGGAAACCTCCTTCAGGACCTGAAAGAGGCCGTAATACCTCGTCAGCCAGCCTCCAATGAGCAACTGAATGCCGTATTTCCCGAGCAGTGGGCCAGCATCCAACCTTAAGTGGCACACCCTCATGCCTGGAAGAACAATTCCTTCCACCACTGCCAAATGACTCCCGACACGCTAATGAGCTTCATATAAGAGTTTTGTGTTGCTGTAATCTACACAAAGTTTGACCTGTATTTATAAGATACTCGATCTGTTCCTGCGGCCACGACGTTGTTCGCTCATAACTAACGGTCGGGGATGCGTGCGCGTAAACTGACGGGCGCACGCGGTGAAACGTTTACTCATTGTAAGTATATTATATATTAAATGATATTATATGATAGGGAGAGTGCGCAACTCTCTCCATTCTGCCTTTACGCCTACCAATAATAATAATAAGCATCAAGGAAAGATATTTTTGTGCCACAATCTAAGAATTTCAAACAATATTCATCTGTAATTATTTGCGATAGGACATTTAATCCCGGGCAACGCCGGGTACCTATGCTAGTCATTTATATGTTGATAATGTCACATGTTTTGGCAAAATTTGTATTTTGTTAATTCCTGTTGATTGTTTATGGCATATATAACTTATTACTATTTATTTCTCCTTATTTTACTATTATATTTATATTGATATGCAAATAAAAACTTCGCGCCCTTGCATTTGTCTAATTGCTTAAATTTTCCGGTGTCCGATAACTTTTGGCCGCGGCTGTATATCTTTGCTGCCAGGGAATCGCGGTCGGTTTCTTTCCTCAATCTGGTCGCCTTTAAGTATGCGCCATTTGTCCTCCTTTTAGGCTACGGCTTAATCCAGAGGAGGAACGCCGCTTCGTATCATATCAAAGTAAAGCCACATCGGATGTGGCAAGTCGTCGTATGGACTCCCGATTCGGATCGACTACGTTGTAGATACCCGTGGTTATCTACAATTTTAAGTAATTTAGTATCTATAGTAATGAATATACAAAGAAGTCAAGCGACATTAAAAAGTCAAACCATTGAGAAATATTCCATCTGTGCCAGCTTAACAAAATTGAGAAAATGACGCAAGATGGATATAATCACTCTGTTCTGTAAGATAAGTTTAAAAAAAATGAAGTCACAGCTTTCAAGAAGTTCTAAAATAATTGAACTTCTATGCAAATTCAATTGACCCATAAACGGCTCGGGATTTCCACATAAGAAAAGAAAAATCTTTGACCAATAAAATTTTTCATTGTTATTATGATCAGTTAGTTGAAGACACTCTCGAGCGAATAGAGCGTCGAATTAGTACAAAATAATAGCCTAATTATTTAACCATATATACATTCTAAACTGATAATAAGTTCAATGCCACCCGGCGAAGGCCAAAACTGAAACCACTTTTACATTCTCGAGCGGGGTAAGGTTAACGTTCCCCCTAAAACCTACTGCATGTCGCAAAAGCTGCTGAAACCAACTGCTTCGCTCGCCACAAATTTAATGCCAAGATTCTCGAGTTGACCTCCTAACCTATTTGACAGCCAGACCCCCACGACCAGAGATCAAAGTTGAAAAGTTCTTCGGTTTTCTGATAGAAGTTCACAGAAGCTGGAAAAAACGAGAGATTCTTGAAACAAGAACGAATGAAGTAACTCTTCTTTGGCTAAATAAATTTCTCCTTTCCATTTCGCAGCCACGACGGTAAAGTAACAAACTCATCTCGTATTGTTGGATGATATCACTTAAAGATGCCTGGAAGTGAAAAAATGGAAGCGAGGTGTTTATTAAGAAAGAATGAGAGAATTATAATAATTAGAGCAGTAAAAAGTGAATAATATCAATGTAAAAAATTGTTTTAGGAAATCTCATTTTGTTGTGGTAGCCTCTGGCCTATGGTTGTGCTCCAAGGACAGTGACTGGGCGAGGCTCTTTCAGCGATCCAGCCTCTTTAGTAAAATGTATGTGTGTGTTTGGCATGTTATGAACATGTTTTAGTGTATCTGGTTTCTGAAGGTAGCGTCTGTGTTGTTCGAGCATATGTGGTGCTTGTAGGTGTTAAGTTTTAGGCGGAGATTACATTTAAGCCTCGTCGGGGCGTTTTTTTTTCTGGGTCAATAATCATTGCCTAATAGAATTTGAATGGCGTTTAAGATTTGGCGATTGGATTGTTTGCTATGTCACGTGTTTTCCGGTCATTTTGTACGTGATAGCCGCCTAGCTTTATGGTGGTAGGATTCATGTGAGTATTTAAGTGTAGTAGGCGCTAATCCTGCACAATGTACACGGAGGATAGTACGGGTCTTGCAAGAGCATCTCGCCTCCCTTGTGGTATTGACCAACTACGTTCGCCGGATGACTAGAAGTAAATTTATGGGCCCGTTGTTCAGAGTAATGATGATTTAACGGGGGTACTACGGAATGTTTGTAAAGAAAGTTCTGTGAAGAATGTGAAGATGGAGGGAACGAAAATGTATAGAAGAGATATCAGATCCATCTGCGGGCGTTGGGACCAAGAGACCACTCAATCGTAAAGAAGTCAGCTGTAGCATGTTTGCCCATACGAAGAATAGTGTTTTGTAGTGTTCTTATGTATGCGAGCATATAAAGCTAAGTGGATAAAATGAGCTGCCTTGTGAAGTGAGTTGATGTGGTTACAAGACTCGTGATTCCTCTCTATTATTGTTTGTATACCCCCCATTAAACTTCCCTTCTCATAAAAGAAAACTGATAGCTGTACTTGTCCTTTCCTTCCTTAGCCGTACTCAACACCAAGGATTGAATCTAACAGATCAGGAGATGTTTTCAGCTTGCCTATTTTGTACCCATTGCAAAGCCCTAGCCACAGTGGCTGCTATCAATGCCTCCATTGAGTCCAAATGCAGTTTGTATAACGATCTCCAAAAGCAGAGCTGCGTGGATTTGTTCACCTTCTTTTGCAATATTCATGAGAAGCGCGAAATCGCATTAAAATTGATTTTTCGTGAAGATTGTTCTTTTAGTAGTCCATGAGTGACAAACAACTACAGGAATGAATCTGATTCCGCTTCTTGAAGAAGCAAAGATTACCCGATCAAAGCAAAGCATTAATTTATCATTGACTCGCGGAGTTTTTATTTATCTTTTTCTTCGATTTTTACATAGAGAGGTAAAACTTGTACATTGGGCATTCTTTACTCCGAAGCAAACGAAATAAAAACAAATGAAATAGCAAGACAGGAAAAAAAAAGAAATAAAGTTCTCAACAAATCCAAACAGCCATAAAAACTTGCGCCTGGGAGGCAGTTCCAAGTTTTCTTAATGCATCTCATATAAAATGTGCTGCTCAACTTAGAGAGAATTTCATGCTATAAATTCCTTATTTTTAGAGTTTTTATATGGACATTATACCGTTCTACAAGAAAATAGTCCTTGACCCCTTCCCTCTTTAAATTTATTCCTCCTAAATTGTTTGAACCTGGATGATAAGGACAGGAGGGCAGTTTCCAATCCATCATGTGGATGTTGTTCTTATCACCTGAGGATAATACTTTAAAAGTACGTACACATGTTAAAGTTACTATTAATTTGAAAATTATTATTACTATCATCCGGTTTATGTTATGCTTAAGTGGTAATAACCTTGCTGTTCGGTGATTGGTTACTTCATGTTTGTAGTGGATAAAAATAAATCTTTTAGAATTAACCTGAAAATGGAAATTACTCCAGTATTTCGCAGACATAAACTCGAGTTCTAAATTTGCGAGAATCAATTCGAATGGTCACAAGCGGCCGACTTGGTTCGCCCGAACGACATTCATTTCATTTGCCCTTTCGAGCTCCTCAGCACTGCGCCCTTGCCAGATTGCTTGCATATCATGAGTCGCGATACAAGTCTCATTTTCCCTTTCACTCTCTCGTAACCACCAACCCCCTTTATTCATGTGCGTGATGCGTTCCTTTCCCCTCTACTTCATGACAGGTGATGCGTAGAAGGCTTATTTGCGTTTACTGGTCAAGTTGAAAGCTGAATTTCCATCGCAAATTGCATTGCGCGGAGGCGAGGCCAAAACACACGGTTAATTAAGTCTGAATAATTGAGAAAAATGTTGACACTAAGGAAGAGCCACTTTCATTAGTTAAGCTTCGCGTCACAAAGCAGAGTACAGGAATAAAAGAGGTCGTTTAATCCCATCCATATCCATCAATCCATATCCATCAATCCATATCCATCCATCCATCTATATATCCACCCATCTATCTATCATGGCTTTTAAACCATTTGCTTGCACTTCTCGCCACGCTACACCTGTTACCTGCTAATACTCCTATCCGACCTCAATTTTAAGAGTTGACAAAGTTTAGAATGAAAATGTTTGTCTTTATTCTAGCTCTTCTTTCTAATTTTCAAGGTTTTTCATCTATCTGTTGTTTCATTCATTTATTCTTTCCACGCTGATTGAACTTATCTGATCCCACCATATTCGTTTCCCAGTTAACGGAAATTTCGATCGCGCATGCGCGTTGTCACTTGCATCAAAGCAAGCAAAAAACTTTCGATAATTATTTCTTGGAAAGGAGGAGAGGGCAAGGCCTATGGGTGTAGTCTTATAAAGCTCGTAACGTCACATTTATATTCATAAAGTTAATCCAAAAATCGTATAAGAGTGACGGATTAAAGCGAGATCAGAGGTTCTAAGTGTGAATTAGGTTAAGGGAGTGAAATTCATAAATATGGATGGTGTGCTTCAAACAACAGCTAGTCGTATCGTGGGAACGAGGTCTGCGAGAGCGTGGCATAAGTCCCCCCTCAAACCGATCCGTTACTAATTCGAGAATGTTTGCTTATGTTGGATATAAGGCATATTTAAAGATGGGTTAAGAGTAAGCTCACCTTTATCCAACTTTGACTTCCTATTAAGATGAAAAATTGGCCAAAGCTCCTAAAGAAAAGTAACCCGAAATACTGGACTATTGAATCCACAAAGATGGTTGTGAGCATTAAAATGTAAAATGAGTAAGTGGGATATAATATGTTTCAGATTCCTCTGAAGTTAGTGTTACAGAATGTGAAACAGTTGAAGGATATTAAAAACAAGGTTTTATTTCAGAAATGACAAAGAGAAGAAACTCACAATCTATAAAGCCAACAGAGGCACTATGTAAATAAGCAATATTACCTCTATTCTTTAGATTAGCATTTAACTTTGTGGCTACGATTATGGCCGTAAATAATATTCTCATTTAACTAGAAACAAATAAATGAGTCAAAGTATTAGAAAACTAAGTATAAACAGACGATTCATTGTCTGGGCAAGACGGCAATAATCACATTGCTTGTGAACATGGAACTTAACACGCACCAAAACCTTCTAAGGTACAATTTTTCAACCATAACACCAGATACGTAATTATGGATCTCTTTGACAACAGATTGATAGGAGAAGAACAACAGAACTGGCCTGAAGTCTTTTATTGACAATTGGCTCATATAATTTTTTTTAGCCGTTCTATGAAATAAAACAGATGCTATCAGAGGCAAATTTCAAAGAATATTCTGTGAATTTTTGTGGAAATTAAGTGATTATCGTCAGAAAAATGTATATTATTGTATTTTGTTCTCTAGTTATGGGACTGGACTGTATTAGTTGGAGATTCTTGTATTTCAGTCTGATAATTTATTAACATCGAAATGTATAAAGATACTAATTCCACATTGAGAAAAGTTGGTGAAATATACAATATGAAAGGCAAAATCTCTATAAAAACTACAATAAGAACATAATAAAACGTTTAGAGGTAATTCTCAATGTATTTATGAGTATCTTTCTATCTCCATGTAGATCAAACTATGGACGCTCGAGGTCAATGCTATAACATATCCCTAAGGAAACATTTTTTCCTCATACATATCTTTCATTCCTCATTAAAATTATCAGCTTAAAACATATATAATTAATAGAATTTTCGACCACACAAAAAGCGTTGCTATTTAATTTCATGGTCGAACCTAATTAGGTTTCGAAATTATGCATACTGTTAAAAAGTTAGGATGTAAAAGATGTTGGAAAGACTTTACCTCCGACCATTTGAATGGATAAGATTAAACATTTATTTTTGGTAACATGATACAAGAGTGGCGCCTCCAATTGAGTGAGGCTACTTAATCCCACCCTTCCACTTCGTATCGTTGTACAAGTGTCCTGAGAGTTATAATTTGATTACGGAGTGGGTGTATCACCACGGATAAAGTGACGAAAAGTTAATATTTCAACCCAATTTATCAACGCAACATTGCTTCGGCATGGCGAAATTCCGATTGTCTATGGTTGGATTTGTTGTTATTATTTGCATACTTGAGCGATTTGACATGTTAGGGAAGCTAATTTTGGTTTGTCAGTTTTACATCATGATTATATTTTTTGAAGTTTCTTAATTACGCAGAAATTTACTATAAATAATCTTAAACTTAATTTATTCTTGGTTGTGATGCCATCTTTAAAATGCGATGATTCGGCCTAAGTTACGCCCGCTCGTTTGAAAATAGCGAATCAAGGGAGTTTGTTTTGAAGGTTAACATTTATTAATTCTGTATCTAATTATAAAAATGTAAATAACCAATCCTTTCAGCCATCAAATTACTATATTTCCTGCAAAAGAAAACAGAATCCCATAAATTGTTATTTTTACCTGCGGTGAAGCAGTGCTTTTTTTTCAAAGGGAGTAAAGTTCAATTGTATCCATTTAGAGTCATGAAATGACCCATATGACCATGAGACATAGAGTATGTAATTCACTCTTAAAATTCCTAATCTGCCATCGAATTTGGCGCTGGGTGGCGCCATCTAGTGGCAGAAGCCTCATTTAGCCATTTAAAGGCACTTGTAAGTGATTTGAACGATGGGAAACCATCGATGCAATAACCATTTATCATCTTATCACAAAACGCCGCAGGTCATTAGAAGGACTTTCTCCCTTGATGGTAGCCAAAATCGGCAGACCCCGAGATTGTGACAAATTGCCTTATTTTTAAATAATGTTAAAAAAATATAACCTTATTTTTGTTTGCACAGCAATTATTATTAATATTACATAGATGTCATATGGTTTTCTTCTGCTTAATAGAGGGATAACTTCTTCCTTTCAAAAAAAAATGAAAACAAGAACCCTGAATCCTAAAAATATAAAACAAGATGCGATTAAATGTAGACATTATCCTGAATCAGATATTTATACATAAAAAGTAGATAATTCATGTAAATCTGTACATTTTTTTTAACAAATCCAATTTGAATAGGAAAGGATTCATTACTGTAAAATTGGAATTTAAGTGGCCGTTTTCATTGGTTTATTCTCTCTCCTTTCCCAAAAAGGAACTGCTAAAAAATATACCCGGTCCATTGCGAGTTGCATGACAATCAACCAAAAACTCCCCCTCAACTATTTGGAGAAAAATAATGGCTGTTAAATCCCGTCGCCTGCCAAAAAAGTAATATAAGTGTAATAGTAAATAAGAAACATTGCAAGCATTATTTGATAATCTGGTACTAACATTTAACTCCAGTACAATCTCCTGAATTTGATACTAGCATTTAACTCTAGCACAAGCTCTTGAATTTTGTACAAACTCTTGATTATGGTGCAAGCTCTTGAATCTAGTACAAACTCCTCAATTTGGCACATGCAACTGAATCTGGTACAAACACCTGAATCTGGTACAAGCTCCTCAATCTGGTACTAGCTCCTGAATGAGGTACAAACTTCTGAATATGGCACAAGCACCTAAACATAGTAAAAGCTCCTGAATCTAAAATAAGCTCCTGAATCAGATACAAGCTCCTAAATTTGGTACAAGCTCCTGAATATTATGAGGAGTTGAAGTGAATATTTGGTTTTCAATGTGAAATAGAATTCTGTACGAAAAGGAGAAGAGATTTAGATGGATAAGTTAAGGGGTTTGTGGGATGCAATAAAAGTTGAGAAAATGATGTAAGATCATGTAAAGAGATGATTATTACAGAGATGGATGTGTGAATGGAGGTGGGGTTGATTAGGTGTGTAAAATAGACGTCTACGCCAATTTCAATGTAAGTCACCCTCTACGACGGACAACTCACAACACTATGATTGTATTCTTAGTTTCCTGAGACAGTCAGGGAGATTACTGAAGAGATTGGTGGTGATATTTTTAAATGTTGTTCCCACTATAGTGAAAACAAATGGGAATAAAATATCGTTTATTATATTTCTAAAAAATCCGTCGAGCAACGATGCCCTCTCCGGTGGAAAATAAATTTCCATTCAAAAATGATGAAATTATTTGAAATGAAAATGTATTGAGACAGCATAGCCCTTGTAGCCCCAAAAGAGGCCTTCTTAAGACTGGAGCAATCGAGAGGTCGCGCAATTCTCGTGATCCTACCCTTCTTCTGCAACAGAGGCTGACAAGAATTACAAGTGAAAAGAATTTTTTTTTTACGGCAGCAAACTCGCCTACATTTCCTTCCTTTGGCTGACGTCAGAAGACACGCGCTTCTAACGCGACGTAAGAACATCATTACTACGCGGACTTCTTGTAATTGTAATAATCCAGAGGTCGCGAAACTCTCGTGATTCTACACTCGTTATGCAACAGAGGCTGACAAGAATTACAAGGGAAAAAAAGAATGTTATGACACAAATTCCGCTCCGGTTCTTTCATACTACCGAGCCTCTGACTGGCGTCAGGGGACATTAGCTTCTAACGCGACATACTCGTAAGAACGTCATTAGTGAGCGCGCTACGAGGGTTGAACCGTGGTCTTCGTGAATGAGAAGGCCTCGCCACTCGGTCCGTGAGCGGCGCCTACGTCATCACCAAGCGGCAGCTTCCCGCTGAAAGGCTATTTGGCAACTTAACCGCCGAACTAATCGGCAACTGACCCAATTTCAGTTTGATGTGGGTCACGAGGGGACAAGGGTGAAGTGAAGTGAACCTGGATATTTTAATAATTTTCATGGTGGTTTTTCAATACAAGCCTGGTGCAAATGCCAAACAAGTGTTGTGTTCCATTATGCCGAGGTAATTATGGAAATAGGAACAAAGTGTGTGTGTTTCCTTTGCCTAAAGACGAGGTATTGTCTGCTCAGTGGGTGAGAGCAATACGACGAGAGGATTTTGTGCCTACGAAATACACCAAGGTACGTAAATATGTTGTTATACAGTTTGTACTCGTAAGTTCATTTCTAAGTCTTTTCACGATAACACACTATACCGAGTACAAGGTATTGACTAATACGAGTAAGTCATCAGCATACGGGAATGTGATGTGGTAGCCTTTGTTCTGTGCCACATCGTGGGTCAAGGCCACGGTTGCCAGATTGTCGTACTTTAAGCCTAGTATTTACCCGTTTCTGAGCCATAACAATCTTCAAAAACCACCAATAAGTAACCCTTTTTATGAGAAACATATACGAAGGTAGTTATTTAAGTCGAGGAAGCTGTTTTGGGGTCTGAATACATAACTGCTCCCCTCAAGGTTATAGATTACTGAGAAACACAGGGTACTTAATTTAATATTGCCAAGCAACTCTACTATTAGAAGACTTACGCTGTCATTGCATTTGAGTCCAGCAGTTGAACAACATGATAGTAACTTTTTAATCTATATTAAAAATAAATTTAAATTTTTAACACAAAGTGACATAACTGTCATACTGATGGTTGATAAAATTCATATTAAACAGTATTTTGATTACAAAGGAGGCAATGTTGTTGGTTAGGGTTTTAACAGCACAGAGGCAGCAAACAGTGCTTTTGTATTTATGATAAGTAGTTTGCTCTCAAAGTTTAAGGACGTTGTTCACATTTTGCCAGTTAAAACGTTGAAAGCAGAAACGTTGTATACAATAATAAAGATAGTCATTACTGGATTAGAGCAAATAGGCTTCCGAGTCATATGTGTTGTAACAGACAACAATGCCATCAACAAGAAAGCCATTTCATACTTTCACACTCCCCCTTTATGTTCCACTGTATATCGCCACCCAGCACAAAATTCTAGACTTTTGTTTTTTTGTTTGATTCTGTACATACTCGTATATTCAAATGTATTAGAAACAATTGGCTTAACCAGAAAAATGGTGACAAATGTATGGAATTTCCCCACTTTTCTTTAGAAAATGTATGTGACTCAGTAACTAGAATTTGCAAGGCTTCGTTTACAATTCTAAAGAAACTTCACTCTGTAGAAGCAGATTCTCTCCTAAAATATGCTTATAAGCTTACGCTAAAGGCTCTGTCACCCTCAACTATGAAGAGGCAAAGTGTCAATTTAGTTACTCAATTTTCAATGAGTATATTGTCCAAGCATTACTAACTCTTGGGAAAGTACATAAGTTACCTTGCTTTGAAGATGTTGCAAAGTAAATAGAAATAATTCATGTTTGGTGGACAATAATGAATGTAAAAAACCCATCTAAAGGTCTTCGTCTTAAAAATAAATATGCTACCCCTCTGACGAATGACGAGAATAATGAAGGATATTTTTTCTTGCATATTTTCTCAACTGGCTAAATCTCTGGGATTCCATGGCGGAGGTGACGGGACAACTTACTCGTGAAACCTTTAATGTTCTCAAACACACAACCACTGGTATATTGCAAATAACCGATTACTGCATAAGGTGAACTTAACTGGAAGTATATTTTAACTGGGAAATTCCAGACAGATCAATTGTAGGGAAGGTTTGGCACATATCGCCAGCTTGCGGGTGGCAATTATAACATATCAGTTCGGCAAGTGTTCGAGTGTGAGAAAAAAACTGAAAATGATGTCTGTGCTGGTTACCTTTCTGCAACAACAGTGTAGAGTTGAAAAAATTTGAAGAAACGAGTTGGGAACACATGGAAATAACTGATTTGCTAAATTTGGAGAAGTATGATATAGACATCACTGAAAATGATATTGAAGATTGTATGGAGTATCAACAAGTTTTTACATACATAACTGGATATTGTTGTTTTATCGTTGCAAAAAAAATGAAATGCGAATTGGGCAAAGACCTTCTTACCTGCAATGAAACCATAGAAGTTTACCACACAACCATGATTATATACGTGGTATTAGCAGAGGCTCACTTTTATATCCTGATGACGCTTTAGTAAATATTATTATGTATAACACTTAGTTATAAATAAACTTACAAAATATCCTTAATTCATAAAATTACTTCACTCAAGGACTATTGCTACAGAAGTAACACTCAATACTAACTGATAATGATGGATTCCTCCCAATGAATAATTGTAATAATGGTCATGACATAGAGAAAATTAAAAAAATGCTGCTGTGGGCCTCAACCAATACTTTCCTCAACAACTTCTGTGATAAGGAAAATGATTTTATTTGTGAAAGCAAGACATCAGGGAAAAAAAGTTAGCTGCTGACTATAGAATAGGACTATATGTGAACTGTCCGCCTTGATTTTAGTAGTATTTAGGATGCCCATATTTGTCAATAAAAGTAGGAATACATAGCTATTATCGTTTGATTTATCTTCCATTTTGTTATGCATATACTAAGAAGTGTATATGCACAAAATGAAGGGCAAATAAGGTGGAAACTGCAGTGGGCGATAGCGCGGCTATGACGTCACGGGCCGAGTGACGCGGCCTTCTCATTCACGAAGGCCACAGTTGAACCCACATTGGAAAGATGCCAAAGGATGAATTCTGAAGAAAACCTTCCCTGAACTTACATCTCTTTGCTTTTGACCTCTAGGTGTCCTTTCGGGAGAGCCTACACAGATGAAGCAGAGGGGATGGAGATATTTTGCTACTCCGTAACTTCAATGTATTTTGTCCGCAATTTGTTGGTGCATTTCCTGGTTGTCGTAGCGAATATAAGATCACGAGATTTTCAGTTTCTCGGATTGATTTTAATGGATTATTCCGAATTAAAGGACACTAGTGTAATTCAACGAGGGCATCTTTACTCATGAGAGGCTAAAATTAACCGAGGTTAATAAGAATGAATAAAGTTGACAAGAATACCAAAAGAGTATTATCGATTGGCAAAAAAATGTTTAAAGTCTTCGGGAACCAATCCGTCCAAAGACACGGTACTCAGAAGTGAAAACTTGAAACCCCGCGCACCCCACATGGGGGGTTGGGAATGGCCTGGGCTTTACCCCTGCGACACTTGATACCTGGCGGAATTCCACGCCCTCCTGGACTCAGTGTAGGGTAACTACATAGGGGGTGTCAGTTGTAGTGTGGACCAGCATGTTGCAACTGACATCTGGAAGATTGCGGAACCGCATTTTCGAGACTCTAATCTAAAGAGGCGCGAAAAAAGATAATGGCAGATTTCAAAGAAGTGAGAGAGAGCACCAATTGGGGAGGGGGGGCTGGAGATCCTCCGGGTTTCAATTCTAGGTCTCGAAACTAGTTTTGTACGAATAAAAATTAGTTCTCATATTGTAATGTATTTCTCTTAGCTATATGTAGTTGAGTAGGGGATTATTTTTAGCTCATCCGATCCTAAGTTAATTCCAAGCTTCACATAAGGTCAATAGAACTCCTAAAATAGAAGCATCGGATAAAAGAATCAACAGGAATCTATTGTGTTACAAACGAAGGCGAGTCATTAAGTTCGTATCAATTTAGAACTTGAATTTAAGGAAACTGTTAATCTCTTTTTTGTCTCGTCCTCGATGCACTTGAGGCATCGCTAAATATGTACCGGGTGCTCAGAGATTCTCGCATGATCAAAATTTATCCTTTGATCCAGTAGTTGCATAATAATACGTCCACATAATTAAAAAGAATAAGACTGCAAATGGACTTCGCTTCGTTTAAGAACGCCGGACAGGCTGGGAGAGTTGCATTCTCTCCCAGAGCATAGCACGCCAAGATGTTTCTTATTTTGGATACTCGATCTATGTTCCTTCTAAAAAATTTTATTCCCATGACTTTACTTTCTCTACAAATCTCTTTTTTTTTAAATAACCCTCTATTGGAGATTCTCCAGTTGATTTTCGCAATATTTTTTAACTTACTTTTAATGGGTTAGAATGAGTAAGGTTGATTTAATTCACATTAATTTTCTTAAGCTTTTAAATCTAACTTCACTTCCATACGCATTGTCAGTAGACTTCATATGTTGAAACGAAATAAAATGAAAAGGAAAGTGGGAGAAAAAGAAAGATCGACTGGCCCCCCGCCCCCACCCTAGCCTGTCTCCTTAGTAGCCAAGGCAGAGGAGGGAATGCCCGATGGTCCCTTGTAGTCCTTAGGGCTCCTTCCGTCAGTCTCACCATACTCAAAGAGTAAGGCCCTCAGGAGTGGGAGTGAGTGATAGGGGGTGAAGATAGGGTAAGGATAGAACAGCAAGAAGTATAGTAATAGGCAATATAGGTGACTTAGGTAGTCATTGGACCTACAGCTTAATGTGAGATCCGAACAACGGTGTGTATCTTATGCTATCTACTTTATATTAAGTATTTTTGTCCCTGTCGCTTGTGTTAATTGTAGGCCCGGTGAGTGTAAGTTACGAGAGGGTAAAAGTTTCAAGGTTAAAATTGAAGGAAGTAAGAGGTTTGCATAGTGTTGCTTAGGGGTAAGATACCCTTACATTCTTGTCTACTTACTGAAATATTTTTGTTTATTATACATGAAATAGCTTAGGTTAAGCCTATTTAGGTTAGTTTAGGCATATCAGTTTCTTCGTTATCAACCCTAAAATGGCGTAAATTGATAGCTGTTAATTATTCAAATAGTTTTAAGAGGTCGTTAGCGTGGCTTGTGGTAGTTCAATCAACAAAATCCTTTTGACTTGTGCTAATCTTGTTTTCTTTGTTTTTCAGATTAGTTTCGACTCAATTTAGTGGCGGACACTACCAATATGGTCCCTTGGAGCAAATCGAGTACCGAAACTGAGGTTGTGGAGAAGCCTGAAGACAAAGAGGCCAATGGAACTACTCCACAAGGTAGGCTCACTCCCAGTAAGGAAATTCTTTGTAATTAAATTGATATAATTATCAAAATTGAGTAACATAACGACAATAAATAAGAACCAAAGCCTTCTCACTACTAGAGGGGCAAAGATACAATTTTTTGATGGTCTTTTGGCCTAAATCGAAATAAGTCAGATGGTCATTTCATCTGGGTAAAAAAGGTAGGTACAAAAAATTCTTGCAGACAACGAATTCAATACAGTCTTCTCACTCTAAAATCTTATATTAATAAAAAATACTTCTTTGGACTTGGAAGAAAATAAAAAGGTATTTTAATATTATGCTTGCAACGCTTCCAGAGTGACCAATTAGCAACGCAATAGGAAGAATTGGGCAACTCTTATCCCACCCACTTCTGATACAACAAAAATATTAAGCTGTTTAAAATATTGAACAAACACTACGTTTAAAACATAAACACACACACACACACACACACACACACTGCACGGTGTTATTAATGCTAGTCCATTATACTATAATTAAGGAAAGCAATTTTTTTAATCGTTTGAATTTTTAATTTAAGAGACTATTACTATTATATTATATCCATAACATTATATTTTAACTTGAGATTTTTAAAAACAGAAATAATAATAAATGGTGTAGTTTAGAAGAAAAAAAAATGTGTAACGAATGTTTTTGAATTTTTTTTTAAACAAAAAGAATTGCGAATGGTTAAGTTCAGAAAAAAATAAGAAAATTTTAATATTTACCCCCAAAAAATTGCTTCTGGCCCTTAAAAACCAGTAAACCAAAAGTAAATTATTAGAGCAAATTTTGTTCGGAAAAAAACGAACCCTACGGTTTTTTATTTTTCTATTACAAAAGAATTCCGCTAAAAGTTTTTTTCTTGTATTTATGCCTAGAAAATACACGGGGATATTAAAAAACATAGACCAAGAGTAAATTATTAAGAGACTAAAGGAGAGGTTTTGCCACTCCTCCTTACAGGAGGAAATTGCGCTTCGCAGGCAGACCTTTGGTCTGTGGCATACGGCAAAACTGGCTCTAACAACTGGGTTTTGCTCTAAAATAATCTAAGGTTTACTCTTGGTATAATTTTTTTCAGATCTATGGTTATTTTATAGGCTTAAAGGCAAGAAAAATGACTTCAGAATTCTTTTAAAATACAGAAATAACAACCCGTCCGGCTAAGGGCTGCTTTTTCCGTTCTAAATTTGCTTTTATATACAAAAAAAAAAAATACACAAATAAACGGACATGCCTTAATACATTTTCTGAACTTTAGGATTTGTAATTATTTCCATCCATAATCTTCTTCTTCTTCTATCTTCTTATATTCTTCTTCTATAACCCTATATTTTAAGAACGAGATTTTTTGAAGGTCTGAATAAGATTTTTTCTTTTAGTTCGGTTGTCATCTTCTTCTTCTTCTTCTTCTTCTTCTTCTTCTTCTTCTTCTTTTTCTTTTTCTCCTTCTTCTTCTTCTTCTTCTTCTTGTGGGAAACAGTCGGCTGGGTAGGATTTTAGACCAGTCAGTACGTAGCATATTAAGTAGGAGAGTTGCGGGGCCACGTGATGCCCATGCGCCAGACCGTTCCTCGCTTGAAGGGGCAATGAGTATTGGGGAGCAGGGAAACGGAACAGATTTGCGTGTGATAGAGGAGTCCACCTAAAGCGCAAATTGAAATGTATATATTCAAATGTTCGTAGCTTAAAAAATAAACTTGCCGAAATGAAAGCCGTAATTCTAGAGGGAGACTACGATCTCGTATTCTTAAGTGAGACTTGGATAGATACACATTCGGGGATCAGTGTTTGCGAATTTGATAAACCAGGTTATAAAATTCATTATACAAATAGACAAACTGGTAGAGGAGGGGGCGTATTAGTGTATATAAAAGATGACTTAAACGCTATAACGATCGACTCGTCTACGGCAGATATGAGAAGTGAGGCCTTATTAATCCAATTATGTTGTAATGCAAAATATAAAATTAATTTAGCCGTCATATATCGTCCTCCATCGCAAATAGAAAGAGAAGATGCTGCACTCTTTGATATGCTTTCATCTTGGGTTAGAAAAGGAACCACATTAGTCTGCGGCGATTTTAACTATCCAAACGTTAATTATAGTAACCTAACGTCAAATAAAGCTGGGGAGAGACTACTAAACTTTATTCTGGAGAATTTTCTCGTTCAAAAAGTGGAGGAACCAACTCGTGATAATAATATCCTCGATTTAATCATGGCGACTGACGAGTCACTGGTAGAAAATGTTTGTGTAGGAGAGCATTTAGCCTCGAGTGACCATAATGCGATTAGATTCGTGGTTAACACGTGTGTAGATGTAAAAATTAGTACACAGCTCATGCCACGTTTTGGTAGCTGTGATTTTGATACTTTTCGCGAAAGGATTAAGGATGTAGACTGGGGAATGCGCTTCGAGAATAGGTCGGTAGGAGAAATGTACACTGAGCTTCGGCGTACACTCCTTAGTGTAAATTTCGACTTAGTAAAGTATGTGCGCCGTAAGAGCGGGAAGTCGATGAGAGCGCCGTGGGTTAGCCCACTAATATTAAGCTTAATTAAGGACCGAAATAGAAAATTTCAAATACATAAGAACAACGAGTCATTTATAAGTCGGCAAAATTACATAGATTCTCGAAGAGAAGTTAAACGGGCGGTTAGAGATGCGAAGCGGAAATATGAAATAAAACTGGCGAAGGATTCAAAGAAGGAACCGAAACGGTTTTACGGCTATGTAAACAGTAGGAAACCCTTAAAAGGTTCAATAGGGCCGATTAAAGACAAAGATGGTCGTTTGACGGAAATGTCTAAAATTTTAAATGAACATTTCACAAGCGTCTTTACTATTGAAGATTCGTCCCAATTAGGATCGTTAGTTGAAGAAGTAGATAATAGTGATATTTGCATATCCCGATATAACGGTTAATGAAGTGGAAATTCTTAAATATATTAACCTGATGAAAAAGTCGAAATCACCCGGGCCCGATGGCGTTTACCCCACTCATTTAAAGGAACTTAAGAATGAGCTTGCGAAGCCGTTGCGTGCAATTTTCAATCGCTCATTAGAAGATGGCGTAGTCCCTGTAGACTTCAAGCGTGCAAACGTTACACCAATATTTAAGAATGGGAATAGATACGAAGCAACGAATTTTCGTCCTATTAGTCTAACTTCGGTAGTTGGAAAGCTTTTAGAATCGGTAATTAGAGATAGAATAGTGTGCCACCTCGAGGTAAATAATCTGATTAAAGATTCCCAACCTGGGTTTAGGCGGGCGAGATCGTGCTTGACAAATTTGCTCGAATTCTTCCATAAAATGATTTGCGTTTACGACGAAAGCAAAGCTGTAGATGTAATCTATCTAGACTTTAAAAAGGCGTTTGACACCGTTCCGCACGAGAGATTATTAATGAAAGTTAAAGCAGTCGGTGTGAAGGGTAAGATATTAAATTGGATTAGAAATTGGCTGAAGGATCGTTCGCAGCGAGTAGTTATAAATGGTGAATGTTCAGATTGGGTCAACGTCAGTAGTGGAGTGCCACAAGGCTCCGTTCTTGGCCCATTATTGTTTCTAATATATATAAACGATTTGGATAATGGCGTATTTAGTACGATTTCTAAATTTGCTGACGACACGAAGCTGGGAAACCGTGCCTATGTAAGATCGGATGTAGAAAAATTACAAAAGGACCTAAACTTGATTGTCAGATGGGCGGATAAGTGGCAAATGCAGTTTAATTTAAGTAAATGTAAGGTGATGCATTTGGGTTGCCATAATTTGAGGGTAGAGTATACCATGAAAGGCCAGGTCCTCGACGTAGTTAAATTGGAAAAAGACCTGGGAGTTTTAGTCTCGGATGACTTCAAAGTCACGAAACAATGCGCGGATGCATGTAAAAAAGCAAATCGTGTGCTGGGTTATATCGCGCGTAATTTCACGTTCAAATCCAAAGAGATAATTTTACCATTGTATAAATCACTTGTGCGTCCACTGCTCGAATATGCGGTTCAATTTTGGGCTCCATACTTAAACAAAGATATCGCGCAATTAGAAAGAGTGCAGCGTAGGGCTACAAAATTAATTCCCGAGCTGAGAAACAGGCCCTATGAGGAAAGACTCAGGGCATTAGATTTGCCATCTCTCGAAGCCAGAAGATTACGTGGCCAGCTAATTGAAGTATTTAAAATATTGAAAGGATTTTCAAACGTTGATTATAGGAATTTGTTCGAATTGGATCATAGGGGAAATACTCGGCAACACGGATTAAAATTAGTGAACAAGCGATTTAACACTAGTAAAGCCCACAACTATTTTACGTTTAAAATTACTCAAATTTGGAATAGGCTACCCACCCACGTAGTGGATAGTAGGTCGGTAAATATGTTTAAAAACCGTCTCGACGCGCACTTAAATAGTATAAATATAACGTAGTCTGAGCACAGTAAATAATAACGTCTTTGCAAAAGGAGTTTGGAGCGGAGGAACAACGAGAGTAAAAATGATGACTAAAAATGATGCCAGCGATTTCTCTTGCATGTTTAGTTTAGATATCCATTTTCTTTTCCTCCTATACTATAACTAGATTTTCACCACTAGCAGTCGAGGGCTGCGGAAGTTGAGAAGAAAAACTTTCTATCACATCCCCCTAGGTTGAAGTAGTTAATATGCCTGACATTGTACACATGTAGATAAGTGTGTACAGTAGATTATATATTAAAAAAAAAATATATAGCATGTTAGAGATACACTCGTAGATAAGTGTGTATCGTAGTTTCGGATGTAGTGTAGCGGACTAGCCTCGAGCGGACCTTAGGGTCTTTGTTGGTCCTAGATTCTGTAGTTCTGTAGTTCTGTAGTTCTTCTTCTTCTTCTTCTTCTTCTTCTTCTTCTTCTTCTTCTTCTTCTTCTTCTATAACCCTATATTTTAAGAACGAGATTTTTTGAAGGTTTGAATAAGATTTTTTCTTTTAGTTCGGTTGTCACCTAAGTAGATTTAATTTTTTTTTCATAGTCATTTCTAATAATTCCTTTAAATGGTGAAGTTCAGAAATAAATATAACGGCCGTATGCTAAAACCAATGTGAAATGCACATTTAAACAAAAAACCTCTTTTTTATTTATTTTACATTTTAGCCTTTTGCATATAATAAATTTATAAATAATTGTGAAGCTACACCAAATCAAATAAAAGGGCATTTCACATTTTCTTAGCATACGGCCGTTAGTATCGATTTTTTGTGATTTTTTTAAAACTAAAAGAAATACAATTGGTGAAGTTCAGAAAATTTCTTAAAATTTTGGCATGAAAATTATTAGAGCAAATTTAGATGGAAAAAAAAAGAATCACGATAGGCCATAGGACACAGACCAAAGGTCTGCCAGCGAAGCCCAAGTTCCTTCTGTAAGGAGAAGTGGCGAAGCAGCTCCTCTTCCTCCATATCCCTATATTTTAAGAACGAGATTTTTTGAAGGTTTGAATAAGATTTTTATCTTTAAGTTCGGTTGTCACCTAAGTATATTTAAATTTCTTATCAAAGTTATTTATAATAATTCCTTTATAATATAAAAAAAAACAAGAGGAGCAGCTTCGCCACTCCTCCTTACAGAAGGAGCTTGCGCTTCGCTGGCAGACTTTCGGTCTATCATGATTCTATTTTTTATACCATCTCAAATTTGCTCAAATAATTTCCATGCCAAAATTTTAATATATTTTCTGAACTTCACAATTTGTAATTCTTTTAGTTTTAAAAATATACAAAAATTCGATACAAACGTTGATTTAAACGTACATTTAATGATTTTCCGGTTTACCCAAAGTATTGCTTAGGGCAAACGGCACAATCGACAGAATTAACTCTCCCCTATACTGTCAATTGTGCCGTTTGCTCTAAGCAATAATTTGGGCAAACCAGAAAATCATTAAATGTACGTTTGAATCGACATAAATACAATATTAGAAGAGGTTAAAGTAATAGTGCTGGCTTTGTTCATTTATTTGAAAATAGTCACCTTATCAATTGGAATTCAGCTAAATTTATTTACAAATCTGATGACTATGTTAAAAGAAATATTGTTGAATGCTCGTTTATTAATTCCTCGCCTAATTTCAATATATCCCCCGGTCTTTTTAAACTGAACCCTGTCTTTAAAAGACTTATGTGTAGCGAAATTGTCCATTTTAAATCTTAGACCTTTGATTTCTTAAATATGTTATATTTCTTTTGTTTATTTCAATGTATTTATAATTACACGTGTATGTACTCATAGCTGTGTGACCTATGTATGTCTACATTCTTTTCTCACATTTGGAATTTCTGGAAGAGATCTTATATGTATCTCTTTACCATTCGTATCCGCTATTTAAACTCGTTTCTGATAATATTTTCCTATTTTTTGTCTTTTCACTGTACATAGGCAAGGCACCGCTTTGTAGTCTTTTATATGTAGGAGTATATACCACCTTTAAAATTAATTTTTTTTTTGAGAATGAACTGAACAAGTTCGAAAGTACTTAGAATCCGCCTTTCATTTTACTGTGGGATTTCTTTGCATGTATTGCTCTACTCACGCGCTACTTTGGGATTTTTACCATATAACTATATATCTCTATATATATATATATATATATATATATATATATATATATATATATATATATATATATATATATATATATATATATATATATACCATGCAATGGCTTCGCTACTAAGATTAAAATTTAAAATCTCAAAAAAAGCCTCCACGGTTAAATTTTTTGGAACTTCGCCAATTATAATAATTTTAAAAATGAACTCTAAACTAAATTTTCTCCCTTTCATAATATCACGTTGCTAAAATATAGTTATAGAAGAAAATATATAAAAAATAAATTTACTAAGGTTCACCATTTGTAATTCTTTGGGTTTTTTAAAAATAAAAAAATTTCTATACTTATATTTATTTCTGAACTTCACCATTTTGTTTTTTCATATTATAAAAGAATTATTAGAAATAACTTTGATAAAAAGACATAAGTCATACCCAAACTAAGATGAAATTATTATTTAAATACTAAAAAAAATCCCCTTCTTAAATTATAGAGTAAGTGATAATGATTATATATATATATATATATATATATATATATATATATATATATATATATATATATTGGCATATAATTTCCTGGCTAACCTTGGGAGTAATTTGGCATTTATATCATTCGAAAGAGGATAAGCCGATTAGTCATAGTTATGATGTTATTGGCAAAACAAAATCATTCATGGGCTAACCTTGGAAGGACTTTGGCAATTATATCATTCGAAAGAGAATGCAAAACAACATGAGGGTTTCATATTTTGTTAGAATCGGACGAATAATTATGATTTTATTGCCAAAACGAAATAATCCATGGGCTAACCTTTGGAGGACTTTCCCAATTATATCATTCGGAAGAAAATGTAAAATAACATGAGAGTTTCAAATTTCGTTAGAATCGGCCTAGTAGCTACAATGTTATTACAAAAACAAAAAAAAGCAAAACGGGGACCGACCGACATAGTGAGATGTAGAGTTGCACGCAACTAAAAACTTAAATCAGCACACTTATCCATGTTTGCCAGTCAGAATAATTTTCCTTTGACTTTCAAATTTAGATGGAACCAACTTAAACCAGACCGACAAGTTCATCAAACAAAAGTAGCGGGCTACCAGACGAAAAAAGACTACAACATATGCACCACCAATCACCTCTAAGAGTAACCGCCAAAAATACATGTGAAATCTTAAATCATAACATCCACTTTGTCTTTTCTGCAGTGGAAGGTTGGATAGGTTAAACCAGCCACACAATTCCCTGATATCAAAATCATATTCCAATACACAGTAAAAAATAGCAAAGGATATACATAGCTATTGCAAACTTGTAAACCAAAAGTTAGGAAATATAATGCACAAAACAATAGCAAAAATGAAACAAAATAGTACAACTATAGACAAAAATCAAATATTCAAAACTGTAATGATCAGCCCAGATGAGTGGCTGCCAAGCTCTATAATGGGATATTGTACCACCACTTTCGTGATGATTATCCTCATCATCTCTTCCCCCATCCACCAAAAGTTTATCATCCTCCTCCTCTTCACTTGTCTCAATGGAGGTCGACACTTGTGCTGGTAAAAGTATTTTTCTAATTTCAATAACATGACGAGTCACCATTATTGTCTAAAATAATATCAGTCACTTTTTCCACCGTGATGTGCATCAACCTTGTGGGGCTTCACCCACACTTCTCATTAAACTTTAAGTTAAACCTTTGTTGTGTTTTTCTTAAAGTTAGGACTTAGTCTCGGATGCCTCCAGTAATACTAGAAAATTGATCTTTGTCGATCAGAGGTTTCATCCTGGCACACTTTAGGTGAGAATACAGCTTCTTGTGGAGATACATTACCCCTCTCAGACACTGCTTTTATGGTTTTCTGACTTCTTTCTACTATTCCATTTCCTCCTGGCCGGTATACAGCACGGAAATACCTTTGAACGTTCAACTTCCTACACAGTTGCAACATTATTCCGACTTAAAAATACTGGCATTATCCATAAAAAATTCATTAACTGGTCTCCTTTCTATGAAATGTTCATTAAGTACAGACACTATGGATTCACCTGTTTCCAATCTTAACTGAAGCTATATATGTCCGCAGTCAACTAGAAATAAACAATCTTTATGACACTGCTGTCCGTGTCGTTTTCCTTGATGCTAACCTCCCCATTTTTATGAACCACTGGAGAAGGTTCAATCATCTTACATTTATCACAACTCAGAACAACTTTCTTTACAGCAACTTTAGTTATTGCAGGCTCTAGTTTTCGAGCTAAATAAAAAGAATGCTCAACTCCAAATAATTCATGTAATGAATTTGATTTAAATGTATAGCACTTGCACAGCAGAAATCAATTTTTTCATCATTTCTCATGTCATCACCTAGGGTGTGTACGGTAATTATTCGTATGATGACTGTCTCAGGAAAAATTAAGAGGTTTTTCTCTTGTGAGATATATTTTTCAAATTTGGGTCAGTTAGTCTACATGACATGTTTTTCGATCCCACTTGATAAAACAGACTGTGCCCTCAATGGCAGCCTCCAGATGACCTCGGAACCAGCCACAGACCTTCGTCACTATCTCCCTTTATAGGCTCCTGAAGGCTCTGTTAATCCTGGGCCTCGGCTCGTCCTTCGTGCTGTAACTGAATTTGTTAGTCTCTCGATCCACCGTGCCCCACACAAAGAAGTCAAGGGGGTTGCAGGGGGCAAGTTGGGATGTCAAATGTCAGGTATTATGCGATTGACGAAATTCTCCGAGAGCCAGGCCTGGTCTTCCGGCTGCTGTGGCAGGGCGCAGAGTCTTGCTGTCACATGTAAGCAGCCCTCTCTGCGCAGCTACCTGATTATTCATGTCTTCACTACTTTGCTCAGAACACTGATGTTGCTGTCGGTGTTTACCTTGAGGCCCTCAGCGAAAAGGTTGAGTGGGCATGACCTCATCTTCACTGCGGACGACACCAAAAAATATGATTGTCTGGGATCATTGTTGATCAGCTTCTTGGTGTGCTTGAGTCGCTTTTCCTGCGTTGACTTGGACAGAAATTGTCCCTTCCTCATCTTTTAGGAAAAGTACCGAATGTCTTTATGCACTACAGCCTAATGAGCTTTCCATCCGCACCTTTCTCCCTTGCACTGGTAGGCAAGGCATCGCCTTACTAGGATCATTGTTTATTATCTTTTGGATTTTAACGAAACCAATTCCGGCGTTATGATTTCATCAGATCGTCGGGCATGGGTTTTCCTGATTGCAGGCCTCTTCCACATATTGGGTGGCTGAAAAAATTCCATAGTTAATTACACTGGGAAACAATGTATTTGGTGAATTGACAAAAGTACATTTTCTTACCTAATTCGAGTATATTGAATTCAAATCTGAAATAAGATTCTCTCTAAATGATACAGATTTTTCGTAATATCAATAACTAATATTATACAATAATATTCATTTTATCATGCCTATCATCATGCCCTGAAGTAATTTTGAATCATCCCTTTTGCGTTATTTATAGTAAAGCAGGTTTTTTTGCACAAACATTTTATTGCATATGAGAAGAAACTTGAATTACACATTAGAATTACAAATACTGTAATCAAATAGATGCTAATTTATTAATGACTGTACATCAGGCTGGAGGACCTCTTCTTGATTTTAATCGGGCAAAAATTTGCGTTTACAGCTCTTTCTCTTGCAAGTATTCTCTGGCTGATCTCTTCTAATCGTCCAGCAGTAGTTCGCCATCATGCGTCTATCCCAGTGACCTTGGTAGCGCTCTTCCATCGTCATAAAATCCTGATGGAAGCGTTCCCCTTGTTCGTTGCTCACGGCTTCCAGATTCTCTGGGAATCGGTCGGGGTGACTATTTAGGAAATGCAGCTTCACACTCATGTTGCATCCTAGATCACGATATGCTAAAAGCATATTAGTAACCAGATCCTCGTAGTTATGCTCTTTTTTTTCCCCAAGAAGTTACGAACAACGGTAGAAAATGAGAGCCAGGCTGCCTTCTCTTTTTCATTAATGGTGTTCACGAATCTAGAATCACTCAGAAGTGTTCGGATTTGGGGACCATCAAATACTCCTGCTTTTATTGTTTCGTATGGCAAAACAGAAAACGCCGATACTATGTACTGAAAACAATCATTGTTAGTGCTTCATATCTTGACATACTGCTTCATCAACCCCAGTTTGAGATGAAATGGAGGGAAAACGATCTTCTCTCGACTTACAATTGGCTCATTAATAATGATTGGCATTCCTGCTTCCAAATTTTTCCGAACTGGCCAATCTTTTGGGGGCCAGTGTTTGTGACGGGCCTGATGGCCATGGAGGAAGTTGACCATCTTAAGGTCTACACATATGATCCAATTGTGTCTATAGTACTTAAGTAAATCCATGACTATTCTTATGTCCTCGTGAGTTTCTCGCATATGGACAGAGTGACCGAGAGGAACTGCATCAAAGTCATTGCCATTATGCAAAAGGACACACTTGAGGCTACGCTTGGAGCTATCCCAAAACAGTTTCCACTCAGCAGGGCTATAGGGGCCAAGTCCCAACTCGGTAAACAGACCAGGAACATCGTGGCAGTATACAAATTGTTTGTCTTCAGAGAAATACTTAACAAATGTACTCTCCCTTGTTCGGTAATATGATGCAGGTACCGACCTGCCAAGCATATGTCTTTCACAAAACCTGGAGGCTAAAGGTTCTGCAGCTTTCTTGGAGAGCGTTAAATCACGCATCAAGTCATTCAAATCCTCTTGATTGAAACAGTGAGGAGCTAATGACTGTTCAGCATTTGATGATTCATCTACAGACTTTGAAACCATTCCGTGGACGTCCATATCAGGTACATCATTTTCATCCTTAGAGGAAGCATATCCACTGAAAATCGGAACTGGTGAAGACTCAGAATGAGGTACTGGCGAGATCGCCGGGGAATGTTGGGGTAGTCGATCTTGTGCCGATTTTTCTTGCAAATCCCTTTATAATTCACCAAACAGAAATAACAATCCGATACATGATCCTTTGGCTCTCGCCACACTATGGGGATTCCAAAAGGAAGACCATTTCTCTTTCCTTTCGTCCACTCACGAAGATATTTCACACAACTATGGCAAACAGCATGTGGGGCCCACTTCTTATATTGATTGCCAAGAGGAATATCAAAACATGCCTTATAAGTGCGGATCACAAAGTCTGATATATTGCGCCTTCGACGAACTAGCATGTAACAACCACATATGTAGCAGAAGGTGTCTGGATCATTAACGAAATTCCTTTTGACGAAGCCATCACTCTAACATGAGACTTGAAAAAAGAAACAATAATGTCAATATTTTGCAGAATAACACTTATTACTATCTTACTACTATGTACTATGAAGTATTTGCTTTCTACAAGCACCCTCTCTGTCCGTCAGAGGGCAGTTTTCGGGGAAACGAGAAAATAGAAATTACAGAATAACTATAGAATATAGGTAAAAATGGATTATATATTTGAAATCAGTATGAAAAGGCGAATTAAAATTGGTAAATAAATCTAAGTCACCAGAAAATTTTATTCTTCAGAAAAAAACAAGGAGAAAATGGTTATTGTTTTCAAGAAGAAAAAGACCGAAAATGAAGGTAAAAACAATATTCATAAAATTGCAGTTGAAAATTGGGAACGCTTGACAGCCGCAATCTGCATGTACAGTCGCTGAATCAGTGGCCATTGTAAAGGTTTTAGAACCCAATTTTAATGCAAGATTGATGCTCTTCAGTACAGCTTTCAGCTCAGCTAAATAAATATGATCAAAATCACCCTTTGTCTTATCCAAGTAGCATTTTTCACACGAAATTCATCGATTTCATGTAAAAATGCGAACAACAACACTACTAGCATCATACCACACTTCTGCGCTTCCTTCTTTTTGTACAATCCACTTTCCCTTGTCTGGATCTTCTTTTCTCACATAATCCAAAGTTTCCTTCGTCATTGCAAAAAGGCGTATCTCCTATATAATCTTCCTATCCACTACCTTTTGTTTTTCTTCTAATATAGCTGAATAACATTAGGAGCAAACTTGACTTGCCACAAATTAAAAATAATTCTCTTCTTGGAACAAATCTCTAGTAGAAGTAGGATTTTATTTCGTCTAAAGCATGACACGTCTCCAGTCTTATTTATCTTTAATTACAGTCTAAGCATCGCTTCCCTATCTAATGATTTAGGAGGTTTTATGACAGATCTAAAACGCTTTAAGTGGTTCTCTAACTCTCTGGTAGACCCTGGAGATTCATTAACCAGTATATCATCTATATATGAGTTTTTCGACTCTTTGATTTTATCACTTTTGACTAAGATAGTCTTCATCTTTTTTAAACGATTCGGGGTGCATAATTCAAACCAAACTCTAATCTTGTAAGGTAATATGTTCTGTCGTTATAATTTACAAGTTTTACTTCCACAATTTCTCTTCAACTCTAATTTACAGATAAAGAGATTTCAAATCAGCAACATAAATATTACCCTGTTTTTCTCCATTCTCGTAATCTTTCATTGCATACATCGGTGATCTCATCCCCAATATGCGACTACATGAGTGTAGCTCTTTAAAGTTAAGCACAGGCCGTACTTTATTTTGAGTAGGATGCTCCAACTTACCCTATTCTTCAGAACAGGGTTCTGATTATTTGTCCATGCCCACTAAATAGTCCTAAAACTGCTATCCAATACAGTCCCTTTGATTTCTTCACTTGCAGTAATTACAGGCTTCACATCCACAGCAGCACACGGCAGAGTTCTAAATGCAATCCTGCCCTTCCCATCATAGTTTCCTCCTAACATGTCTATCACATTCATTCCAAGTATCACATTAACGCGTGTAAATATTTTCTAAGAAATTATGACTGGAAACCTCAACCCCTTTTTCTTTACTATCATAGTCACCATGCATAGGTCCTTGCACTTAAAAGCAACAATATGTACTTCCACCTCCTTCACAGTCATCTACCAGATTAGCAGTAACAATTGCTCTACTGCATCCAGTAACCACTAAAGCCTTTACAGTCTTCTTCCAACCTCAATCTCAATGACTGGCATTTTAAATAAATACGTCTACACCCTTGCTATCGACCTAAAAGTTCCCCTCTATTCGTTTTCCTAGGGGGGTTGATAGGTGCAGTAAGTTGAAATCTGGCCCACTTGGCCACACCTATATCATGCACTCTTACTCCTCTCTGCTGTGTAACATCGTGTCAATGAGGGCCTTCAAATTTAAAGCATTTGCCTCTAAATGTTTGGCCTTCTTCATTTCTTCTATCGTTTGCAGTACCTCTTGGCACTTTTTGTCCAGTAACAACGCGATATGGCTTTGCTACAGCTGTAAATTTACTACCAAAATTAGAGGTTAAAATGCTTGCTCTGGAGATTTCATCAGACATTGATGATGTAACGACATCCTAGACTTGCTCTAATTATATCCAAACAGACTCTGGGAAACCATTACTAAAATTTAATTTTGTAAGTCTTTCTAACTCTTCATCTTCAAAACCAGCTAATATAATAATTTAAATTGAAAATATATCTACTCTTTCATAACACCACTCTCTCTTTACTAATCTCTTATAAGTTACAAATGGACCATCAGCAAACGAGGTCTTTAATTTCTCTTCAATTTTTGATTAATCTGTCTGATCTTTTTTGCTTATCTCTAAGTACAGTGCTAAAGCATCTTTCCAAAACAGGGTAAGAAGACCGACCATATATGTCACCTTTTTCAACTTTGAAAGCAAATTGACCTTATTACTCACTCGCCTTATATCCTTCACCATTAAAGGCTTGTGATCTACGAGGGGCGGTCAATAAGTTCTGCAATTCGGATATAAGGAAACGAGATATGAGGAAAAGTGTTTTATTATTTTTCAATATAACTACCCTTGACTTCAATGCACTTGCGCCACTTGTCCCTGAGGCTTCGAATCCCGACAACCAGAAATCTCCTGACTGCTGTTCAATCCACTCCTAGACGGTGAGCTGGACATCTTCATCGTCCCCAAACCCGCGTCCACGCAGTGCAGCCTTGAGCTGGCGGAATAAAAAGTAGTCGCTAGGGGGCAGATCTGGACTGTAGGGAGGATGGTTGAGCTCCTCGAATCCGCACTCACGCAGGGCAGCTTGAGAACTCTGGCCTTGTGGACTTTGACGACGTTGAAGTCGATCACGGGGCGTGAGGTTTCTAGGGACCCAACGGGCAGATACCTTGGTCATGGCCAAATTGTCGTGAATGATGTTCATAACAATTCCATGTGATATTCCAAGTTCTCGCTCGATTTCTTCGACCTTCACCCGTCGATTTTCGAGGATCATCCTCTCCACACGGGCCACATTGTGCTCGTTGGTCACGTCTGACGGGCGTTCTGGACGGGGGTCATCTTCAAGGGACTCACGACCATGGCGGAACTCCCTATTCCAGTGAGCAATGGTTGCATAGTTAGGGGCTGTGTCGGTGTACACTGCAACCATGCGTTCATGGATATCTTTTGCATTCTTGTCTTCCTTGGTCAAAAATTTGATCACTGCGCGGTGTTCAATCTTCTCCATTGTTGAAAAATTTGTGACTGACGATCTGCGATCAGCTACTGCTTCTTAAATAGACGAGGCAGGAGTGTGTGGCTGCAGGTCCTGACTTGTCATAACATGTCCTAACACCCCCACAAACAGCCATCCCCCTTCCTCTGTTTGCCCTACCGATTCGCAAAACTTATTGACCACCCTCGTATGTAAATTTTAACAAATTTACAATTTTATAAAATAAAGAAAAAAACCGCTTGAAAATCTGCTAGCTAAATTAAATTATATATATATATTTTCCTATACCTATATATATGTAGTGTACAATAAATTTTAATATTTGTTGGATTTTTAATTTTGGTGGTCGGTTAACCGGTTAATTTTATTCGAAAAAAATATTAAAAATTGATGGCAGAAATAAAATGGTCGAATGGCACAGATCTGTAGATAAATGATTATGAGTATCACTTAAAAGGATGGTAGGAGGCTAGAAACAGCAAAAGCCATTAGTGTTACTCAAAGGTAGTTCCATTTAACTTACGTTAAACTCTTAAATCGCTCCTATGGGCTTTTTTGACCCATTCACGGGGGAAGAACATTCTAAGAATTTATGATTTGGTAGGTAATACAATTCTTCAATATCAGTTACAAATCTTACAGCAGACTGTTTATATATACTCATTGCTTCAAACCCTTTCTCGAGGTTCTGATCCAGAATTTCTTTATCTAAACATTATCAAAGTTTTCATTAAAAGAAATTGAGTTTCTCCCATCATATTAGTCTTGTTTCCAACGATTCCACGCTCGATTTCTTCCGATTGCTTTAATACGATTTGTGTTTTAAAGTGGATATAACGATGCTAGCGCAAGCCTAAGCTCGTCCTTTATAACATTATTTCGCATTATGAAGACCAGAAATGGATTGGGTACATAAAATGGAGGAAATCAAAGATCTATAGAATGGTGCAGTTGTTACAGGATTACGAACGACCAACAAACACCCTAAGATCCACTCGATGCTAGTTCAAGAGGTGCAAGTCAAGGGTAGGGTGGAAGTCGAAGGTGATGGGAAGTTTAAAAGGGGATCTTGTAAAGATGAGGCATCCCAAGTTTTTTTTTACCTTAATATCACATAACCTAACCTAACCAACTTAATCTAGAATAAGCTAGGTACCTTAGGGTAGATTAGGTTGGAAAAACCTTGAGATATCTTATCTTTACAAGATCCATAAAAGGATAGTCTATGCAATAAGAATTTATTTAATAACTCTTGTTTCTATGTTATATTTAATAGTAAATAATATTTTTGAATTCTATTCTTGAATATATTGATGGTTGTGCTTACAGCGACATCCCTAGCCAAGTTATTCCAGGTTTGTATTATTTTATAGGAAAATAAATTATGTGCGATTGCACATAATTTTAACCATTAATTCTGGTCGGCAATAGCAAGGGCTCCGAGTTCCATGAAGAACGTCCATAGTAACCAAAGTCCACGAGGAACTATTTCCATTTACAACTCTGCCTTCTCTTTTCAACCAGTTTCAATCGACTTTAATACACTGCCCCTATTCACCGCGCTTTTACCTCTATCAAAAGTTTGTTTATGTGATAGGTATCAAAAACCATTTCAAGTCGAGCATCCCCTTTGAAAGCCGTAGTGACAAACATTTATTAATTTACTGTATTGACATCTAAATGCTTTATGATCTTGTCTCTAACAATAGACTCCTGGCATTTACCTACGGCAGTATTGTTGGTTTTCCAAATGTTATAAAAACTATTACGTTCCATTAGGGACTTTTTATTCTCACAATTTATCCCACACCACATGAATTGATCTACTATAATATATACGTTTATAGTGCACTAATTCATTATATATAGTAAAAAGTCAACGCTAAGTTACAATATACATTTCCTGGAGGTTTTTAAAGTTTTAAATTTCATCCTCATTTAAGATATTTAAATTCCGGAATGAGTTAAGAACTTGCGCGAACATTTCTTGGAATATTTAGAGTGAATCGAACTATCGCTGTTACCAAGCGTTTCGCCAACATGCATATTAGGAACTAACTTCTCTTTATTAGTCTAAATTCAGTCTAAGATATTCTGTTCGTGTGTTGGTTCGTCCACTATTTGATGCAAGAAGTTGTTGGTTATAAATTCGAGAAGTCAATTTCTTGCATTGTCAGTGGTTTAATTTTTTTTAATCTACATGAGGGAAATTAAAGTCACTGCACATACCTAAGGGTTACTTTTTTTGTCTAATTAAGTTTGAAAGTGTTTAAAAAAATAATATTATGCTCTTCCGTTTGCTTTGATAGTCTATAGACGAAGACAAAATTCATTTTATTATAATCCATTATGAAGTCGATAGTTAAAATCTCAGACAATATATTACGAGTATATATTGACATCTTCCATTATCACTACTAGCTCGCTTAAATATATATAAACGCTTCCGACGTTTCCTCAATACCTATCTCTTTTAAACAAGTTGTACCTGCTAAGTTAAATTCCCCGATACTTATCACTTATACAACTTTTGAACCCTCTTTCTTACCTCAATATTATCAAACTTTTCCGTTTCAACTGATATCTTGAATTCATTAATTTTATTTCTTAATCTGCGCGCAATTGTGTAAAAACATTCACATGGTACATCAATGTATTTAGAATCTTTGCAATGTAGCTGAATTCCGAACACAGGTAGTGCAATCTTCTTCCACAAACTCCAGTATTGTTCTGACAAATGAAAAGCCTAGAGAATCACTTCAAGGTTTACCGACCCTTGCAGATCTTACTCCATTTATATGCATTCTATCTGGCATAAACAGGTCACGTCAAAGGAAAAAAAACATAGTTTACGGATATTTAACGCTTTTTCTTGGCAGAAAACTTTTAAATACATGATGATTAATACAAGATGTTCTGCGTAGCAGCCTTAGTCACGGTAACGGTAATATACCGGAAATTATAATTATACAGCTTCTATCTCTAGGTTCTCTCAATAGAGTTCCATAACGCACAAGTAGCACCCCCGATCTAGAGAAACTGTTTCTCTCTCTTGCGTTGTCTTATGCACCTCTTTTAAATCTCCGCTATCTTTTTCTCACGTATATATAGAAACGATAAGGTGTGAAAAAAGGCGTTAAATAAAGTTCTTAAATAAACATTAAGAAACATGAACTATATAAGTAGTATTTTCCGTAGATTGCTAAGTGAAGGCATTAATGCCTTCACTTAGCAAGACTGCAGCTACAAAACTCATCATGTTGACTCCGCACATTCGAATCGCCAATTATACGAACTTCATTCTCGTCTTCGTCCTGGAGAGAAGCTTAAAACTGAAGAACTATTAGTTGTGATTATGGGTAGTTTCTCCGTATCGGGTCGGATCGAATTAACCATCAAACGCGGGATATATATATATATATATATATATATATATATATATATATATATATATATATATATATATATATATATATATATATATATATATATATATATTTAAAAGAGCTCATCTGGCGACTGGCCTACTTGGGCATTAGTCGCCATATTAAAAACTGGCCTAGTACTATAAGGGACCTATAAGGGAAAAAAACAAAACAAAACAAAACAAAAAAACCTGCTTAAATAATAGGGAGAAGGCCGGCCTCACCCCAAAAGTCAACAAGTCCACCAGTCAATGTGCACGCACTCGTCCCGGGTACAAGGGACAAGCGGTAGCGACCCCGCCCATCCCGGTACGGAACAGGTAACGTGCGCGAAGATCATCCAGAACAAGAATGCGCCGAACAGTCTGGGGGACGACGCAGTCGTCACAATAGGGCGCAGGCGAGCGCTCCATCAGAGAGCGATGCGTCACGCGAGTGTGTCTGATTCGGAGACGACAGAAAGCGACCTGAAACCGTCACGGCATTGGGGGATAGGTCCATGAGAACAGTCGCAGTGCAATGGCATGCAACTTTAAGTTCCCTTCGACCGTCTCCCATCTTTTTTGCCAAGCAGTCCGAAGAGCTGCCCGTATTCCTGCCATGTAGTCGGTGTGAGGAAGATCTATAGAAGTACAAACACACGCACACAAAGGCAAAGTGAGTGTTACGTTAAAGCGAAAAGAATTAAATCGAGAACAACACAAGTTATATGGATTTTCGCCCATTAAGAATTTTATGTCACCAAAAAATTTTTACGAACGCATGATGTCCTTGGATACTTTTACATATCGGTTAACGAGGCAGTTAAGCCTAACTGACCTCCAAAAATCGGTCAAAATTAGATGGATAATTATCAGCCAATTAAAATACTGCGATGGTTAATAAGCTACTTTGTGGACCCAGCCTTCCCACACCCCACAATTAAAAAAAAACTCGTAATATTCCTACTTCTAAAGCCTAACATTAGATTCGAATTCAAAAAGCGATTGCTAAATGTCGTTAGGCCTCTAGTTTTTCTACCGCGTTCCTTGATTTCAGACATATAAGCCTCACCCCTGAATGCTATTTAAATCAGTCATATTTTCTTTCAAATTGATTAATAGGAAATGTCCATATCCTGTTTTAATTCAGAAAAAAATCACTTCAAAATGATATTGGTATAATAAATACACTATAAAGTGATTCCAACTCACAATGTGTCTCCCAAGATGGCAGCCAATCTATTTTTCGTCCTAACATTATAATCCCACCATACCCCCTTCGAAATTACCTTAAAAATGATATATAATACAATATGACGCTATTGCAATTGCCTAACAAAAAACAAGAAAAAAAACAATACTTTGGGGGAATTTGCCCAAGAAAAAACATTGTCGACATTAAAAACCAATTGTTTTTGAACACACACACACACACACTAAGACAGAAATATAGTTCTAATATAAAAATTACTCACTTCATTTATACCTGAACTCCAGTCGTCATGGTCTGATGGCGAACTCATATAATAATAATATCCTGTCGTGCAGCTTCTTCTTCTTGTCCAAGTCGTTCAAAATGCTTTTCATGTTGGAAATAAGAGCACTATGTCTAACTCCCTTTCTAATTTAAGGGTAGAATAACAGCAATCAAATAACGACAGTGGCGTGCTCAACAAACATTAGCCAGAGACGAATCTGACTCTTGCCTGTACTATACTCTTGACAAGAGATACCAGTTAGTCTTTTACACCTACCAGGCTTGTTGGTATTAGCCCGAGTTGCTAGATAATTTTTCGTTTATTTAAGAATATTGTAGAACGGAAACCTTTGAAAGATTGGAATTTAAATCCCAATCTCTATTGAACTTTATTGTTTCAAGTAAACATTGTATTTTAATGACTTTTAATTTTTACGATTATAGATAACAACGACAGGATCATAGGTCTAAGATTGGAATTTAAATCCCAATCTCTATAGAAATCTATTGTTTAAAGAAAACATTGAATTTTAATTACTTTTAATTTTTACGATTATAGATAACTCGGGCTGTGACTTCTGAGCCCGAGTCATGCGCTGATGAACGATGTTGAGAGAACGTCTGAGATACGAATGATATTTTTTGATACAGGGCACCTCTAAGACGACCGCCAGACGTTGAATGAAAATATATAAACTGCGACTAAGCTCAATAAAAGGAGCCCGAGTTATTGGCTGCAATTACTTACTTGAAGTCATTGTTTGCAGAAATTAAATCAGCTTGCAAATACATGTTCACTTTACTAAATTTATATTCGAGCTAAGCCTGAACATCCCGAGTGCCGGAGCCGCAACTTATATATATATATATATATATATATATATATATATATATATATATATATATATATATATATATATATATATATATATATATATGAATTATCAAAAAATTCGAGGATGGGCATAATCCTAAAATTAACCCTTTTTTATATAAAAACCAGGTAATGGCTTCGCCGGAGCTTGCGCTTCACTACTAAGATTAAAATTTAAAATCTAAAAAAAGCAGTTATGGTTAAATTTGTATAAATTTTCTGAATTTCGCCAATTATAATAATTTTAAAAAGGAATTCTAAATTAAATTTACCCCCTTTCAAAATATCACGTTGTACTCTCTCTTCGCCATGATCATTCAATTACAGGTTGCCCACAATATTAGTCCTTGCTATAATTATCTATCTTAGTAAGCCACAATAAACTTTCATTGGCACTCTTGCCTCGGAGTGCCTCTTTATTATCTCAGTGCCTGGGATGGTTCCATCTTGAATTCCGCCTGGGATTTTTGTCTCTTGAGTGAATATTAACTGGACAGGCAAGAAATGGACATTTGCCATTCGTTGGGAAAGATCAGTGAGGGAATCACATGTGGGCGGACAGATTAAAGCCACAACAGTAAGGACAAGAATGTGATGAAGATGATGCTGGAAAGGGCTCAAAGGACGGAGGAGCACATTTCAGACCTCCCGAAATAAGTAGGTTCGCGAGGCCAAAAACAGAAAGGAGCCAAGCGGAGCCAAACGCTCAGCGAATGAAGTGAAAGGGAGGGTATTATAATTCCAGGACACATTTATTTATTTATTTAGAGGAAATATTTACAAGCCATAATAAAACGATGCAAAGCGTAGTCAGTTGCGCCATTCGTCCCATGCATCGTGGACGAGATCATCCAATCGGAGAATGCAATGCACATAAAGATCAGATTGACATTCGCTGGCAATCCCGAAAGACGCAGGGGCCAATCCTCATTGTTGGGGCGGCGTCGGATAATAATGAGATTTGACACAGCCTAACGGTCTTAGAGATCTCTATAGAGTATACTATGATATGAGTACCCACATGGAAGACACCAGTACTCCATCGACAAGGTACAGGAACATTGTGTCCATCACCCATTGACACCAACTAGACACAAACGGGTGAAAATAAAAATAAAAGCAAAGAAATGAGAGACAAACGCTTCTTGAGTTTTCATTCAACCTCTATGGATTCATTCGATTTATTTAATTTAATATAAATTAATTACAAATTCAATTTAATATAAATTAATTATAATTTCATTTAATCTAATCAGAAGTGGTCGTATTAATTATAACTTAATTTAATATAATTTGTAATTGGGGTATTAATTATAAATTCATTTAATCTAATCTGAAATGGCGGTATTAATCATAAATTCCTTTTATCTAATAGGAAGTGCTGGTATTAATTATAAAATCATATAATCTAATCGAAGGTGGTGGCAAAAATAATAAATTCATTTAATCTAACCTGAATTGCTGGTATTAATTCTAAATTCATTTAATCTAATCGGAAATTGCAGGTATGAATCATAAATTCACTTTATCTAATAAGAAGTGGTCGTATTAATTATAAATTCGCTTATTATAATCAGAATTGGTTGATTTATTATAAATTAAGTTAATCTAATAGGAACTTGTTGTATTAATTATAAACTCATTTAATTTGAAACCTAGAAGTGGTATTAAGTTTATTCATGTAATTTTAAGAGGAACTGGTGTTATGAAATTATACAGTCACTTAATTTAACAGCAACTGGTGGTATTAATTATAAAGTCTTTTAATTTAAGATTAACTGGCGGTATTAAATATAAAGTAATTTAATTTGAGAGGAACTGGCGGTATTAATTATAAATTCTTTTAATTTAAGAGGAATTGGCGATATTAATTGAAAATTCATTTAATATATTCGAAAGTATCAATATTAATCAGAAATTTATTTAATCTAATCGAGAGTACAGTTATTTATTATAAATTTATTTACTCTAGGAGGACGTGGTGGCATTATTTGCAGAATAACCTAATCTAATCGGACAAGGTGGTAATAATTAAAAGTCATTTAACCAAATATGAAGTTGCGGTATTAATTATAAATTTATTTAATCTAATAGGTAGTAGTAATGGTATTGATTATAAAGTAATTTAATCTAATCTGAAGTGATCTTATTAATTATAATTTTATTCAATTTAATCTGAATTGGTGGTAATAAGTAGCAATAAATCACCCGATTTCGAGAACGAAGTGTTTTCCTTCCCTAGAGGAGTTTTAAACTCTGAATGCTGCCTTTCTTGATTGCCTCTGCTACTCTTTAGACCAGCTTGTTCAGGGATGGATTCTATACGCCATCTTGGGTACACTCTAGTTATATTCTTGTCTTTCCCCCCAATATCACCCGTCTTCAGTGCAAAACGGAAAAGGCGACTGGGTATTCCGGAGAGTTACGTGCTCTCTCGTTCACTAAAGCTTCCAGAAGTTTACTCATTCTTTAGCTTTTCCACACATTTACACTTTTCCTAACTTTATGAGTTTCATTACGAATCTTTTAACTTTTTACCACAGATGCCTTCGTCGGTTTTCGTTTATTAATGAATACCCGAAGTACTCACATCCTTTATAGTTCTCCTTATGGGGGGAAGGGGAGCTTTAAATGCTTCCTTTTCATTTTCGGGCCCATGAATCTGTCCTTGAGCGACAGTGGGCGTATCTACTGATTCAAGTAACGGGCCACAGGCGCCATTTGAGGGGTAAAACGACAATCTCTCTGACCCTACTTGACCTGACCACTTTCGTCTTTCAAAGACTTTTGAAAGGGAAATTCGAAGGAATTTTATTTTGTTTTTTAGAATTTGTGGATTCGTGAGAAACAAATTTGGTCTTCACCAAACCCATTAATCTTAGCTTCAGGAATCGTCTCTTATTTTAAATCCATTTCATTCTATTTTATTCGATTTAATTTTTAGCGAATTTGAATTATGATTCATTTTATTTTATTTTTATCTTAATTTAAATCTATTTTATTAGATTACATTTTTTTTATCAGATTTTTATTCGATTTTATTCGATTTTATTTTTATCTTATTTTAATTCGATTTCATTCTATTTTATTCTAATAAAATTTTATCTTATATAAATTGCATTACATTCTATTTGATTCCATTTTATATTTATATTATTCCAATTCACTTTCATGCCATCTTAATTTTTTATAGTTAGCTAATTTTAAATCTATTTGATTATATTTTATTTTTATCTTATTTTAATTCTAATATATTTTATATTATTTTTGTTATTTTAACTCTATTTCATTATATTTTATTCTATATTGGTTTATCTTATTTTAATTCTAACTCATTCTATTTTATTGTATTTATTTTATCTTATTTTTATTCTATTAACTCTATTTTATTTTTATTTTATTTTAATTCTATTTTTGTTTAGCGCAATGGCGGGAAGAAGATCTATCGCCCTCGGGATCGGTATATAATTATTTATACCAACTAAAGGTCTACGGAGGAACGGTGTGCTGGCACAGGGTAAATTCCGCCCCTCCCTGCGAACGGGTTGATACGCGCTCGATGCCCTTTGGGGAAGTTCTTACCCCTTGCCCAGACTGAGAGACATTCCTTCCTCTTGATAAAATCGACCCCTTTCCCCTTGGTTATTCGGACAATACCGGTGATTTGGAGGGTATGATTAAAACTTTCAAGAGCTATTATAAAATTTAATTCACTATTTTTATATGTACAAACCAGGCAATGGCTTCGCCACTCCCCCCTACGGGGAGGAACTTGCGCTTCGCTACTAAGATTAAAATTTAAAATCTAAAATAATGAAGCCAAGGTTAAATTTTTATAAATTTTCTGAACTTCGCCAATTATAATAATTTTAAAAAGGAACTCTAAACTAAATTTCCCCCCTTTCAAAATATCACGTTGCTAAAATATAGTTATAAAAATAGAAGATATATAAAAATAAATTTTCTGAACTTCACCATTTGTAATTCTTTGGGTTTTAAAAAAATCACAAAATTTCGATGCTTATATTTATTTCTGAACGTCACCATTTTGTTTTTTAATATTATAAAAGAATAATTAGGAATAACTTTGATAAAAAAACTTGTCATAACCAAAATTAAGATGAAATTATTATTCAAATACTCAAAAAAATCCCCTTTTTTATTTTAAATTATAGAGTTAGTGATGATGATGAATGAATTTAGCTTTTAAATATGGCAAATATCATGATACAATGGCTTCGAATCTCTTAATTTCAGTTTAAATCAATTATTTCTTTATAAATTGGGTATTGAAAATACACTTCTCTGAGTGTCTACAAAACCTGTCGATTCTTTTTACAAGCACAATAAAATGAATTAATTGAGTAATATCACAATAGTATTTTAATTACACTTTATTATATTTTATTATATCATATTTCAATTATATTTTGTTCTATTACATTATATTTTATTTTAATATATTTTACTTTAATCTTTTTTTAATTCTAATTTCATTCTGTTTTTTCAATTTTATTTTATCTTTTAGCAAATTTTAATTATATATATTTTTTCTTTATTATTATATTTTAACTTATTTTGATTCTATTTTATTATATTATATTTTTATATTTTTTAATTTTATTTTATTCTTTATTTCTATATATTTTATCTTATATTAATTCTATTTTATTCTCCTTAATTTTATGTTATTTTAATTCTGTTTTATTCTTTTTTATTTTTATCATATTTTAATTCTTTTATTTTTATATTCGTATCCTATTTTAATTTATTTTAATTTATTTTATTTTATCCTATTTAAATTCTATTTTATTTTGATCTTATTTTAACTTTATTTGATTCAATTTTACGATTGAGCGTAGATCCAATTCTTGTTGATTAAAGAGCTTTGAACTACCATTAGCCTAGAATCGAAAGTTGAAACAATTTTTCTAATTGAAAAAGTACCATACGATATTCGTGTTAACATTTTAATTCAATTTATGATCATTTATTCGCGTGGTGTTTCTAGTTCGTCCAAAAGGTGAGTCAGAATTTATGTTATTACAACCATTCAGGAATTTGATTACTGCAAAGGCGTCTATTTTCAGGCGAGAGCAACTTCAGTGTTTTACCTTAATAGGGTTTGTTTGGCAGTTCCGGAATGAGCTTCAGGAGAGAATAATTTTAATGTTTTATCTCAATAGGGTTTGTTTGGCAGCTCCGGAATGAGCTTCAGGCGAGAGAAATTTCAATGTTTGATCTTAATCGGGTTTGTTGGGCAGCTCTGGAATGGGCTTCAGGCGAGAATAATTTCATTGTTTTATCTTAATAGGGTTTGTTTGGCAGCTCCGTAATGAGCTTCAGGCGAGAGCAATTTCAATGTTTTATCTTAATATGATTTGTTTGGCCGCTCCGGATTGAGCTTTGTCGTCCTTCGCTGCACTCTCTCTCTCTCTCCGTGGCATCGATAGCCATTTGCAGATAAGGAGAACAGAAGTGAGCTGCATAATCCAACTGTGAGCGCACGATTGATTTGAACTATGGAGAATGAGGGATGATTGAGAAGGAAGTGGATGATAGATGTGCTCGAAGGAGGGGGTGATTGGCATGGTTTGGAACCTTCTTTTGCCCGAGCATACATAAATTCCGACTGAACTAGGTGCTACATCATATTGTACTACATCGCTATGCAGGATTATTCTACATGATCAAATTGCTGGGTGGATTTGTGTTTGATAGGGCTTAAAGGGAGGAGAAGGGAGCGAATAGTCTTAGAAGCGGAGATGCGCGTCTTTCTTACATTGTGGGTAAATAGTAAAAGTTAAAGTTATTAAAAATTATCTGAAATGAAGAAGCAAATTTATTTTAATATTTTTGTATTAATTTTATTTTTCTTGGAAAACCTTTTCTTCAGCCTCAAGAAGTACCCAGATATCTTTATAAAGGCTGTTCCATTAAGACGGATCGAAGTTAGCAGTAAATAAAACAGTGTTATTGGTGAAAATTTATTGATTTCACTATTGGATCATGTTAGTTGAGTCATGACAATTATGTGTGAAAAATAATATCGCCTAAATGTCCGCCAAGGCTTCGGCGACACACCTCCACTCGATGGTCAAAACTTTTGATAATGTCTTTGCATAGTTGCTCCTTGATCTCACCAATATGCCTTATTATCTCATCCTTAAGCTGTTGAATTGTTGTTGGCTTGTTGGCATAGACCTTACTTTTGAGAAGACCCTAAAGGAAGAAATCTAAAGGCGTTAAGTCACACGATCATGGTGGCCAATTGACCTCGCTGTTTCGAGAGATGATGCGACCTGGGAACTTCTCATTTAATAAAGCCATTGTTGCATTGGCTGTGTGGCATGTGACACTGTCTTGTTGGAACCACAAATCTTCAACACCCATAGAATTCAATTCAGGCCATAAAAAGTTGGTTACCATGGCACGGTATCGCTCGCCTGTCACCGTAACAGAATTCCCGGCATCATTTTCGAAGAAATACGGCCCAATGATTCCGCTAGCAAAAAATGCACACCAAACAGTGACTTTTTGTGGATGCAGTGGCTTTTCAACAATTTTCCTGGGATTTTCATCAGTCTAAATGCGACAATTCTGCTTATTAACGAATCCACAAAGATGAAAATGGGCTTCATCACTAAAGATGATTTTTTGCGAAAAATCATCATGGGCTTGTCTTTCCTCGTGCACCCAATTGACGAACGTACGGCGCTTCAAATGGTCAGCAGTCTTCAGTTCTTGTGTCAATTGAATTTTGTAAGCGTGTAGCGACAAATCTTTTGTCAAAATTCGATATGACGTTGTGGAGAGGTTCAATTCCTGCGAGTGATGCAGAATAGAGGTGTCTGGAGCTTCGGCCACATTCTCGCCCACTGCAGCAATGTTTTCAGCTAAACGGCGTAAACGAGCACGCAATGGCGTTTTCATATCTGCCACCGACCCCTTTTGTTTGAATTTACGAACAATTTTCTCAATTGCACTCTCGGTTCGTCGATTATGTTGACCAAAAAAATCGCGAAGTGCCCGAAATGCGTTTCTGTTTGAACGTCCATTTTCGTAATAGGCTTCGATAACTTTAACACGTTGTTCGATTGTTAATCTTTCCATGGTTGAAATTGCCAAAGACTGAAGCTGTTAAATCTAAAAGAAAAATAAAAAAATCATTAGACGCTTAATTTAACAACTCACATTTAAAATCGGTCAAAGTTATTGGAACACCCTTTATATTCTTCCTTCTCTTCTTATGTTGTTTATCAATAAAAGCTTTGCCACTATTAATATATAACTGTTCTTTTTCATGTCTGCTTAATAAAATGATACATTTACCTCCGACCCTCTTTTCAAACATCCCGGGCTTTATTATTAATTGCAATAATCAGAACTATTATATCTGTATTATTAAGCCTCGTATTGACAAGAATATAGATGCTAAATCGTACAAAAACACTAAAAGAAAGAAATAAAAGGATAAAGAGTAGTCGACAAGGTCCTGGAAAAATCCAATTACCAGGTGGTAAAATACAAAAACAAGAAATTTAGGTTTAGGGAAAATTCTACCCAGAAAATTAACAACCTAGCCACTAATATTTTGCCTTGTTTCTCTTCTAGCTAAAAAGGATGCTATCGAATTCCCAGAGTTTTGTGACAACGAAGAAACGAAAGAAAGCTTTCGACTCACTTTGGGCTCCTACAAAGGGACCATAATACCATTAGCGATACTTTTCTTCGGCTATGGTTGTGGCGCAGTGGCTGTATCTCCGATGAAAGCTGATACAAGAGTGAAGGATTGGTTTCTTATGGGAAATTCTATTCCGTCTCTCACGATCAGTGTTCTCTATATCTTGTTTACTGTCGTGTGGGGTCCTAATCTAATGAAGCACAGAGAGCCCTACCGTCTCCGAAGTGTCATGATTGTATACAACGCTTTCCAAGTTGTTTTCTCCACCTATATGTTTATCGAGGTATGATTATGTGTCTTATTTAGCTGTTAGAGAATAACTTTAATAAGGAGAAATAATTTTTATTATGAGAAATTAAGCTTGTTTGTAGGATTAGAATTCATATTTGTTATTACATATTGATATTTTGAGCATATCATTTTGATCAAACCTGGTGGTTGTTTACGATAATTCTTTTTATTACAAAATCGATATCATGAAAAATTGAGATAATTAATTTGAGTTAAAATTTGAGTTGTTTCTTTTTGTGGTTATTATATAGGAGGGCTTTGCTATAGTATATTAGCATCTTGAATTCTCAGAAGACTAGAGAGGATTCAACTTGTTTTTGGCTAGCGTTAAGCGCAATATAACTTCACACTAACATTGACCTCCACCTCGTAAGAACTTTCATCCTTTACTTATTCTTTTTAATAATTCCTCAAATTTCACACTTGCCATTACATCTAGCTTTACGATCTTAACTGAAAATGGTAATTTTGAATAAGACGGGCGCAAGCGTTTTAGGCTACTAAATCATGTCATACTTTTTCGTATCGTTGTAAGAGTGCCATAGGAGTAATATTTTGATGGCAGAGAGGGTTAATCACTCATTATAAACTCACAAAAAGTCACTATTTCAACCCAATTCTGCAACGCAAGAATTTTTCAACGACTCCATCTTTAAATGTGATGAGATTGCTAAGTTTCTCTCGCTCGTTTGAAGATGGCGAACCTAGGGAGCTTGTTTTTAAGGCTAAGATGAGTTAATTCATATTTTCCGATTGGTGATATAGAAGTTTAGTGGTAGTAGAGTATTTGAAAATGTTTAGCTTTGGTAATTCTACAGATTAACGCCAAAAAATTGACATGAAAGTTTCATCACAAAAAAACGAAAAAAAAAGGTTTCTTCACCATGTCATTTCCAACTCCCATTACTATGCTAAGCCAGTTAAAAAGCCCTACCTGACAATTAGAGTTACACGATATGTTGGCGATATTTAGGCGTTAATCTGTAGAATTACCTAAACTAAACATGTTTAAATAACCTACTACTCCTAAGCTTCTGCATCATTACTCGGAAATTACTACTTTCAAGTGCTAATAAACTCGGAAAATAGTGATATTTTCGCCGAATAAATTACAAAGGACAATTCAAATAAGCTTATAGAATAGATTGAAAGTAAATTTTATGTAACTATGGTGGTATAATTTCAAACAAAAGGGACGTAGGCGAGATCTTTTGCGTTTGTTCACTCCAAACTAAAGAAAATCACTATCTTCCGTATAGCTTACGGACCGTCTCGTGGCAGATTTCTTGCGTTGCAGAATCGAGTTGAAATATTGACTTTTCATGACTTTATAAGGGGTAATACACCCTCTCCGCCATTAAAATATTACTCCGATACGAAGTATGACATTATTTAGTAGCCTGAAAATAATCCTTCCGATGTGAAAAGAAGCCAAATTCAAAAATTTGGAATAATTACTCTTTCTCGGTAAACTTACTCCCGAAGAACCTGACACATGAAGGACTAGCACGTCCTTTTGGTGACACTCCCAACGGTTAGTATTAAAACTACTTTTTTTCTTCTAGACATCTCGTTTTACTCCCTTTTTGCTAATTTCTTTAGAAGCGTTTTTCACTTCTATCTCCCGTAGGCGTCTAATTTTGTAGGCCTGTCTCTGACAAGAATTCATCCACTTATTCCAAGTCCGGAACCAGAGAGAAGAATGCGACTTCACCCCCATCCCTCTTGGCTCCTGGAATGGGAGGATAACATCCCTGCATCCTCTTTCATTTCTTCTTTACCTTTTCATATCATTTTACGACTGAGTCTTGGTGGACCTTGATATCGAGGAACGTATGGTCACTAGGCAAAGTAGGTGGCCACGAGTGGAGCCAATCGGTTCAACCTGAACTCCATGCCCCTGTTTCGGATCGGGATCGCTGGCTGGGAGATGATAAAAATTTAACAGAAAATAATAAACGGGCGGGCGTTAATGGTAACGAACAGACAACTCCTACGACTACGGTTACCAAGAACCACGCCCGCCTCTTTCGGTAAAGTGGTTTCAGTATCATGTCTTCTATTCCGATGGCTCCATGTCTTGCCCAGATGTGGCCCCTCCTATGCAATCTCGAGGACCTTGTAAAACAGTAGAAGAAGTAAGCTAGAGTACATGCGCTTCGGAAGGGAAGCCAGAGCCAGGACAACTCCTGGAAGAGGGAGCTTTGGTGCAAGACCTCACTGGGGCTTACCCATGATATTGAATTGCAGAATTGTGCCTTTCCTGGGGCCGGTACACCGGATTCCTATGTGCAATCCTTCGGTGCCGGTGTGACGGCGTCTCGAACGCTGCGTGCTCTCTTATGGAAGTGACGATAGTGTGACAGCTACCATTATTTTTATCCTGGGGGGCCTTAGACAGGATCTCCGGCACCAAAAGGCGAGTTTTTTCACGAAGGTAAATTACTCTTGAGCAAGGCCTAAGTATCTCAGCGAAAAAAGAAAGCTACAATCAAAAGAGAGATAGCGGCTATTATCCTCCTGGGGGTTCCTGGCACGGGTAGGTGATTGGTTATTTCGGCCAAACCCATCTGAGGTGGGGCCGTCTGGCCTCCGCTTCCCTCAGAAAAGGAAGAGAAAGGAGCGGAAATACTGTCCTACACCACAAAAGAAGAGTAAGACGATAGAGGAGTATCGAAAATGTGGGTGCCCCTAGCCAAGATGCTGCAGGGCGTCTTCGATCCCGCCAGTTTCAAGCGTTTCATGGTTATCTCTTGGCTGAAGGAGCATTGTTTTCCAAAGGTCACATCCTCCATCACCATAGATAGTTAGCTTCTTTCCTTGGTTAAGAAGCAAAATTTTATCGTTTTTAGGATTGAAAGCGTTTGGTCAATGTGGGCAATCCAACCCAAAGTGCATTAATGAGTTATCTTCGGACATTCAATGGAACGTCTATGCTGATGGCCCAATACTTAACTTTGTAAAGGAGTTATTTACTAATCCTTTGGGGACATTACTAAAGAGCTGACCGACTAGGAGGCGTTCATGGTTGACGAATGATGATGAAGGAGCGAGTTCTCTTGAGGCCCACCCCAATACTCTTTACAACATTTAACATCAACTGGCTCCCTAAGCTCGTGCGTGCTAGATAGCATCGCTACCATGTGAAGGCATTCATCCCACTACCTCTGAGATTTATTCATTTAAATCGCTTCGGTCATACGTGTCAATTTGACGTGCCCCAACCCGAAATTTGCGTATTCTTATCTTAAGACCGGTAATCATTTACCTGTTTTTTCTACGTCCAAGTTCTTGAATTATGGCGGACCAAATCCTGCTTCATCTAAGCATTGGCATTCATATCTTTTCGAAAATGAAGTTCTGACCATCCAGGCTACTGATCTTACCTCGTATCGAGAAGCTAAGGTAATAGTTTTGGCGCAGCTGCACAACCAAGCATCTCCTAAGCGTATCATTTGAGAAAGGTTCTAATTGGGTTCTAACTGCCCAGTGTGCCATCCTGGCAGATAAATAGAATCTAACATTGTTCCGGATAAAAACGGGTATCCGTCTCCTCCTACTCCCCAGGGTGATCTTTTTAGAGTAGTCAAATCCCATGGAGGTGGTAATGGACTCACCTTTGAGCAATTCGAAGTCTACTTCCCTGAAGAAGAGTATTTATAATGAAGTTTGGATATCTCGTAACTAACCAAAGCTGGAGGCATTGGGTGGTCTGGTCCTTCTAAATATTGAGGGATCACTGTCTATAAATGAGCCCTGCCCGCCGAAGGACTCGAGATAGAAGATAGGAAAGGGTCGCGGTCGAGCATAAATTCCTCAAATAATATCTCGAAGACAACAAGACATTGGCGCGTACCGCAGTCACTCGCACTCGAAACTGTATCCAAGCTGCCTAGGATCATTTGCAGTGGTGGTTATTTTATCTAAAATGACTCCAAAAGCTTCTTCAAGATAGATCTGGAAGGCAAGGCTCCGATAGGCAAACTTCCATCGACTCCGTACTCATTGGAAGGAGCTGCGGAAGTTCGTATCAATTCATTCCCTTCCACCTGCCTGGCTTCAGGGGTCATAATGGGTGCGTTCCTCCTTCATTTTCCAGCGGTACAATGGTTTCGCTTACCCCGATTTGATGTCCCATTTTATTCTTTGCCATTTCATACCTTCTTTCAGGCGGTAGCATTACAGCTCTACCTGTATAAGGGGTTTTATCTCGTTTCTTTATACCTTCAGCAGACTTTTGGAGGAGGAGAATGATCGAAGAAAATGAGATTTGCGTCCTCGATATGGAGAAATCACGCATCTTTCTACTATAACCGCTTTATTTTACTCTCTAGATATGTCTCTGTGACCTCATAATCTGCAAGCGGACTTTGGATACGATGTGATCTTTGCCCTTCATGGAACGATCAATTTTCATTCCAATTTCTTTCGCCTGTCCGTCGTGGTTAGAAATATTGCCTTGGCGGTACGGTTTTGAGAAAATCACCGACATCTCTATCTCAGTCGAAGAGTTTATGGACGTAGATGAAGCCGTTTAGTTGTTCTTCTTCAACATGGGCCTATATTCTATTCCTTCGTGGTTAGTCGAGTGTGGGACGAGGACCAGATTCACTTTCACTTCGAGGCATATTCGACTCTTTACATGGCGGTAAAACCCTTTATTTTCTTGTTTTCGATGGGCGAGTCGATTTCGCTCTTGCTTCTTTGTACAGATACTACTTCTGGTTCAAACTATATCCCTTACGCCTTGCTTTGACGACTAAATAGGCAAGACTTTTCCTTTACATAAGCTCTTTTCAACAGAATATTTGTCGGGTGGTACTCTTCCCACATTCCTGGTGAATAGCTACCGCCCCCGTGCTTGCTTACTGCAAGCTGGGGATGAGGGATACCACCCAGATTGTTTTCCATCATATTTATCTAACCTAATGTGTTTAATAGTTAATATATAAATTATTAATGTTATTTTAGATTACAACATGGATAACGAACTTCACCTGTATTCTGCACACTGCGGATTCCGTAAATTCGATTCCACCTGCGTGTCGCGGGCAGAAGTTCTCGATAGGGTTTACCTAGTCACATTTTCGATCTCTTATCGAGCGGTTGAGATGTTTACCTTAGACATCTGGCTCCAACAACGTCTAAACCACGTCTCCTTATAGCGATACGCACGTGTTTAGGGGATTAGGGCTAAGACCAAAGTGGTGTACTTCTGCCGCCGTCGTCGGCATCACCCTGAATTGAATCGCACCTGTTCCTAAATTGGGCTCACCTAGACGGAGAGGGCTCACCCCCAATTCTTTGGTCTTCTTTTTAACCGAAACCTCCCCTTAGAAGAGCACATTTTCCGTCTTAGGCACTCTTGTACACGATCAATGTAAATTCTCCTCTCTAAGGCGTATATCACATGGGTTACTCACAGGGTTGGCCTATTTTTGTTCTACCGCTCTTTTGTTCACTCACAATCTTACTACTGGTGCGAAATTTACTCCTCCACATCTGATCGCCTATGCATATAGTGAAATCGATCCCTCATACTGGTTTCTGTTTGGCAACGCCTCGCAAACGTCCAGTTTAGAGATCCTTCTTATAGATCAGTGGGAGAAGCCACTCGTTTTTGTCGTACTCAGTACATGATGCGCTCGTACGCGCGAGCTCTCGGTCTGTCCCACTCGTCATCGGCTCTCATTTCGTCCGTGACCCATATTAAAGATGCCTCTACCGGAAAAAGAGACTAACCATTCCATAAACCTTTCATGAGATTACGAATCGTACCCGTTTTCCATAAAATTCTGTAATCCATAGAAATTCTCAGTGTCCGTAGTGCCGTTCAGACATTGGAATCTTAGAATCATCTCGTTTGCGGCAGATAGTAATAGAAATGAAAGATGGGCACAGTAGAAAGGGAAAGGTTGTGTGAAGAAAGTAGGCATAATAAATACCGCTACCCATACACATACTGGAAGCAAGGGAGATGGATTAAACAACCCTCCCCCTGTCCCTATCATGGATGAGTGGGCGAAAGCTTATCGGTGACTAGCCTGCAAATTTTGCCACCATCCGAGAGATAAAGGTGAGGATCTTGTAAGGAAATTGGTAATAAAAGGGTAAAATGAAGATGTCTAGAAGGAAAAAATCGCAGGTAGTTTCCGACTACCGATGACACTGTGGTCCTGAGGGCGTGCCACTACTCTAAGTCTAACAATACGGATGGGGCACACCTTACGGGCCTGAGGGAGGCTGGCTTTCCCCCTGGTACATCGGCATGTCCCTTATTTATTTGCCCTAATGACATTATTATGTTATTCTCCGTTTTCTTTGTGTGGTCTTTCTATGTATTTGGAGAGAGTCCTAACGAGTGTAACAGGACTTTTGCAGACCCGTTATATCTAGCCATTTTTCCTGTTCTTTGTATTATTTTTTTCTCTCTCTACTCCCTTCTCTTATATTTTCGTCTTAGTGAATAGGAGACAATTGGATTACCCAAGTTTATGTCCTTTCTTAAAAAATGGTAAGCATAGTAAATGATTACCAACACATTTCTTTCACCTGTAAATTTCCTCTAAAATATTCCCTTTCAGGTCGGACTGGCGGGGTGGTTCTTTGAGTACAGTATACGGTGCCAACCTTGCGACTATTCTTGGAATCCCAAAGCAATCAGAGTAAGTTCACTTTATCGTTAGATGTAAAAGGTTTAGAGAAACGTGCATATTAATTGCCCATAAAAAAATCCTTGCACCCCTTAATATTATGTTAATAGACGAATTTACCAAAAATGCTAACAATTTCATGCAACATAATAATAAGGAACAGAACCTGAACTGACGAAGATGGCCGTAAAACTCTCTTCAAAAATACCACCTCTCGCCATCATTTACGATAGAAATGGTATTTCAAGAGGTACGGCAAGCAAGCCCCCAAAACCCTCTGGTCATGAGAGCACGCCAAGCATAAACCTAAAACTCAAAAGACCAAGAAATATCGACCCTTGCAAACAAGACTACAACCATTCCATCTTCAACACTTTTACACCAACATTACTCCTCCATCCATATAAACAAATGACGGCCCCCGCAACATACCATTCCATTAACCTAACCATAGGCCGACCACTAAAAAAAGGATTAATCCAAACATCCGACTAAGCGCTTCAGCGTAGATTTAACTAACACACTCAACAAGCACCGTGCCCACCATCATCTCCCAGCTTATACTAGAAGGGTTTAATAATTCCAAACCACTGTACTGGGTGATTATTGCTAAAAAAGGGGCATGAGTAAAGCTTTCTACAGAGTAAACAGGAAAATACCCATCATCAAAATAGGCAATATTTCTTTATAGATCATATACAAAAGGTTGTTTGGCAAATTCCTTACAAAGCAACAAACACAAGTACTACCCGCGGAAAAATATCAAATCAAACACATTGTGGTGGCCCAAGGATCTATATTCTCCCCCACCCGTTTCAAGGTCTTCCTCTAACACATCCCTAGTTGCAATCTAACAATGCAGTTAGTTTTACAACTACTCATATGCCATCACAGGCGCTCGGACGTTTCGTTGCAAGAGCGGGCTTTTCGTCCCCAGACATCTCGTCCTCAAACGCCTTATTTACTTATATGGATTTTATTTTGGAATAAAATGCATTTGGACTCCAGCAAGAGGAACTTGTTTTTCGATGATTAGATACCTTAAACTTGCGTCTGCCTCAAGTTCATATTACAGCGAATCTAAATATTTATACATAGAAGTGACGACCACGATGTGATGATACCTCTTCAGTGAAGATTTCCTCAGAGTAGCTAAAGTCAACTTCCAGCCACTACTTTAAAACCTTTGGCCCTGAAGCTCCCAATCGTTCTCGCAGGCACGAATTTCTCCCTGTTATTGGGGTGTGCCACTCCCTGCTTCTCCCGATAAACATTCTTTCTCACGCCACTGGAGATTGACCACACTCTCTTGAAAAATAAGTGAGAGAGGGACAAGACTAACTTTTACCGTCGTCATGATTGACTCATTTTATATTGTCAACTTACCCTTGTCTTTTAATGGATATAAAACGACAATTATTGTAGCCATTTTCTTTCCTATCCACGACGCGGCAGCATTCTGGCCGACGCCCAGTACTATTTACTCTACGTGTAATTTTCTTCTGCTTCAGGTGTGATTTTCAATATTCTACTATGCAATCTTTTCACGTCCAATTCGTAAATCAATTCTCTTTCATAACACGCGCTGCCAGCAATTCTATTCATACCACGATTTCACCGTTGGTCCTTAATTTGCCATCTGCCATCCCTCGATGGTTTCATCTCATGTCCCTTTACGATTTAATCTTATTTCCTCAATGGTGTACATATATGTTCTTGCAACAGGTTAAGTGTTTGTGTGTACGGGACCATCTTGCCCTTTCTACCTGCCAATACTTCTTCTCGTCGTTCGCGGTCATTCGAACTATAGTCTCTTTCCCATCGAAAGCTCAATTTTAATTGGCATGCTATTAATTGTGTTTTCCTTTTTAATGTCGCCCACTATCAAACTTACTTTTATCATGCATTTAATAGCACAAAAATAATGGGCTAATTTATAATCCTCAAAAGGAGAATTCCATTGAATTGCTTAACTAGATCCCTCTAACACCGACACAACTAAACAAAGCAAGTCCTCAAAAAACACCTCGGGTGTTTTGTAAGACCACACTTAACCTTAGAGACCCATGCCATTCAAGAGCTGTCCCTTCCTTTACCTGATAATATTACCCTTTCACCATGGATCTTTCAAGCTTTGTTTTATTTCCACCTTTTCATGAACTGCTCCCTAACTCTCTAGCATCTTGTCATTTCCATTCTTTTTTTTATCCCCAATGTCCAACTATCCTCGTCGAAAAATGCGCGGGGCTTTAGAAGAACAAATGTCCAAGGGTACACTGCCCCAAGGTATTCCAGCATCAAAACACTGCCCCCTTCATCTTATCCTGGCCTTTCTTGAGTACCTCAGAAGTTCGTCGACTATAACCTCTCTAAGGGACCTCTGGAGAAGACCACATGCTCTGGCAGCCTTCCTTAGCGGTGTCCGGTTTCACTGAAGAAAACCCCGTGAGGCGACAAATTAGGTATTTCAGCCCCCCCTCCCCCGTCACACACACTTCTACACTACCACTTAACGGTCCCTTCTCGCACAAAAACGATCCCAACATACATAGTACAGCAAACTATCCAATCACTGAGTCCGAACACTCTCCTAAAAGGCCATTCTACCAGAGATGGGCTCAGAAGTAGTTCCCTCTCTTCACACTCAGCTCGCCCTGATGAACTCCGATGCGGTTATCGTCCAAAACTAAATACTTACAAATACCACATCGGTTTAACCAACACAGACATCTTCGTCAATTGCGCAACTTAGACAAAGCCTACAGATACGCGAATTGGCTCAATCTCTAGTAGAACCCCGTCCAGGCAGGGAGTTCATCAATACAGATGGTATAAGGACATATCCCTAAGCCAAGGGCAATATCATTATATTTTTGTCATCATAATCAAGTTTTAAATTGAATTATTTTTGCCCATCTAGAGACTCTCCTTTAGAAATCATGATCAAAATAAAAGAATTAATAGGATTAATTTACATAAGAGGTTTCAAAACGTGTTTCCATCCTCTTACGAATGGGTGCTGTCACATTTAGTCTTCAGCGATGCACAGCTAACACCAAAGTGAGGGTGTTTTTACGCCCCAGCTAGAGGGAGGAAGAAAACGAATTGATTAATGTAATAATTTTGACAAGGAAAAACGATAAAACCTTTTACTATACGAAGGTACCACTCAGAGAAAGAATGTTTTTTCGCAACATTAAAATCAATAACCCGTTGTTGATTTATTTATTGCAAGTATATCGGGATTCTTTTCTATAATTTAATATTAGGGCGTTGAGATGGGTGTTAATCGTGTGACATCTTTGCATGTGTATATTAGTGCAGTTTCTCAACCGCGGACTATATGGCCTCTTGCGGGTCATCGTACATTTGAAAGGGGCCACAAATTTTTTTTTAAGATTTAGATTAAATTATAGTTAGGCCAATAGGACATTTTAATTTATGTAATTGAATTACATTTGATATTATATATATATATATATATATATATATATATATATATATATATATATATATATATATATATATATATAATGTGTAATTTGTTAGCTATTAAAGCTTGAAGGCAGAATAAGTTTCATTGCAAAGAACAATATTTGAAATTTTATTAGCTAGCTTAAGTAGCCTAGGCTTGGAATGGCTAGTATATCGCAGCCTACGGTAGCCTATCTATGCAGATATTAAGCATTCCTTTTTTAAGCTCTCATAAATGGTACAATTAACTCTTGAACAGCGCGTTTGTTGTGTAATTAATAATTCGATATGATTCCATAATCAAATCAATTCGTCATTTTCAAGCAAGATATGATATACGATTACACAAAAAATAATCCAGAGAAATTACGCTAAGTGGAAGAATGCACACAACACAAATCGTAATTTAAATAAAGGATTTTCCCGTCGTAAGACAGGAAAATGACTTTAATTGATGCTAATGAAACAAAGTGAGTAAGAAAATTGGCTGCTGAGACACATTTGAATAGAAAAGCTGTGCGAACGATTCTCATAAAAATCTTAATTTAAAGCCATCAAAAGTCAATGTCACCAAGAAATCTCAATGCAGGATAAGCAACGAAGGTTATCATTTTGCCTCACGGTTAAAGAAATGTGCGATGATAAACAATTAGTATTGAATTACCTAATTTTAAGCGATGAATGTCAGGTTACCTGAAAGGCATGCCAAATAAACACTTTCAAAATCAGATTTATGGGCCCTATTTCTTTGAGGACCATGAAACAGGACAAGCTCAGTCTATTAACGGTGCCATATATCTTGACATGCTCAAAAGCATTTTCGCTAATCCCACATTTCCTGACGAATGGTTTCAGCAGGATTGCGCTACTGCATGTACCACCATGGCATGGTTAAAGGCTCGATTTCCTCAACGACTAATGTCGCATAGGAAAAGTATCTCCTGACCGGTCTAGTCACCTCACTTGTCATCTTTAGACTAGTTTCTATAGAAGTTTGTAAACGAAAGACTATTTCGAGCTGCACCATCTAAGATCGCCGAACTGAAGAATGAGTTTCGAGAAATCATTACATCCATCAATGTCAATAGTTTGCAAAATGCCCCTAAAATATTTTGCTAATCGTATTGAGTCCGGTGGTGGTCATTTCCAATGTTAAAATGCTAGCTAATAAAATTTCAAATATTGTTCTTTGTACTTTGTAATGATACTTATTGCTTTAATGTCTAACAAGTTACACAATTATAAAAAAGGGGACATTTTTGACTTTTACCCTATCATATATATATATATATAAATATATATATATATATATATATATATATATATATATATATATATATATATATATATATATATCCTCCATAACCCTATATTTATAGAACATGATTTTTTAATATTTTTTATTTTTTTTTAAGTGAACAAGTAAACTGGTATGGATTTCTAGTGTATTCTTTAAACCCCCTCCCCCCTCCATCTTCCCCCTCTCTATTTCCCCTGTTTCTCTCTCTCTCCCTCAATTTTCTTCTCCATCCCCATTCCCCCTCTCTCCCCTCCCTCTCCCCCATATTCTTCCTTCCACATCCCGTATCCCTGGTATGGATATCAATCACTGGTATGGATTTCTAGAGTATTCTTTAAACCCCCTCCCCCCTCCATCTTCCCCCTCTCTATTCCCCCTGTTTCTCTCCCTCTCTCTCAACTTTCTTCTCCATCCCCATTCCCCCTCTCCCGCATCCCTCTCCCCCCACATCCCCCCCCTACATCCCCATCCCTATCCCCCACCCTGCCCCTCTTCTCCTTGTCCCCCTCTCCTCATCACCCTTTCTCTCCCCTATCTCCCCGCTTCTCTCTCCTTCCTTCTTTATCCCCCATTTATATGCCCCTCTATCTCTCACCCCTTTCTATCCCCATTGTATCTCCACCTCCCCGCCCTCTCCCCCCGCCTCCAACTCTTCCCCCTCTCACCTACCCCCCTTCTCTCACCTATTCCCCTCCCCCTTTTTCCTTGCCCTCTCTCCCACCCCTCCTCTCCCCATGCCCCCTCTCCACCTTCCTTTTTAAAAATATTTCATAATAGAATTTGAATTTATCTTCAAACAAATATTTTTCATCTTACAAGCTTATTGTGTATAATAGAGTTATTCTGCATATTACCTTCTGAAAATAATGCTTATGGGGGCCAAAATTCACACCCGAATTCTTTTGAAGATTGCAGGTATTGGATGGCTATTCTTCATCTCCAAAATCGTTGATTTCATAGATACGGTATGTTACACATGTAGCTTTCTTCTTCTATTAGTCTGGTGGTACTAGCGAAAATCTAAAAAAAAGAAAGTGCCAAATATGTAAAAAGGAATTCAGTAAATTACCAAATAAAAAATATGATGAGGTGGACACAGGGAGACAAAAGAATTAGGATAAAAGCGATTTGAAAAAAAATAATATAGAATTGATTAAAAGCGGCTCTAGGCTAATTTTTATGAAGTTCACAGATGTTACCCTGAAATTGTTCCTTAAGAAATTTAATTACATTGTTATAAACCCCACAAAAAAGGGATTAAATTCAGACTTAGAAGTGTAGGTAGTTTTTGCACTGACTTGTTCCTAGAGACTTAAACTATCTTTCTCAGTTACCCTCATGGGTACAAAAATTCCCAATGAATACTCCTTACTTTTTTATTTTTTCTTTCCCTCTTGATAAAAATGTTCTTGTCCGATTAGATCTTTATCAATCTCGTAGATTAAGATAGAGTTGTTTCATTCTTACTAAAGGACAATGTCCGAATCGTCAAATATATATGAGGTTTAGTGGAATACATAGAGTATTAATGTTTAAGAACACACCACTGAGAGGTTTCACTGTCCTTCCTCTAAAAGGACATATGCATAAAACTGCAAAATCAAAGCCTCAAATGAAACCATGAGGAAATCACTGCCCTGATTCACGGGAACGAACAACTATTATCCAACTATTTGAAATAAGGAGTTCCTAAAATGTATAATGTTACGATAGGAAGGAAACTGGAAGGTACGAAGTGATGGTATGTGGTTAGTGCAGAAATGAGTAGCCACCTTTACATTGCATCAGGAGAGCTCTTGCTAGCCTAGCGTATACGGCATTGGTCTGCCAAACTCGCAGTACCAGGTTCGATCCCGACATGAGCGAACGTCAGCGCACGTAGAAATGTGGCTACCAATTGGTCGACGCGCTGTGCTCAGCCCTGAGCTGGGGTGAAAGGATCCTACATCTCTCATCACACACAGACAATTACAACACTACTTTCTTTCCTCTCCCATCTTCGCAGCACAACACACACACTCTGTTCTAAGGAATCATGCCGATGGGTAGCTATATCCACATACCTCTGATGCGCAACAGATCCCTCTGCCTCGGGGAAGACGAAGGTTCAACCTAAACAGAATACTTCTTGACACCTCTCTACCAACGAGGATACGTCAGCGATGCCCTCGGTCTCACTAGCGATTGTCATACTGACCTTTATGTCTATTTCATTATCCGGTCGGGATCCGCCTTCTCCATCTACGCCAAGCAAATGATTGTATCTTATAGACCAATTTAACAGCGTGGGGGAAGAGCGTCCCCCAGTCGTACCCGATGGAGTGAAAGGTGGCTATTCATTGCTATAATGTTGCGGATTATTATATTAGTTTATTATTATTTTCTTACGTTTTAGCTACTTCTTGCCACTCATATTTTATTTTCTTTTTATTCAGTTATTCTTTATTTTGCACAAGAAATGGGTAAATGTTTCTATGCTTCATATTGTCCATCACAGTTGTATGTGCATTTCGATGTGGTATGGAATCAAGTACACACCAGGTAAGAATCCCCTTCCTTTATATTAATTCCAAGTCGTAAATTTATTAATAGATGAAACCTAATGTCAATATTAAATTCCGAAGACGTTTTTAATCAACTTTTAAGTCTGGGAAATAATTAAGAATAAAGAAAATAGATTATTAAATACGATAGAAAACCCGATAATTTCCGTTCTCACATATTCCTTACAACTCAAAAATACCTTAAAAATATTTTAAAAATTATTATTTTTGCTTTACCGATGTTTATTTACCCTAAATTAGGTTTCTAAATTGTATTGAAAATCATCTCCTCTCTCTTATTACTGCCATTTTCATCATATTAACGGTGAAGGTGAATTTTGTAAACAAGATCGCGGCTTTATTTTCCCACATTCATTAATTCAATACGATTAACTTTTTTCTTTTATATAAATAGTTTTACTAGGTAATTTTCATTAAAACTTCTAGCAACCTGACTCTCCTGAACTCAATTGACTTAATTATCTATTGTAATGAGATACGACATTCCAACATTTTTCTTTCCATAAATCACTAGAAACTAGCTAGCTTTTGCTTTCCTCTCCTCGGCTTGAACATCCGTGTTCAATTTAAACACCGTAGCCAAGAAGACTCAAACCTTGACTATTTTCCTTGAGAGTCTTTATTCTTTGGAATAAAATGGATTTAACATTGGTGACTTTTCTTTATTTTCAATTCTTCCCCAATTAAGATTTCGCTATTGACTAATCTAGAAGACTGTCTATTTTCAGTATTATGCAGCTAATAAAATCCAAAATACCAATAAATATCTTTTTAGAGTCCCTCTATACAAGAAAATTGTCTCATAAAATTCTTCCAAGTGGAGAAATTCTATATTTTACAGCCCGATCGTGAAATACAGAGGCGGTCACCCTTTAGAATAAAAATGAGTCTATTTATTCTAATGTTTTTGCACTTAATGATTTTTCTTGTAGAATTAATGATCCAGAAAACTTCCAAGTGAAATGTGAAGTCCGTAAGTTAATGTCTTTATCAAAGTGATGTTTTATTTCTAGCCCTGGAAAATATTATTACTTCTAATTCTGTCTAGAATGGTTTACAATTTTTTAATCGCATCTGGTGCTACTATTCTACTCTGGAACTAATGATTTTCTATGTTTAAATAATGGAACTATATGATGGTGACTCTTGAATAATCACTTTTTCTTTCTCTTTATTCCTATATATTCCATCCATAAATTGTTTGCCATATTCGTTCATTAAAAAGCACCGTCCTAAACTTGAGAACCAACTCTACATTTTTTTGACATACTCGTTTAATTTCCATAAAAATGCACAGAATTTTCTTTTAAATTTGCCTCTAATTGTGTTCGAGAAGTTTAATTTTATAGAAAATAAAAATAAAAAAGAATTAAAAAAGTTATGATAAAAGTAATATATATTTAGAGAAGGGATGCGTCCAAAACTATAGAACAATAACTAATATCTGTTAGTTTGCATGTAAAAAAATCGTAACGAATGTATGGCAACGCTATCCTACGTGTATTTTAGACTGCTAATGATGGTACTACTCATTTATCAAGATGGTGATACGAGTTAAGGTCAATAAATCCAGTGGAAGAGGGAAGGAATGACATTGTCTGGCATTTCTAGGCATTATAATTGGCCGAAAAGTGCGATTTCAGGCATAATAAATCTCCCTGAGAGTTCTCGGTTTTGAGTGTTAACGAAAATAACGGGTCGCCATCGAAAAGTCTGAAATCCCTTGAGAAATGTAGGACTCATAGCACGCTCCCCTGCTGAGAAAGAACTCATAAGAAAAAAAGAATAATTCATCTAGGCTGGCCTTCGCTACTGAGCGTGTCCTATGGAGTTTTGAAAAGCGGGAAAGAGTCTTTTCAACGACGAAATCAAATTGGATTTGTTCTGATCGGATGGGAAACAACATGAATTTCATTTGCAGCGTTATGGTGGAAAAAATATTTTTAAGCCCTGGTGTCTGCCCGATCGTCGGTTTACCCGGCAACTAAATGCTGCGATGTGTAGTAACCTGTTTCAAGAACATGTGATTCCCTCTTTCCGAAAATCGGGAATAGGTAAACTTGTTTTCGAGCAAGGCAGTGTTACATGTCATACAGCAGAGACTGAAGCAAAGTTTGAATGGTGAGTATATTGACGTGATGAGCTAGCGTGCGCAAAACCATTCTTTAAACCAGATAGATAGACTTGGTGAGAATGTTATGGCTCAGAAACCAACGAATATTGAAGATCTCTGCCAACGATGAGGAGAAGAAAGGAATAACATCACGCCTGAACCATGTGACATAGTGGTAAGGTCCTTCGGCCGAGAGATGTGCTGAAGTCATTTTGTTCAATTGTCTATGAGATAATTATTCTGTTGTTTTCTGATTGTGGCTACATTTATACTCAGGGTTCTCTAGTTTTGGACGCATCCGATTTTCAAAGAGACATTACTTTCCTCATATTTTTTTTAGCCACTCTTCTATGAAATAAAACTTGGACACTAAAAGAGACAAATTTCAAAGGAAATTTTTGGGCAATTTACGTGAAAATTAAACGAGTAATTTTTTTTTAAGAAAATGTAGATTTTAATATTTTGTTCTCTAGTTTTGGATGGTGAGTTAGTTTTTAATACAGTGGCCAAAAGTTATCTTCTTTCTATGTATTTGTACCCTAATAGCATTGAATTACTGATTCGATGGTAATAATAAAAAAGAATAAAACCGAAAAGCGTTTAAGAACATAAGAAAAGAAGGAGACTGCAAAAGACCATTCATGGCCTACACTTAGCAGCTCTTCGCCACTAAGGGCTGAGAAGATGTAGAATGTTAAGTTTTCAAGAATAAACACAGTTTCAGAAGGGTTAGAAATCAGTGCAAAGAAATTCCCCTTGGGGGGGGTCTCTATCTGAAAATATTTTTCGGCGTCCCTTAACTTACAATTTCCTGAATTTAGTTCATTCAATTATGCGAGATGATCGCTCTATATTTGCTGTATCTATTGACCTTTTCCAATACTCCTTGCCACAATTTTATAATTGGAAGTAAATAAAAAGCAATGAACTTTCCTCCGTGATAATTCCTTAGAAAACTAGAAATTCAGGCTTTTGCCATCAGTGTGCAATTTTTCATTGCTTGCGGGTTGGTTTGTTAAATTATTGTTTTATATCTTGGGTACTTTAATTGCTTTTGACAAGTATTAATTCGAAACGTTGTACGACTTACCCCCTCCCCCAATAAAATAGGCCTTTATGTTTTTAAAGCAAATTACTGAAAGAGAAAAGTTCAATCATATGACCTCCCTAGTTACTATTCTTTCCAATTAAAAAAAATACCTAATTACACTTGATTTTTCTAGCTTAGAACTCGATTGACTCCTTGGAATGGACGCACATTTGTTTGGCTCTGGCTGAGATACAAATGCATGAGCTTATCCGTTGATTTGCAATTTGGTGTTAATACGCTTTTCCTTCAAAAATTAAAAACTATTAAGTTTCACTAAGTCATAATTATTAGGTTATCAAGAAATTAATGTCATTTTATTAATAGGAAAGTAAAATACTGTTTAATATACAAGAAGCACCATCAAAATTGACACTGATTTCCCCCTTTGTGAAGAATTGACGGTTTTGATGAGATATATTTGATATCCTTTACCACCTCCATATTAGAGTAAACCTTGCCATTTAGGCGATATTTTAATGACTTAAATAAATGGTAAACATATGGTACAAGGCCAGATTAATATGGAAGATGACAGAACTTCCTAACCTTAACGCAGTCATATTTACTTGGGTTAAACCTGCGACGGAGGAGGACACCCATAAGATTGTCCAGTGAATGACTCTTTTGTTCAATAGCTTCATTTAAATGTTGGATTTTTTCAACATGTAGATTTCAGTAACTATTTGCTTATCAGTGAGTCACTCATAATGAATAATTCCTTCACACCAAATGTAAAAGGCAGCCTCCTGCTATTGGAGACCACCTCTAGGGGTAGGGATGGATTTTTATTTACGATCAAGCCATTGTTTTTTGCGTTTAATATTGCAATAAAATAACCTACCACTTTCCATCTTCCGTAACAGTTCTGTCCAGAAATAGCTCACGGGCATTTATATTTAATAGAAATGAATCCACATTCACACGTCGTAAACGTTGTCCTTTATACAGTTCATGTTGCATCCAAACACCGTTTTTGTAGCCTACAAAATGCCTAGGTATCGCTAGGGTGAAAACGACATAGGTGTTACAACAGCTTTACAAAAAGTATAGGTATACTACAGTTAGTGTTAGATAGCTTGCATCAAATTTCGAACGATTTAACACAACCATTAGAAGCATTTTTATAAGCAATTTCTTAAGTAACCTAATTTATCACACTCGTGCATTATCGTATTGGTACAGTCTTTCAAATTCGCCCCCTCCTTTAAAACTGAGCCATTCATGAACACTCCTAGAGCCCTCCTTCAACACTGAGTCGTTCATTAACACTACTGGAGCTATCCTTTAACACTGAGCAATTCATGAACACTCTTAGAGCCCTCCTTTAACACTGAGTCGTTCATTAACACTAATGGAGCCCTTCTTTAACACTGAGCCATTCATAAACATGCCTTTAATCATCCTTTAACACTGAGTCATTCATGAACACTACTGCAGCTATCCTTTAAGACTGAGTCATTCATGAACACTACTGCAGCCATTCTTTAACATTGAGCTATCCATGAGCACTCCTGAAGCTCAACTTTAACACTGAGTCAACCATGAACACTGCTGGAGCCATTCTTTAACACTGAGCCATTCATGAACACCCTTAGAACCCTTCTAAAGTACTGAGCCATTCATGAACATTCCTGAAACCTTCCTTTAACTCTGAGTCATTCATAAACACTACTTCAGCCACCCTTTAACGCTGAGCTAATCATGAACACTCCTGAAGCCCTATTTTAATACTGAGCTAATCGTAAACACTCCTGGAGCCCTACTTCAATACTGAGTGAATCATGAACACTACTGGAGCCCTCCTTTAACACTGAGATATTCAGGAACACTCCTAAAACCCTTCATTAACACCGAGCCATTCATGAAGACTACTGGAGCCTTACTTTAACACTGAGTCATTCATGAACACTCCTGGAGCCCTACTTTAACACTGAACCATTCATGAACACTAACAGCCCTGGAGCCCTCTTTTAACACTGAGCCATTCATAAACACTAACACCCCCGTAGCCCTTCTTTTACACTGAGCCATTCCTGAGCACTCTTGGAACTCTCTTAAACCTGTCGTAAGTCCTCCTCATACGCTCTACATATTCGATTTGGCATCGCCTTAAACCCTTCTTCCCGGTTTTCTGTCCCTTCTACCTTCCTCCTGCCCCGTCTGGCTGAGTGTGACGCACTAACTCCCGTCAATCACCCGTCCTGGTCCTCTATCAATAAAACGTCATTGGAATCTCTGTAGCCACCCGGTTTTCTGGTCTAATACACCTTCTGTTTCAAATGATTTTGCTCTAAACCTCGCTAGAGCTAAATAAGTACAAAGGTCGCTACTTGGAGTCCAGTGAAATCAGTTTCGAATATGTTGTCTTCCTGCGTCATTATTATTTCTGACTCTTCCCAAGGAATTACTTCAAAGTTTTCATTATTCAATAATTTCTTGTTTCATATTTCTCGCCATTTATTTCTAATAGGTTAAATGTATTTAGTCGTAGATCTTTTACTTTCACCAGTAGCTTTCTGTCTCAAAAGTTTTATCTTTTATCGCAATTTTTTATATTTCTATTAACCAAATTTTGTTTATGCATCTTTAGATAATATTTCTCTGTGAAACTTACTTTCTGTTCGATCTATTCCATATTTATATTCGACATTCTAATATATATATATATATATATATCTGAGTGAGAGTGAGAGAGTGATAAAGAGAAAGGTGGTACGAAAGTTTTACTATAGTTGGAATATTTACTTAAACCTTAGGGTTTGCTGCAAGTAACAAAGTCATAAGTTAATCTATCACTCTTTTTCCTTTTCATGATAACTTTCGACACAGGTGGACACATCACGTTCATGGGCTTCTTAAATTCCGGAGTCCACGCCATTATGTACTTATACTACTTCCTGGCTGCCTGTGGACCAGCACTTCGCCCCTACCTCTGGTGGAAGAAATACTTGACCACCATTCAGCTTGGTCAATTCGTATTAATCTTCTTGCACGCCGCACAGGTAGAGCAGGATCCGAGAATGGTCTTATCAGAGAAGATCTCATTAGTTGATCTATTTTAGTGCAGAGAGGGTTTGCTTCCATACTCTCTATGTAATTGTTACTATAAATACTAACATAACAAAGAATTTAAAATGTAGTTTTAAGCAACAATTCAAAGATGCTTCAATAGATCTTGATTTCATCTAAGTTTAGAAGTAGTTATAAAACAACTAACACCACCGTGTGAGAGGTAACAAGATTTTAAACATGGCTAGATATGGTTCTCATCGTTTTATATCGTAATTCCCGAGCTATTTTTGATGTATAAAATAGAAATAATTGGGCTACACTTACATATCATTTGGTCCTTAGCCAACCCTTCCTCCCCAAAGAGCTTATCAATAAAATAATAAGATATGAATCGCCAAACTTTTTAATTATTAATCTTCACTTGACGTATAATGATTATTTTTCAGCTGCTTTTCCGAGAGTGCCCGGATGTGCCAATTGGTCTAGGTTTGTGGACTTGCATCTATGCAGTGATTTTCTTCACACTTTTCCTCGATTTTTACTACTACGCATACCGGTCCCCATCAAAGGTAATTATAAAACAATACTATTTGGTATTGTCAGTAATTATTAATACAACTCTCAATTGTGCTTATATCCCTTGACGAGCATAACCCCACTCGTGAAATCATTCGGGTGCCCCACCAACCAACAAGTGTCTTGCGATTGTCCAATTTATAAGAGTGAAGCCAAGGTCCCTCCCATATTCCGCTTTCCCCGAATTTCCCGGGGAAAATGACCAGGTATGCACTCGCCTTAGACTCACTGGCGACTCCTTCGCTAGTACCATCCCCTGCTCTAGCCTATCAGATTTTCACCTAATCCTGATCTCCTCCTATGGTCCAAGCGGCCGCATCCGCCACTCCGTCTCTCCAGTTTCCTCGATCCTGTTTTCGCCTCAGCGTGGACCGACCAAACACTTCCGACTCTTTTTCCCTCAGTCGCCATGGCTTTGGTTCCTCTAAACCTAACCGCCACCCCCATCCTCGTCAGCTCCTTCAGAATGAGAAAGCAACATGTTGCTAATGGTAGTAGCCCTTCTCTGTCCCCCCTTTTTTCCAACATCCACATCCTGGCAACCTCCCTTAACCCTCGCACTACCTATAGAGAGCGAGACGGTGGCACATGTGAGCGCACCCTTCCTCTCGTTGTTCAAATCTCTTCCAATTCTAAAAGTTAACGACGAAACTATTGCGATTAAATTAGGATCGGATGCGGGAGGGTTACGGAAAAAACATAAAGTGGATTTGTATACACTTGCAACTTGGGATTTGAGATAACCGACTATTAAAGATAACACCCAGATTTTTAACATTGTTACAAAAAACCACTAAGGTGCCACCAAGGTTACGAAAAAAGAGCAACAGTTTCACAACGAACCACATCCGATAAATTATCGACCATGTAATACCTCAGTTTTGCCATTAATGAATTTCAGAAAGATCTCCGAGAGCTATTTACTAATGTCATATGCGAATAAAAAGTTTCTAAGAGTTTCTGCAAACGAGTTTTTGGAGGAGAGAGAGAATTGCGTGTCATTAACATATAAATGGGATTTTAACTCAAGTGAAAGAAAATAGATACGAAATAAGGGAGGACGAAGAACCGAAGTTTGTTTACCATCATAACATACTTACCGGCCGATATTTATCGCCCTCGATGTGATTACAACGAATAAGAGGTGATAGATACGAGTGAGTCCAGCTAATTAAAATTCCATGGACAACCAGGAATTGAGGAAGATGATGATGAACACTCTTAAATGCTTCTAAAGCTTAAGAATTGCCAGAAAGGAAGGCTAATCAGTATCAATGGCATGCCGTTGGTGGTTAGTTACATGTAGGAGAGCTGATTTAATGATGTGATCTAACTTGAGGCTAGGACGAAATATCTCATCAATATTGGAGGAGGACTTTAAATTTAAAATCTAGGCTGAAACTAGAATTTCTAATACTTTAAGAAAGGAACAGAAGTTGAGAGAGTGATTTATAGCTTTTCAAGGTCCTTTGAGTTCATATTAGGTTTCTTTACAATTATGCGAAAGGAAGCATGTTTAACCCAAGTGGTGCCGCACCTAATGAGATTCAGATGCTAAAAATACCGATCACAAAAAGGAGAAGAACTAGGAGGAAGTTGAACCTAGAGACTTGGTAGGAAGGATTTTTCAATTAGAGAAGGAGGGGGGTAACTTATTTAGGGGAACACTGCAGTGCGAGAAATTAGTTCGGTCGGTTAGAAGGGAGAGTTAGTCGCTGTCTAAGGACAGAGGATGAGGAAATCTTTGAAATGATATGGACCAACTTGTTAGAGAAGAAAGTGGAAAAAACAGCAGAAGTGCTGGAGAGAGGAGTCTGAGGCGATAGGGGAAATAGAGGCGAGCAAGAAGCTTGAGCTGTTTGTGTAGATTGTATTTGTTTGCAATAATGATAAGGCGGGCATGAGCTTCCCGAGCAGACTTCAGAGGACGAAGTATTGTTTAACAAGTTCGGTCGGTTAGAAGGGAGAGTTAGTCGCTGTCTAAGGACAGAGGATGAGGAAATCTTTGAAATGATATGGACCAACTTGTTAGAGAAGAAAGTGGAAAAAACAGCAGAAGTGCTGGAGAGAGGAGTCTGAGGCGATAGGGGAAATAGAGGCGAGCAAGAAGCTTGAGCTGTTTGTGTAGATTGTATTTGTTTGCAATAATGATAAGGCGGGCATGAGCTTCCCGAGCAGACTTCAGAGGACGAAGTATTGTTTAACAAGAAAAATTAAGATCACAGGATATTAGTTCGTGATCGTTGGGAAAGAGGTGACGATGGTAAGAGTTGGAGATATGAGATGTGTTAGGATTTGGTGAAGAGTAAGAGAAATACAGGATTTGTTAAGGAATTGGTCAGAAATAGTTATTAAGGAAAGTTTGTCCTTTTTTCACACTTTGTCAAGTGTCAAGATAGTGGAAGGTTTCAAAGATGTGCAAAAGACAATTCGAGAGAGAGCATCTGTTTCGCTATGAGCACTGGAATCAGGAAGGCGTGCCGCTCCTACAGGATTCCTGTGTAGAATGGGCATTACCTCCGTTACACCATCCATTCCCTTGCGGAGATTTCTATGAGGAAGAGAATGTATGAAAAAGAGAGATAGAGTCAAAATTAAAGATATCGAGTCTTTGAATATAGGATGGATTATGATAGGGAATGTTAAGTTTTCCAGAATAAACACAGTGACAGAGGGGTTAGAAAGAGCTATGTCCATAAAATAAACAAATTCGTCCAATGAGACAGAAGCTTTCAGAGTGGTGACGGGCGGTAGATAATTCCGATTTTGAGAGTCAGCCTAGAATGGAAGCTTCAAAAAAGCCCGGGCTTAATTGGGGTGAAGTAGGGGAGGGGAGAGATGAGAGGCCGCAATTAAACCAGTTCTACCTTACGCCTTGCGACTCTAGATACGTATATGAATAAATACTCAAGTGGAGGTGACAGTCGCGTAAGTACCATTTGTAGTGTCTATGAACCATATTTCCGTTTAGTATAACAATGACAAATTCTGAGATATAACTTTGTTGCAAATGAAAGTTGCGATTGTTGACCAACTTCCCAAAGAGAGGAAGTGGGTAAATTGTACCTGTAGATAAATTTTCTTATATAAATTGCATTTGTATTCAGATTGTTTTAGAAGAATTTTTGTCACCAAATTCGCTCTTTCTCCATCTGACAGCCTTTGAGCTAATTATTCTTGATCCTGTGTCGCTACCTACTAATCCACAATGAAATTATTGCAGGGGCTGTCCGCCTCTTACCGGGATGGTAGTACAAAGTAGCTTCGGTCTATATATCTCCTCATACACATTCTTCATCAGCCTCTGATCGAACTTATATTTCCATGTCGTCCATCTTCTCTTTTGGGGAGAATTTGATAGAAAAGACCCCACCTGAGAAGAGACCTGCTCGAACGCTTCACTCTTTTTTCGTCAAGGATAATCTGCCCTCTTCTTTGAGCTCGGGCTCTTCCATCTATTTCTCCTCCCTCCCCCACCATCTCTCTCTCTCCTTCACAAAAGAATTACATGCCCCCTCAGCCCAAGTTTGTACCCTTTAAAAGGGGCGCCATGTGTGAAATAGGCAGCATGTCGCAGCTTACATATGGAGTCTTGCGTAACGGATAATCCCAATGTCCGCAGAAGATCTGCGGCTATATATCTTCCACACATTTTAACTTCCTCTGTCCTTACCACTTTCGTTAGAAACTTTCTGCAGGAGATTCCCTCACTGGTTTTCTACCTAAATTTAATTATATATATATCATAGTAGAACATCTAGAACACCTACTTCCTAGTGTCTCTATTTTTCTACTCCTACTACCCGTCTGCCTTGCGACAAAGATGCACTTCAGCTGGATAGATTAGGCTGGCTTATTTGTTAGCACCGCCTGATCGTGCAAAGTACATTGCTTCCCCATGGTTGATATTAGACAAGCCTTCTTTAATGGCCACATTGAGGCCCATTCTGATCTCCATTTTTCCGCCATATCCCATCCCCCTGCGCGAGAAGTTCCCCGAGTATCTTAAAGTTGTTCGCGTTAAAAGACGCGTCGCCAAACTATATTACGGCCACTCCTCCTCCATAAGGTCGAGAGGTTCTAAGAAACTGGCCACGACTGTAGCCAGCTGGTTACATCTAGGAAGCTACAAAGCTAACATAACTCAACATAACCTAATATATTTAGAATAAACAATTTAAAGTTATAACTTCTCGTAAGTTGGCTTCGGCAAGTTAATCGTGTCGAATTGACCTATCTCCAGGTGGAGATGCGTCGAGCTAAAGCGCCACTTTCTCGCTGTCTTTCTTAGAAGGCTTGACGATCTTGTTGCTGAATCTGAATACAAGCTAACTCTTTGTCTCAATCTAGAAGTACTCATCCGTTTCCCCCTTCTTCCCCTTTTCTCCATGCTTTTAAATGAAGAGTACAAGCACCTTTCCCCCAATAACCGGTCTGCAAGACGCACTCCCATCCAATCAGTCCATCATACCTGGTCTCGACGAAATTCCATTATACGTCTTCTGCAGTCTACTTCTTTCTTGGTCTTTTCAACCGAACCTAGTTATAAGGGAATCCTTCAGATGTCAGCTGGACCATGTTTTCCATACTACAACAAATACTACAATGAATGGAACAAGGCAGGTGCAGCCTATCCTCATACTGGTCTTGAGTCTTTAGAACTGTCCTCATATTGTACCATAGCCGTCACATGCAGCTCATACAAGATCATCGAATAGATGGTGGCCTTAAAATATTTCTATTTTTAACCCTGTCTTACTCCATGTTTTTGAGTGCCAAGTTAGATTCATTCAATTCCGCAGTGTTCTTGCTACTACCCTCATTCAATTCATGCCCGTCGTCCACGAAGCATTTTTGCGTTTTAATGTCGCGCTCTTTACGGATACCTGCAAGGAGTACGACACGACTTCCACTTCTCAATTTTCCTAAGTTTGCACTCTCTTAGCCTTTATTAGGATATTTTCCACGTTCCTATCTTCAGCTCGTACGCATTCGGCCTGTTTCCATTCAGCTCAGCCCTTCCTACACCGGCTTTGGTAGGTTCCATCCTAAGCGTTCTATTTTCTTCTTTGACTTATCCTTTCTATCATCCGTTCGTACCAAGTTCTACGCAAACGATCTCTTGATCTAGTGCTACTAGGGATCACTACCCCGGGTCGTCTGGCTGGCCTAACCTGTCCTCGACACAGCAATTGTGTTTATGGCTTCTAAGGAGCGATTATTGCTAGTCAGACTTTCCCCAGCCTCGATGCACAACCTGCGACACATAGAAAGACGTCGAGGTCATCGTTGCAACATGGCAATTATACCATCAAATAGGGCTTCAGACGCGTGGAAGAAAGCCAACCTAAAAACAATATTAAAATAAATCACTATAATTACAAACAGAAACCAAATTATTTTCCTAGAGCTCTGAGTGGCATAACTTATCACTACGTATTAACCCAAACCTATATGTTACTTTTCCTTATGCAGCCGTTGTTTTTTACTTCCTTGCTTGAGTATACATTAATAAAAATAATTATTATTTTAGACTGTAGGTGAGGCTGGAGAAACTTCTACGAATGAATCAACTAATTTTAGGATGACGATATAAAGAAAATTCCAAGCTTTTCTCCGTCCTTATCACGCATGGGAGGGGTACATTTTCATTGCACTCTGCAACGATAATTAAACATCATGATGGTGTCATACGAGGGATCTTCAAAATTTCTTGGTGCAAGATGAAAGAAATATTTATTAAAATAACATAAATATCACTAATATTTCTCGACATAGTTTCCATTTAGGTCAATGCACTTCTGAAGGCGATAGTTCCACCTGACAAGTCACTCTCTGAAGAACTCCTGGCTTTTCGAATTGCACCATGTCTTGACTTTACGTTTTGCCTCTTCGAGCGATTAAATCGTGTTTCTTTTAAATTTTCCTTGAGATTAGGAAATAAGAAATAGTGCGAGGTGGCAAGATCAGGGGTATAGGGTGGGTGGGGTATGATTTGCCATCGAAATTCCCTCAAAATTTCTCTTGTTAGCCATGAAGAATAAATAGGCTGGAGCATTGTCATGATGGAATATGACTCCTTTGTGCAAGCTGATCATCCCGCAACGCTTTCAGCACCCAACGGGCAGAAACTTGCTGATAACAAGACGCTCTGGTAAAATTGCATATACTGATCCTTGGGAAATATCGACTTCTTTCTCAATAAATTTAATGCTAATCCTGCAATTTTCATCCAGAAGGTTTAGAACGGTGGCCACCTTTTCTGCATAGGTCGATGTGGATGATCTCCCTTCTCTCTCGTCGTCATTAAGGTCTTCTCTTCCTTCTTTGAAACGTTTCAGCCAACTCAAAACAGTGTTTCTATGTGGTATAGACTCATTATAAACAGTTGCAAAGAATCAACAGTGCTGGGGGATTTCCAACCAAGTTTTGTTAAAAGATTTTATAACAGCTCTGATCTCAAAAGTTTGCTTTTCCATGGTTAAAAAAAAATCTAATTTCTTGCAAGCAGTCACTTTCTACCTGAAAAGCGTCAGAGGAATAAATGACAGTTTTGGAGGTATCAGCACAAACCAAAGATATGATCAAATGTATTTTGGCTTGAAAATTTCCGATAATCTTTTAAAATAAGGGCTTGCACCAAAACATTTTGAAGATCCCTGTATTAACTCTCACTGCGAAATTTCTCTCATATCATATGGAAAATACATCTCGATATCAGTAAGAGTCTAACTTTTGTTTCTTTTTTTCAGAAAGCGAAAGCCGAGCCAGTACAGAAGGGAGATAGCACAAAAGACCAAATTCTGCCCAGCGGACACATCCGGTCTCGTTCCAATTTAACATTCAGGCTAGACTCTTGTCTTTGCCACCCAATATCGAACCATTAAATTTGAGTTACCTTTTTTATATCGTAAATATCTTTCTAAACATTGTTCTATGAATCTGTAAAGTTCACATTTCATTACTATTCCTCATAAAAGGGAGTTGGATTCTTTGAACATAAGAATTTCACAAATTTCATTTTTTCATATCATGATTCATCATATTTCATTTAACACTGCTGTATCACCTCATAAAAGATATCATTCACCCCGTTAAGTTTAATTCTCCATATGTGTAGCTCTCTTTTGTAAATCTTTGAATCATTATCCCTGAATTCTTTTATTTATAGCGTATTGGGTATTATCTTTTAATAATTCTATCTAAATTTTTAGGCTATATTGCCTTAGTTCTCCTTCTTCTTGGCTACAAATGAGGAATCCACTAAATTTATTAAATGAGGGACGACTATAAAATCTCACTTAAGAAATGATAGTTTTTAAATTTAACAAAAAGAGCTCTGAGAAAAGGATTTGTATATGAGTGGTGTTGTATTCATATATTATCTATACATGATTTTCGACAAAACTGCTACTTTGTATGTATATAATGTAAATATGAAGCCCAAATCACGCTAATTGTAAACATTAGAGAAGGATGTCTCTACCTTCAAAATTTGCATTTCGAATTTGCCTACTTTCTCATGTTGGAAATGAACAGAATGCAATCACTCAATCTTTACGTATTAATACCATGCAAAGTTTATCTTTCTTCACATCTTGTCTAAAATTATGAACTCCCTAGATTGATTACACGCTAGCTAGCCTTTGTCTAAATACCAAAATATAATATCCAAGCAAATATTATAAAGTTAATTGCTAATTAATTACAATATTGGAAAAATATTGCACGAATAATGATTTAATTCATATTAAATACCCTTTTTTTATACTACAACCGAAACAGGATATTCTAAAATTCAAACATTCCTCTTTAATAACGATAAGTAGCGATTGACAGCCGAAAATGCAAGTAATTTAAAGGTATTGTGCCAGGTATTACAGCTGCAAACGAAGACACCTCTACTTTATTGCTTATATAAGAAATATACGTACGCATTACATTCTCAATCATTATGTAAGAATAACCAACACTAGCAATGTGTGTGATAAGCGAATTTACAAAACGGTTTGTTAAACTATGAGGAAAATTACATGCAACTGAAGTCCCTTTTAATGTTATCTTTGAAAAGGTCCATGGTCAAATGAGCCTATTTATAACAATACAACAAGGGGAGAAAAAACCCTAGGAATTTTCCAAGGTGTACATATTAATTGCTCAATATACAAATTATGTTACAAGTTATTATGTCAGGGACGATCTATTTTGAATACATTCATTTAGGCCGACAAGATAATCTACAAACACTTTCTCTTTAAAGTGCAGAATCAACTTAGAATTACAATAAAACTCAAAATATAAGTAATTTTCAATATTTAAAATGAGGAGCGGTTGTGTAGTGAATGTTACTTTATATTACTGGAGAGAAAACATTGTTGCTTGTGATTTAGTTAGTGTAGCAATAACTAGCTTAAGTACCTAAGCGTTGCATTGAATAGACTAATGGGTAAAATCTTACTTCCGAGTTATAAAGAATTTAAACAACAGAAAAAATAGAAGGAAGCTAATAATTTAATGGTATTTTAGAAACTTTCTTGGTGAATCTATTGAGGAAGTGATAGACAAACTTGATTTGATACAATTGGAGCTCTGCTCTGATAGAAGTAAATAATTTGGTTTCCACTTCTAATATCATTCTCGTGGAAGCAAATGTCGCGTGTAGTTTATTTTGATTTCATGTTAATTGACTTCAAAGCACCGTAGAGATGACGCTGGGGAGAAGACTAGTAGTTTGTTGAATGGTGATTGTATCTAGCTAATATTAACGTGGGATAGTATTTAAAGGATGAAGATTATACAGCATTCGACAAAGCACCTTAGATAACGTTAGGAAATGTTAAATTATTCAATATATGTGGCTCAGGTTGATATCGAATATTCCTTGATGGGAATATAATGTTTAGACAATTAGGGTCAATAATGCACTGTAGACCACAGGTGGAGATAGTCTTATGATTTGTGCAATGATATTTTTATATTTTATCATTCGGTACACAACGTTGATAAGAAGAATCTTTGTAACAATGAGAAACTAAATTGAATCTATTAAAATACCTCTAAATTTATAGTTTGTCAAGAACTACTTTACAGCTAGGTAACTTCTGATATAAAATAGTCCTGTTATTCGGATTTAAGTTTCAGTTACTAACATACACATTTTTTAAATCCTTTTTTCCAACAATAAATCGTTTCATTTTGAATGTTGTTTTTCTTGACATTTTCTGGCGGAGTCGACTTCTAAAAATAACGGAGGTATAAAATAACATCAGATTGTTTTTAGCTCATTCGAAGTATACCTATAACCCCGATGAGTTCACGCACATTAAACAGAAAAAACAACAAGGACAATGCTGTGCCAATGTGTTCGTGCATAGCGGACACATTGGACTTCTGACCAAAGTCGAAACTTCAACCAGGAGTTTAATATCTCCGTTAGGGGAGAGGTGACGCCCCCCTTGTCGCGGGAAGAGAGCTTGTGCGTACCTTTGACCTTTTGAGCTATGTCGGCGGGGGTACCTCTTCTGGGTAACCCTGGTAGAGCTTCCCTTGTCGAGTTGGTCGGAAACAAGGTTTTATACTAAGTGCGTCATTCCTTCCTTTTTCTACTCTATCCTTCTCCTTTTTCACTTTTATCCTATCCCTATCACGTATACAAAAATAAAAAAAACAAAAAAAGAGCCTACTTCTATCGTGTCACTCCCTTTATTCCTTCTATCTACATATAAGGACCTGACAGCTACCTCATGCGTCAGAAGAGAGGCTTTGGAACCTCTATAAACAACGCCAATCGACGCTCACTTGTTGCGAGAAACTAAGACTAGAGGTGTCCTAGGCGTTGAGGCACGATGAATAGGATGAGGGTAGTGCCCCGTTAACCCCTTTCCTGGAGCGTAATTATTGACCATTCCCAGTGACCGTTGACGGGTGCCTCTGGTAGCATCGGTCCGAGGTGACGGCCCTTTTTTCCCTGGTTGGTTGCCAGGCCAATAAAAAGCCTTGGGTCGAGTCTCTTGGTGTGGCGGGATATCCATTGAACGCTACTCCGAGATCCTGGCCGTCGTGAAGGAAACTAGTAGAAGTTTAGAACGGGGTGTGCTCTGTTGTTCACCTGGTGAGAAATCGATGGCCCCTTCGCGGACTGTCAGTGCTGCTTGGTTGGAAGCCTCGGCACGCCGAGGTTTGACGACTCGGTCGGACGAACACAGCACATGGAGCGTGCCTTCTGAAAGATCCGAAACCTCTCCGATGGATAGGCGGGAGCGACTCACGCAGGGCGAACTCACCACCCTCTTTTTTTTTATTGAGTAGTCACAAAGTATTCAGAGATATAAAGTGTTCAGCATGACTTGAAAGAAAGAACCTGGTGCGTTAAAATATACCTGCTCAACATGCCAAAAGGCCAAGTGGTGCGTAGATTTTCCGGAGGGGTGTTTCTCAAAATGCCACCCTAGAAGTATCTGCACCGACTGCGTCCTAAGGGCAGAACTTCAGGAGCTTAAGGAACTTTTCAAATCTTCTGACGAAAAATCATGACGGCTGGAAGAAAAGGTGAAAAATCCTCTAATCTGAGCATGTAACTTAAATCCGTCGTCTCGAAGCCATCATTGCAGAGATGACAGCCACCAAGGTAGAGCAAGAGCAACAAGAAACGCCCAACGACGCGGATGGCTCCTCTGTTGAGCCCTCCAGCACTGCGTTGATAGAAATAGGCCATCCATCCGACGTCCCAGAGCCCGCTGCTGCTGGGGTCACTCAGGGCGTCAAAAAGAATAAAAGGAAGAGTAAGAAAGGAAAAACAGTAGATAAAACAGAAGAGAAAGTAGAAACGGAAGAAAAAACGAAGAAAAAGAGGAAGAAAAAACAAAAAAGTGGGGAAGAAAGAGGAATCGAAAGAGCCCATACTGAAAGAAAAGCCTCTGTCCTCTGAACCCAAATGCGCGAGGGCCATCGTGATCGGTGACTCCCAAGAGCGGGATCTACAACCCTTGCTAGCGGCCTGCCTTCGCACCAGTGCGAAGGTAAGCTGCCTTCCAGGAAAGAGAAACGGAGAAATAAGGGTGGAGGCTGAGAAATCTCAGATCTCTGAGAACTCAGTTGTTGCCCTCATGGCAAGTGGCAACGATCTTTACCTACGAGGAGGTAAAGTAGGCGCCAGCGGGAAGATTCTGACCACGATTATGGGAGGAGTTGCCGACTGTGGGCTAAAAACCCGCAGACGTGTCGTGTTCGGGATACTCCCAAGACGAGGTCCACCCCGCAATGCTCACGCGGGGAACGTCTCCATAAACCAACGCCTGGGAGATATTTGTACGGCGGAAGGAGTCTTTTTTGTAGACCCCTACCGCACCTTTTACGGGAGAAATGGCCTGTACAAAAGGGACGGAGTGCATTTTTCCTTTAAAGGGAAAGCTGTACTCGCAAACATGATCCAAGATGTTGTGGAGCAGACCCAAAGAAGTGTCATACCCCGAGTAAAGGAGGACGTACGCTAGTACACCCGTGTTATTCCAGGAACGACCTTTTCTGAAGTCCTAAAGAGGGGAGTGACCCCGCCACAGAGAAAGAAAGCGGGAAACGGAAGAGCGCCGGGAGTCCTACAGTCGGGGACTCCCTCAAAGTTCTTCTGTTTAATGTGAGGTCTATCAGAAACAAGTTTCTGGGAACTTCGTGGCCTCGTAGCAACAGAAGAACCTGAGATAGAGGCCATAACGGAGTCGTGGATAAAAACCTCAAGCCGAGATTTTAGAGGTGAATTCACGATTCCCGGTTACCAGCTTTTCCTGAAAGATAGGCCAGACAGAGAGGGTGGCGGTGTGATGTTGTATGTCAAGGATACTCTAAACTCGACGCATTGCAACATCGTATCCGACCATGAACTACTAGGTGTTGACTTAGAAATAGGTCCTGCCAAATAAAGGACCCTGGTGCTTTATAGACCTCCTGCCCAACTCGTTGAAAAGGACAGAGATCTGTACCAGCTACTAGGAGAACTTGTCGAAGATAGAGTGTGTATCGTCATAGGAGATTTCAACACACAAGTTGACTGGGAAACCAGAGAACCCTATATCGAGAACGTACTACTCCTGGAGTTCGCGAACAAAGAGTTCCTGACACAATGGATGAGAGAGCCAATGAGAGGAAACAATATCCTCGACTTGGTTTTCACCTCTGAGGATGACATCGTTAAGGTTCTTTCTGTTGGCGAAGAGCTCGGTGGTAGTGACCACCGACTAATTAGATTTGTAGTCAAAGTCCCGAAGGCAGGGCCTGCAACTAGTAAATCGAGGAAACTCGATTTTAAAAGAGCAGACTTTGCAGGTCTTCGTGCTGGACTGACTGACGCGAGACTAGAAGTGTGCGATGCTGTTGAAGACTCGTGGAACAGTTTCAAAAACACATTCATGAGTCTTCAATCGCGTTTCATCCCTCTGAAATGTCCCCGTCGGTCTTCTGTTCAACAAAAGTGGTTTACTCGAGAAATCGTCCAACTGCTTAGGGAGAAGAGAACTGTGCACCGGCAATCAAAGATCTCGGGTGACTTTGACGAATACCGGAGGCTAGCCAGGAGAGTGAACTCCAGCATAAGGGCGGCTAAGCGGGCTGAGGAACTCCGAGTGGCAAGACTCTGTAAAGAGAATCCCAAGGAGTTTTTTGGATATGTAAACAGCCTTTAACCAATCCGTCGAACGATTGGTCTTTTGAGAAATGAGGAGGGGGCATCAAAGCACTTAGATGCAGAAAATGCTAACATCCTCAACGACTAATTCTCTTCAGTGTTTACTGAAGAGTGTGGTCCCATCCCCCAGCCAATGGATTCCTACTCGGGGGAAAAGCTAGGGTATATTGACTTCACCGAAGCCGCAATAAAAAAGAAGATCACTGACCTAATGACGAATAAGTCACCTAGCCCGGATGGGTTCCTAGAGACTGGCGTGAAGCGGAGGTGACTCCTATATTCAAGAAAGGAGACCGTAAACAACCGCCAAACTACTGACCTATCAGACTGACTTCGATAGTTGGTAAACTCATGGAAATCATGATGGTGGACAAAATGACGTCGTATTTAGAGTAAAACCTGCTACTGAGGAGTTCCCAGCACGGCTTTTGAAGGCAACGGTCATGCCTGACGAACCTTGTGGAATTCTTCCACTTCGTGTTCAGTGAGCACGATTGGGACAAGGCGGTGGATGTGGTCTACTTAGACTTTCAAAAAGCCTTTGATAAGGTACCACACCGCCACCTTCTCCGGAAAGTGCGAGCGCTGGGCATAGACGGAAAAGTAGCCGGCTGGATAGAGAACTGGCTAAGTGGCGGATGGAAACGGGTGGTGCTGAATGGACAGGCTTCTAGGTGGGTGCCCGTTACTAGAGGGGTGCCTCAAGGTTCTGTCCTGGGACCACTACTATTCATCATCTACGTCAACGACATGGACGGTGACATGGTTGCCAAGATTTCCAAATTTGCCAACGATACCAAGCTTAGTATGAACGTTGCAAAGGAGGGATATACTGCCCGCCTGCAGGAAGATCTTGGGAAGATTGGGCAGTGGTCGGACACGTGGCAAATGCCTTTTAACGTGGGTAAGTGCAAAGTGATGCCTATCGGCCACAGAAACCCCCAATCTCAGTATATCCTTAAGGGCGCTGCTATTGAATCCACCGACACTGAGAAGGACTTGAGTGTAACAATCACTAGTGACCTCAAGTTCTCGAAACAGTGCATTGAGGCGGAGAAAAAGGCCCAAAGGATGCTAGGATATATAAAGCGCCAGTTTGGATATCGGAACAAGGAGATTGTACTGTGTTTGTACAACTCACTTGTCCGACCGCACCTGGAATATGCCGTACAATTTTGGAGTCCTTCATTTCGAAAGGACATCGCGATATTGGAACGCGTGCAAGCCAGAGCAACCAAACTGATTCCCTTTATCAGACATAAAAGTTATGAAGATAGATTAAAGGAATTAGTTCTGTTCTCGTTGGAAACCCGTAGACTGCGTGGTCATCTCGTTCAAGTTTTCAAAATACTTCGAGGGTTCGACAATGTTGGCTACAGGGATATTTTCACACTTGTTGAGATCAGAACAAGAAATCACGGCTTTAAACTTGAACTAAAGCGTTACAACCGTGATCTGTGTGGAAAATATTTCACTTACAGTATCTGCGGTAGTTGGAACGCACTTCCAGTGTAAGTTGTCAACAGCGAATCTGTTGACCAGTTCAAGTCAAGACTAGACAAGGTCTTGAAAAATGGCCGTGAAAGGACGTAAAGCATTTGAGCAGAGATGTGCCTGCTCGACTGCTAGTCCAAAGGTAGCCTCTTTGAATGGACCGTAAGGTCTTCTAGAGTACCTTCTTTCCTTGTTACTCCTAACCATACGAGATAACCGTTTTTGGAAGATCATTTTCAAGACATGGGTTCTAGTGAGCAGCATGGCTCTCGACGAAAGCTCTAAGACGTAAATGAGGAGGATCGGTTTTTACATTTATAAAAGAAAACAACAAAGTACGAAGCAAGACACTTATGGGAAACAAAAACAAAAGTACCAAAGGACTTTTGGTCATATTAACTTAAACGAGAGGAAAACTTTCCTGAGGGAATATTTTAGCGATTTCTTTCGTTTTTTCGTGTGTATAAGTCATTATTTCCTCGAGTCGCGTTCGATGTCGACGCCATTCCAATCTAGAAAAGAAAAAAAACATATTATTAGCAGTTTCGAAGTATTGTGTTCGTTTTCCAACGTTATCTACCATGGTTACTCGAAGTATAGTTTTCGTCCCTCTGCCATTAATTGCGACACTTCTTCACAGAGAGAGGCAGAAACAAACTCTGGAACGCTTAATGGCTATTTTCACACAAAGGGAAAAGAATGTGGACAAGGTCCTACAGGAACACCTAGATAATAAGATTTATATGAGGATTAATGTTAGTATATATATATATATATATATATATATATATATATATATATATATATATATATATATATATATATATATATATATATATATATATGAACGATTTTGAAATGTCTAAACAGTGTAAAAATAATTTCGTTCAGAAGATGGTCGAACATAACCGAAAGCTCAGCTGCAATAAACTGAATATTGAAACCCTTATTCAGAAATTTCGCCAGACAGAAACCTTGTATTGCAGACCTTATAACAAGACAGTAATTCATTTTCTTTTAAAACATTATAAAGCATTGGGAAATATTTATTTTTTCTGAACTAAACTATTTTGTTTCTTCAAACTCTAAAGAAATCTTTAGAAATTACCTTGATATTAATTTAAAATATACTTACGTCATAACCAAACTAAGATGAATTATTATTCAAATACTCCCAAAAATCCCCTTCTTAAATTATAGAGTTAGTGATGATGATGATGATTAATAAAACTAATCAAACAACGTTGTCTTATGATTTCGTATGTTTATAACATAATTTTAAGGTGAAATATACAAAGATTTATAGCTCGAACCAATTTTATTAATAAATACAGTCAATTGATACTCGCAGTCAATATTTTCAATGATTTTCCTTGTGCTTCAAGACTGTTTCAATTCGTTTTGGAATTGTGGAGACGAAATTTGTGATCATATTTTGACTGATATCGCTCAATTTTTGTTCACTAAGCACCGCAACTGCTTACGATTGGATGGCTTGAGTTTTTAATCCGCTAATTTGATTATCGCCAATAAATTTCCTATTTGGGTTCAAATTTGCGAGGTCCCGGGTTAAGGACCCCAAAATTCGATGTTCTTTTCAGCCAAGAATTTCTTTATTGCTTTTGCTTTGTGACGAGGTGCGTCATCCTGCTGAAAAATACAGTTATTATCTTCAAATTGGTCCTGAAATGTTAGGAAAAGGAACAGATGAATCACATTTTAGTACCATTTAGGATTTCATGGTAGTGTTCTTGGGCCAAGTTGTTAGTGCTCCAGTTCCCTTACATGAGAAGCAGTCCCAACCATGGAGAGTGCCAGGATGCTTCGATGTAGGCACGACAAAGGACTCCTGAAAGAGCTCCTCTTTTCTCCTCCTAATAAGGGAGCTTCACTAAGCTCCAAACAAGCGGAATGGAGCTTCATCAGAGAATATCCCTCTACCTCAATCTTCAACCCCCCTCCCCATTTTTTTATTTTCTACAAAAGTGGAGCCTATGCGTATGGTTCTTCTTGGTCAAATGAGGCTTCTTTGCAGCCCTTCTCGAGATGAAACTTTTGTCGAAAATTCTCCGCTTCAGTGTGCGCGCTGAAATATTCAGACCTGCTTATTTCCAATCGCGAGTAAGTTTGGCATTGGAGGCAACCCGATCCTTCAGTGAGACACGGAAGTGATTTTGGCATTTACTTGGAGCTCTTGAGCGTCCAGCAAACTTCTTCTCAGGCGTGTAACCAGAATTTTTAAAGCCATTAATGTTCTTAAAGATGATGCACCTTGATGCAATACCCTTAGCAACTATCTCCTTTCATTTCAGGCCTCTTTTGAGCAGAGCAACAACGGTTGGAAAGAACCATTTCTGGATGAGAAAAAGATTCAAATATATATTTTTACGAAATAATATTACAAAATAGATTAAAATAACACACCATTCATTTAACCCATATTTGCCATCACTTTACCCTTTTGATCGAAGCTCCATGAACTGAAACTCACCTACTATAAAAGAAGATCAGAGCACAATTTTGGATTCAGCGAAATAATGCTCTTCATCATCATCATCATCACTAACTTTATAATTTAAGAAGGGGAATTTTTTAGTATTTGAATAATAATTTCATCGTAGTTTGGTTATGACTTTTATTTTTTTATCAAAGTTATTTCTAAAAATTCGTTTATAATATCAAAAAACAAAAAGGTGAAGTTCAGAAATAAATATAAGTATCGAAATTTTGTGAATTTTTTAAAACCCAAAGAATTACAAATAGTGAAGTTCAGAAAATTTATTTTTATATATCTTCTATTTTTATAACTCTATATTTTAGCAACGTGATATTTTAAAAGGGGGGAAAATTTAGTTTAGAGTTCCTTAATAAAATTATTATAATTGGCGAAGTTCAGAAAATTTATAAAAATTTAACCATGGCTTCTTTTTTTTAGATTTTAAATTTTAATCTTAGTAGCGAAGCAATTGCCTGTTTTTTATTTTTATGAATTGCTGATTTTTTAATAAAACCTGCAACAATTTAAATACTAGAATAATTATTCCTATCACGTAAATTCGAAAAACCAGCGAATCGCAAGAAACAGAAAAACAGGATCATTTTTCTTTGGAAATGTTATTTCCTAATTCGCAAAAATTCCGTACAGGGGTGGGATTAGCACCGTGCAAACTGAGGCAGCGAGCAACCGCTTTGATCTCAATTAAACCGTCTCTTAGACCACTCGGCTGCGCGGAAAACAAAAAATCTTCCGAATGAACAAGCTTTTAAGGTACGATTCGCAAGGTCGATCGGGACTATGAAAGAGAGAGAATTTAATAGGGAATTCAAAGGACAAAGGAGAGTTGAGGTAAACACCCGGCGAATATACAATGTATAAATATTTCATGAACGTGAAAGAATGATGAAATGAATCCAGCGAACCGCAAGAAACCGAAAAACAGGATAATCTTTCTTCTGAAATGTTATTTCCTGTACAGAATTTTTGCGAATTAGGAAATAACATTTCCGAAGAAAAATGTTTCTGTGTTTCTGTTTCTTGCGGTTTGCTGGATTCATTTGATCATTCTTTCGCATTAATAAAAGATATATATATATATATATATATATATATATATATATATATATATATATATATATATATATATATATATATATATATACTTGTAAGGAACTTGACCCTGAAGCCTGCATTTAATGTTGAAGAGAAATCCCAGAGCCATCAAAAGGGTGCAACATCATTTAATTATACACACAACGTTTGGAAAACTACAATTTTTCATCTTCAGGCTAAAATACAAGATAACTTGTATTTTAGCTTGAAGATGAAAATTTGTAATTTTCGAAACCCTAACCTGGATAATTAAATGATGTTGCATCCGTTTTTGGTGGCTCTGGGATTGCTCCTCAACATTATATATATATATATATATATATATATATATATATATATATATATATATATATATATATATATATATATATATATATTAATTTGACTGTCATTTAGCACTAAATTATACTTATAACGGCATTACAACATTACGTTCGCTCTTCATTACAAAAACGGCAAAATATAATTTTTCACAATACAAAAACTAATTAGTAATATAACAAGCTACAGAATAAATGAACGCCAGTAATAGTAGTAAATTATCATAAATTGTGCAGCATGGTATGGATAGCAATAAGACGAGTCACGATTGATCTACCTGGCTTATGGAATGTGTGTAGACACATCACCAAATGTGTCGGAGTCTGTGTTATTTCATCCCAAGTGCAACACGAGTGAGGCCCGCGCAGAGAGTAGAATTCTACCTTAGAGAGGTACCCCGGAAGAGAGGCCGTGGTTTCTCGTGGAAGCATTGTGGAAGGCAGTCGTCTCACTGCCCAAATTTAACGGCGGAAGTCAAAAAATTAACTGGTCCAAACTTCGTCATGATTAGTGGCCACCTATGGAGTGCAGCTTGACCTCTATCTATACCAGGAAATTCCTAATCCTCGTGTTCTAGCGTCGGAGAAGTAGTTTCTTTCTATCTATACGGCTGTAGAAAGAGGCCACCAAATGAAGTAGGCCAATTCACTAAGGGATCAGCGCCGAAATTAGTTATCAGATCAACAAGTTATAACTTAGGTCCTCACAACCTTTTAAAAAATGGAGAAGGAAGGACTTTAAATGGTTTTATTTTAATTTCAAGACTACAACATCTGCTGCTTTTCCACAAATTAGTGGCAGCACAGTTAAACTCTACTAAAATAACATGCCACTCCCATCCACTCCTATTAAGCACAAGAACACCCATCATTTTGTCCACACCGAAGGTCTTTCATAGTGATGGAATGCTATGTGCTGTAGCATCTCGTCTAGACAGAGGTCATTCCTGGGCAACAGAACCCAAGCAGGCTCCCTTACAAGCCCCCTTCATAAACACTTATCATACATCTACTCTTCCTTGGTCAGCTTTTTCTCCCTTAAATGCTCATTCGCCTAAACAACCTACATTTTACGCAGTCTTTCAACCATTCACACACCATGAATCTCACTCTTCTATATTCTCTTCACAAGTTTATATTGCCATTCATTCTTCTTATATGTTTGCCTCTATTGTTGCCTAATGGTGGTCTCTCTGGAGGAGAAAGATCTTTGTTCTTGTAGCCATAGAGCCATGACCAGATTAGATGCACATTTCCGCTCAAGGCAGGGTGAAACCTCAACCTAGTGGAACGCTGGTGCATTCTCTTGATCCACTGTAGTTTAAATTGTAAGTGGAGTTAACGAGATTTGAGTTGTATATAGGAGAGTCGAATTGCTTATGAATGGGGTTAACGTCAATTTTATGGTGTTCAAAATTAGTTTGCAAAACACTGGAAACATATAATTTCTTCAAAATAGTGCCATTCAATTGGTTATAGTAGTTGTGTATGAACATGAATTAAAATAATACAAATTTGTTGCGAAGTAATACCTATTACATTCGAAAGTATAGTTGAATTCATTTTATGTATTTCTACATTTGCACAAATTGTTACCATTTTGTAAAAACTTGTATAAAGCAAAGATTCTTTGGGGAAAATTGGTAACAAAATTAGGGTAAGCCTTTGATGGAATGTTTAATAAGCGCCTCCTCCTCGCTGTTGACGTAATAACCTGGACTGGTTTGTAATGCGATGGTTTCTATATTGGGTATCGTGCATATATGAAAATATGCCTTGGCTTATCTGAACTTAGGGGGGTTTGATGATTTCCTTTCTCACTAGAATAAACGCAACATTTGTTCCTATAGAAATATCGGAAGACTCCTCTTTAACTCGGCCTCAGAGCCACTCGCCCAATAAGATAATAGTTGGTCGATGAAATGAAAATGAAATGATATATGTGTTATATTTGGAACAAAGAAAACTAAAAATACCGAGTGAAATAAAATAAATAAAAAATCTAATATCCTGGATAATGGACTAAGATATAACCGAGTTGAAACACCGCTTAGAGTGAAGTTAAGCAATAGTGTGTGTAGCTACTCGCTGGATGTAGTACTAACTAGGATCAACTTCACGGTAGCTAACATACGCTGCAAATTTGATACACATTGGAGAGTATTTGTTTTCTCTGGTAATTTATGATTCACGTTTTCTCTCCACAGGTTTTTTTCCCCCCTTAATCAGTAATCAAATATTGGTTACTGCTCCTCATTAGATTATAGGACGCACACTTGACAGTGGGATCCAGAAATGGAGGTATCCTATTCATTTGTTGTTCTGAACTGAAATTAGTAATATCTGTACCAGGTGATTAGAGATAAATATATGTACAATCACTTCCAAAAGTAGTGCTCGCAAATATTTAAAATGTAGAGAGTGGTTGTTTAATCCAGTATTTACTGTATTCATGTGGTCGTTGGGCATAGTATCTGGCAGATCAAGCGGTAGATTCTAACAAAAGTCGACCAACATGGTGGGACTCCATTTATTTTGGGAGGAGGTTAAGTTTCTGTTATACCCTGGTAGAGTTTTTTTCGGTGTTTATCTTAACTCCAGCCGAAGTTTTCCGGATAAAACGATAACTATAAGACAAGTTACATCAATGACTTCAATAAGATTGGCTTAAATGATCAGCCAAAGATAAGCAGTTTGCGACGTAGTGTTTTGCATGACATACTCAATTGAAAGAACGCCAAGCGCTTAACTAAAACTCATGATCAATTTATAAGTGCTATGAATCATGAGGTAAAAGATGATCCGTTATGTTGGCTTGACTTGTCACTCTTTAACCTCTCAACCAAATTGTTAAATCAGCTCTAATTTGCTGTGAAACGAAAATAGAATATTTTGAGCTTAGTTTAAAAGTGATCGTTTAAAAATAACCTCGTGTGAACTAAGTTTCGAGTGTCTCGTGATGGCCATTCTCAAGGAAAGTATTTTTACAGCAAGATTGTCTCATTTACACATTTGCATTAACTTTACAGATCCCTATTACAGCCCAATGAGACTGGCAACAGGTTTCATATCAACGCAAATTAACCGGGAAAATTCAATGAGTAGGATTCTCTGTAATCTTAGATAAAATGACCGTTCAAATATTAAAGAGTGACCTATCAATTAGTAGTATCCGTTGATTAGCATTAGAATTCTAAATTAAAGTTGTAAAATTGCCCCTGAAAATTACAGCAACAAGAAGGAGAGTCCCTCCAATGACCTGCGGCGTTTTGTGAGAAAATGATAAATAGTATTGCATTGATGGTTTTCCATGGTTCAAATCACTTACAAGTACCTTTGAATGGCTAAATGAAGCTTCTGTCACTAGATGACACCACCCAGCGCCAAATCCGATGGGAGATTTGAAATCTCTAGGGTGAATAACCATATGTCCCATGGTCATATGGGTCATTTCATTGCTCTAAATGGCTACAATTGAACTTTACTCCTTGTGAAAAAAGTGACGCCTTGACCTGGCGCTTCATCGCGGGTAAAACAAAGGTTATTTGCCAATGCTAAGTGTTGTTGTATATTTAGGAAGAGGTGGCTCAACACTGGTATTTTTGATTCCATGATCGGTGTACAGAACTTCCTTGAAAAATGCTCATCTTGAGAGGGGGGAAAGGGAAGAAGAGTTAAAGTGAAGGGATTAAAGTTGCCATAAGAACTGGCTAATCTCTTAAATTTATGGTTTTTATATTTTTCAAAATCCATCTGTCCATATACATTTTACTATTGACAGTGATAATGCAGTGAAGTAAATGCAACAGAGCTATAAGTATTTAATTCTTTAGAATTGGATGAAAACTCAATTGAAAAAAATGTCACCATATTAATATTGTCCCCAATGCAGAGGTGGAACACAGAATATAAAATAAATATTAGATTGACGCATGAAATGTCCGTGGGGAGGAACAAACTTAGCCATCATAATCACCTTTACAATGACTTTCAAATGTCTAGAACCAGTCGTAAGAGATTACATTAGGCCCGATGAACTTCTCTACCTCTTGTTTTAGAATGTTATCCCATCAAGAGGTCAACGAACCTCAAATACATTTCATATATGACCACATTAGAGATACCTCAGATAATTAAAAAATGAGTGAATCAGGCGCGGATCCAGGGAGGAGGGGGCCTCAGGGTGCTTAACTTCCAAACATTTCAGACTTTTCTAAGTTTGTATTTCTTTTTTTAAGCCATACTTGTTTTCTGCTATTCAAAAAGAGTTATGTAATAATATAGATATATATAAAACAACTTTTTAGCGCCTTGCGATCGAATGTATGTTATATGAAACATGTCTAAAATACAGCTAAATCTAAAAAATAATTATTAAATTCAGTATTATGCCTTAACTGAAGTCTAAAAACTACACTTCATGATTTTACGATGTGTAGACAAAGATTGTGATCTGATAGCGTTAGTGCTCACTCCCGTGTGAGATACCGTTATTTATTATCAATGCTGTCTATTATAACCCTTATTAATGTTCAATGCCCTTTGCTCAGACTTCTCAGAGGGAGGAAATCAGGCTAGCCCCATCCCCCCAGAGTTTTTAGCCTTGATCTGTTACTGGAGTGAATTCTATATTCACTTTAAATAAAGGAAAATTTAAAATAAATAAACTAGGATTTAATGCAAATGAAGTAATAAATGTCATTATTTCTTAAATTTAGCCACCAAAATTCATCTACAACTCTCAGGAGGAAAATAAAGGAAATAGGAATGGAAGAAAGGAAATCTCCGAAATACTATCTTATCAAGATATCTGAGACCTTTTAATGGCTTTCATTCCACGAGTACAACTTATTTCTATACAATATCATTAGCACGACGATATTATCTTACAGGTGACAAACCCATTGGCATACCCACCTTTTAATGCGACAAGACTTGAACACACATCGCTTCTATCCATTTTATCTTATTCTTATTTAACAATTCAAAATAATATTTCGCCACTTCTTTTATCCTAATCTAACCAATTACCAGCGATTTATCATCACCTGTAACAAATCTGTTAAAATTGTTAAATTATTTTACAAATTTCTTTGGTCTTCAGGATTCAATTCAACCATGGTTAGTTATACGTAACCCCAGTCTTTTATGGTAGCTAAATGTCTCTCTATTTGTGTCATATCTCTAGGAGTAAAAAAGAAAAATTATTACAATTTTCTACTGTAAAAACCGGATTTAAATTATAATCATTCAAAACATTTGGCCTTTCACTATCAGATTTGTTAAGTTTACCTTCACTTTTTAATGGTCCTAATCTCTCACTTTCCTGGAATTAAAATGGTACATTTTCTGCACACCAGTAAAAATATCCCCTGTAAGTGTTCATGGACCTATGAGCGAAAAGAGAAATATCACCAGTGTTCTCTTTTACCTGTGAAATTCTTCCAGTGTTTCCCAAAGCCAAGAGGTTAAATGAGTTTTGAACTCTTCTTCCCTTTTGTTGATGACTTCCAGGTGAGAATCGTGGATTCGGGCCAAAGCTTCTGTGAGTGTGTCATCACCTTCAAAGATTTCATCCTTATAGTTTCTCCTTTCCGTATTGATCTCTAAATCAACCGAGTGTTCGCCAGGAATATGAGATCCCGGAACACTTACTTCATCCCTGAATAAAGGAGAAAAAACGAATTAGCAGCTTAAATAGAATGAAAATCAAGTATTATAACAATTAAAATACATACATTAACAAAATACAAATAAAAAATGATAAAGTTCTGTCATTTAATGTTCGAACCTGGAATAATGAAACTACACCTACAGGCTCTCAATGATCAGTGTTGCTGTAATTGAATGTGTTGCTAGATTATAAGGATCTTCTCTCTTATTGCTGAAAGATGCGCGGCAATTTAAACCAAAAAAGGACAAGAATAGTTATAACGAACAAATGGATTATTTGAGAGGTTAGGGCTAGAAGAATGTTCGTAAGTCATTTTAATATAAAAAGTCCAGCATTTTACCTTTCGGAGTCAATGTTTTCTGATATGGCTAGAGCTGCATCAACGAGTTTGGTGGTTAATTCCCTCAATTGACAGTAAAAGGTATAAGCGTGTCTTCTTCCCTCTTCAAAATGATCGGCAGTATCTGAGAGGAAGGCAGAAACCATTCCTCCCAATTCGTCTTCAGCCTTCTCAAGTACCTCCTAGAAAATTAAATTAGAAGAATATATAAGAAATCACACACTTCTAACTATAGGCGTTGAGTTCTATTTTTAAACACATTTATCGGAAAGTGACACATTATTCTAGTAATTAGAAAACTTTAACATAGATGAAGATGTTTTGTGACCAAGCGAACGACTCTATGATATCTTGTTGATTTATCCGGTCAGGTGAATTTCAATCATTTGGACATTTTTTCCTTCCGATAAGTTCATATTATTTCAATTATCCGTCCTTTCCCTTTTTTCTCTTAAAATATAATTACGTGGCAAAGACTCACGACCTGATTTGAGTCACCTTGATCTGATTAACAAGAGTAACTTCATTTTCTAATAAGTCACTCATTGTCTCTTCAACAGTGGCCTCAGTTCTCTCCTTTTGTTCCAACATCTTGTCATCTCGCTCATTTTTACTGGTCTGAAATAATTATAGGAGTACGTAAGTGAGGTTCTAGTCCCTATTCCCAAGACCAAATATTCTTTTATGTACGGTTACGGCCTAACATTGTGGAAACACCGCTTCACGGTTGAACAAAGTTGGTCACTGTTGAGAATTAAGTCACCGGATATAGGCCACATTCGGGTCGATTTGGTGGGGCCTACAATATGCTTAAGAGATTCATTATTCAGAACTCACGTTAAATAAAAGTTCCCCACTGAGGAAGGCTCCTCAAAACAAGCGCAAATCTGTGGTAAAACAGGTAGCGAAAAAATACGCACAGGATGATTTTAGAAGATCTGAAATATACCTTCCCGGTACAAATAGGATTCGGAATCAATTTTCTCAAGACTTTTATAATTTTTTCCCTCTCTTGTCGTTGATCCTTTTCTCTAAATCCTCAGTTTTGTTTGTAATCATTGTAACATGGTATCCTTTAGCACTTTAAAATTAATAAATAAGACAATTTAAAGATAAAAATGTTTTAATTTGCTATTGCAGAGTTAAAGTTACTGGGATAATTAAGGGGAAAAAAATAATAGGTCCTTTCCTACCTGATATTTTTCTTGTTTTAAAACGATCATTGTGACATATGCAATATAGAATTAGCCACTAGTAAACAAAATAATACCTGGTCTCCGACGGCGTTCTCGTATTTATTTTTCTGGGCTTCTTCTAAGATGTCCCTTAAAACGACCTCCTGCTTTTTTAATTTCCTTTAGGATAAAAAGAAATCGTGTATTTTACTGGAACATAAAACCATTTAAATCAACCAACAAAACTCGTTCAATTTCCAGAAGAAAAATACATAGAAAAATAAAGAAAGTGAAACGATAAGATAATAAATTAAAGTACGAAATAACATCAAGATTTCAATCATTTAAGTGTTAGAAAGCTAACATACATACAAGGAAGGGATCCTTGATAAATAGTTTTGCAAAAATTAAGAAAGCCAAAATTGGGGGGAAAATCAAGTTAGTTAATATATTCATAAAAAAACACTTCTGCATAGAAATTTAAGGAAATAAAGATCATTCTTCCTATTTTCAGCTATAATCTATTGATATGAAATTATTGTATACTCAATTTCCTAATTATAGCTCACATACACACATGTACGTTAGTTTAATGTAGAAAAGGTAGCTTACTTTCGCGACTCCTCATTTGCTACTTGCTTGGCTTCATCTATGGCTTGTCCGAGAAGCGTGAGTTCTTTGTTCCTTTGATTGGCATGAAGCAAACCTTCCTCAAAGAGACGAAGGCAAACTCCCTTAAACCTCTCACGGAACCTGTTTGTGATAAAAGGAACAAAATCATCAAACTTAGCTTTGAGTTTCTTTATATTTATTATTCAATACGAACATTCTAATGAATTACCGTCCAAGGCATGGTATGATTTTTACTATATGGGTAATGTGCTAAAAATTCTAAGATGTCTCCAGTCTCAGCTTCTTCAACCTTCGCGAATTGTATGTGTCAACACCGAGTGTGATTTCCGATTTTTATAAGCCTTTACTGGAAGGCAACCAAGAAACTCGGAAATCATATTTTTGGATATAGAATGAACTCTGCTACAGGCGAGTAAAATAAGGATGAATATTTCAAGTTCCCTTAACAAATCGCAACACACTACTCGTGCTAGGTATTAAAAAATGAAATGAAAGGTATGTAAAAAAAGAATGAACAATAGGAGTCAATATGGCCGATCTTATGAGTACGTACTTGTTTTCTAAGGATTTAAAGAAAGCTTGTAGTCATAAGTGGAGAAAGTTGGATGCATTAATGTTCTCCTGGAAGAACTCGTATGAGGACGAATTTGAATTGCCATGAAGAGGTCAAATGTGTATGCATACATGCAAAATGTATTTGTTGCATAACATAACATAAAGTTCATGGATGAAAAAGCCAACAGAGCCGATTAAAAGACATCCGAGTCAGTCTCCAGCCCAACATCCCTCCATAAACTACATCCAAAGAATAGTGTCCAGCATATCCCCTTGAAGTTATTATCTTTCTAGGTTCTTCATAAATTCGCCCATGCAATTAGAATACACAATAATATCAATATTAAAATATGTACAATTCACTCCCCAAGACAAAACTAAAATGCACAATAACCTTCCTTCCCCATATACTCGTCCAACCTGCACTTGAAAACATTTAGATTTCTACTCTCTATTACTTCCCGTGTTATTCATTCCATAAATCTATCACAATTTGTGAAAAAAATTTATTACATCTAACCTACACCCCTGTTTTCTAAGTTTGAAGTGGTGATCCCTAATCTTATTACTACCCTTCAACTCAAAGTACTTTCTAAAATCCAACCTATCCATCCGCGAACAAATGTTAAAAAGTTCAATGATATACCCTTTCACACACTTTCTTTTAAATGAGAACATATACAGTGACTGGCCATAAGTATTTGCACACCTGTATTTGTGATGTATTTTGGAAGGTTCGAGATCTGGTTTGGGGTAAAGATTACACGTAGTTCAGAGAACATATATTTAACAGAATATTTAAGCAGAACATACAAAAATATATTGACAACTTTTTAGAAAACCACAGTAGTCTACCTATCACTACTCCTATGTCCTTTTCATCATCTTCTAATTTAACCCAATGCACATGCATTCCATAGCTAAATTATCTATTATCTCTTTCCATGTGTATAATTTTGCATTTTTGAAAGCTAAAAGTCACTCTGTACTATAAAGTTACCCTCAGCCTTTTATCCTTAAGTTACCAATTTGGTTTCATCTGCAAAAATTGACACTTTGTTATTAACTTCTTCCCCAAAGTCATTTATATGGAGTCCAAATGAAATGGACCCTAACTGATTCATGCGGTATCCCACTGACAACATCACTCCACTGTGACTTTAATCTATTTAACACTACGCTCGGCTCCCTAGCATTCAGCAATTCAACTATCAAATTCATTACTCTCCCACTTATCATAAGTTTTTTTTTATTAATTAACCAGTCTCTTATGTGGAACTTTCTCAAAGGCTTTGATAAAATCTAACCAAATTGCATCTACATTTTCGCGTTTATCCATTTGTTTTGTTACATAATCCATAATTCTACTAAGTTTGTTAAACATGATCTACCTGTTTTAAATCCAGGCTGAGCATCGTGAATTAATCTACCTCTCTAGATGGTCAGAAAATACCCCTTTTAACTACCTTCTCAAAAATTGAACAAACTACAGGGTGGGGACTGTATTCGGTCGCATGATGACTATATCATAAAAAAAAGTTTTTATTTTATGATATACATATATTCGTGAACTTTCGGGCAGATTGTCTTCATGACATGTTCTGTCGATCTTATTCAATGAACTAGCATGTGGCCTCATTGACAGCCTCCAGTTGACCTCCTAACCGACCACAGGCCTTCATCACTATCTCTCTCTTTAGGACCCTGAAGGCCCTCGTAATCATGGCCCTCAGGTCGTATTTCGTGTTGCAGTTAGATTTGTTGGTCTCTCGAACCATCGCACCCCACACAAAGAAGTCGAGGGGGTTAGAGTCAGGCGAGTTTAGGTGCTAAATGTCAGGTGCTGTATGATAAAAAAAGTCTCCGACAGCAAGGCCTGAGTCTTCCGGTTGGTCCGGCAGGGGGTGCAGTCTTGCTGCTACACGTAAGGCCTTCCTACATCTTCCCGGACGTTCTAGGGCTTCACCACATCGCTCAGAAGACGGAAGTAGCCTTCGGTGTTCACTTTGAGGCACTAGGGAAAAAGTTGTATGGTATGACGTCACCTTTACTTCTGATGACACTGTAGACCATAATTGTCGCTTGAAATTTCATCTGTTTGACTCTGGGCACGTTCTTGGGTGCGACAGCGAGCCACCTGTTGTTGTGGGAGTTGATCTTCTAGTATTAGGAGAAATTCTTCTCGTCGGAGAAGAACCACAGCACGTCTGGCTCCATCGAGTGTTTCAATATTTTGATCAGCTTCTTGGTGTGCTTGAGTCGCTTTTCCTGCATCACCTTATGCAAAGATTGCCCTTTCCTAATCTTATTTAAAAAGGAGCAAATTTCCTTATACACCACCAGCCTGATGAGCTTTTCATCCATATATTTTTTCCTCGCAATGACACGCATCGATTTTTTGGAAACATTGTTGATGATCTCCTGGATTTCAATAACGAATCCCTGCGTTCTGGTGGCGTCAGATTGTCGATTTCAAATCCTGAATCTTCTGGCTAGTTTCTGACCTTTTCCACCATCCTTCTGCTGACGTTGAGTAAGTCTGAAATCTCCTTGTTTTTCCTTCCGGCGTGGATTCTAAGGAGGACTCTATGCCTTTTCCACAAATTATGGGGGGGGGGCGGTAGTTCCCAAATTATCATAGTCAATTATTCTGCAAGAAAAATAAAGACCGACAACGAAGGTTAAAAAATATGCGTAGAATTAGCAGTTGAAAATTATGACCGAATACCGTCCCTTCCCTGTATAGAATTTAAACTTACTGGTCTAATACTTTTCGGATTCTCCTTACTTTCCTTCTTTAAAATGCACACTACATTCGCTATTTTTCAATCATTTGGTACTTCTCCAAAATCTAATTATCCAGTACATATCTTCTCCAAAGCTATTGTAATGCTTTCCATACCTTCCTTAAGCAACCTAGAATGAAATATATGTCTTTTAATGGCGTCCTTATCTACACTAGTAGTATTTAACACCAACTCTCCTAAAAAAGAAATATCATAATTTAAGTTGTTAAAATAGCAAAAGAATTTTCTTGAATTCTTATTGTTATTCTGAGTTAAGTTGATTTTTTATATCCTTTTGCATTTCTTAATAATATTCTTTAGCTCATTCCTAGTCAACCCATAATGATTTAGATTCATGACAGTATCTTCTATCTGCAATCTATGCTATGCTCTTTCCTTCTGATAAATATTTCTAGCTATCTCCCGATTCCACGATGATGGTTTCCTGCATTTCTTCCTAATTACCTTTATTGGAATACCTACCTGTCAATAAGGGCATGGACGCCAGGCTGCGCTGTGAGGATCCGCATTTCCTCGTCGCTTTCGAACAACTTTTCGAAAAGTGTGTCGCCATTCAGTGCATAAACGCCGGCCGATTTGTGTCTTTCTTCTTCTTCCTTTCGCTCAATGGATAACCGCATTTCCTCTTTTCGTCGGGCATTATCGATTTTCACCGCTGCCAGAGAGTCACTGAAAACGAGGATTATTAGATGAATTTATATGACTCAATATTTGAGCTAGCTACATCAGCCGCCACTAGAAATAAAGGTTTCAAGCCAATGAACAAAAGATTTAACAATGCTATCGCACAAAAAAATTCTTATAGAATAATTGATTTTTAGAATACTTTGTATAGGAATGTCGTCCAAAGTACTGCAGTAAATACGTTTAGAAAGAGAATCGATAAATATTCAAAAAGTTTATTAGCGAGGAAATAGCTCCAAGGGAGATAAAAAAGACAAATGTAACGCCAATTTTCAAAAAAAGCCTAAAGGCTGATCCTAGAAATTATCGTATATGGAAGGTAATAACAAATGACACAACATGGCCTTCGGCGCGGACGTTTATGCCTAATGAATTTGCTTGATTTTGTGCGCGAAATAATCACAACCTTTGATTAAGAGGCAGCCGTGGTCGTAGTTTATCTCGATTTCAAAAGAGCTATTGACTCCGTTCTACAGTAAAGACTCGTAATAAAACTAAATTCACACGGAATATGAGACCGAACAGTGGAATGGATTGGAAACTGTCTGGAAAGCCGTAGGCGTCACTCACTAGCGACTTTCTTTAGGAATCTGTTTACGGAAATTGTTTTTTTTTTAATATATTCGTACCTATTTAAATGATCTAGCCAAGAATTTATTATGTAAAATTTCAAAACTTGCTGATGACACAAAACTTGATACTAAGGCAAAATATCACAGTGACTGTGATAACTTGCAAAAAGACTTGGTTCGAGTAGTCAAATTGTCGGAAAGATGGCGCGTGAAATTCAATATGGGCAAGTCTTAAGTAATGCAGATAGAGCTTGATAATCTCATAAGAGCTTATATTTGTGTCAAATCTTAAACGGAGCCAACATGAAAAAGAATTTAAATGTCTTAATCTGGAATGATCTAATCTTATAATGAAATGCATTGTAGCTTCAGAAAAGGCCAATATGGTTCTAAGATACATAGCTAGACATTTTTCCTTACACTATGAAGTAATTAGTTTGTTCTTTCTTCATATAATGCTCTTGTATAGCCCCATTTTGAGTATGTAGTGCCATCATGGTTTCCATACATGCAAAAGAACTTTGTAATATTGGAACGCGACAAGCGTCAAGCTAGGGAATTAATTCCCAACTTAGAAAAAGATCGTACGAAGAAAGGATACGGCACCCCTATTTACTTTCATTAAAAGATGTTTATCTGTGCGGCGATTATATTCAAGTATTTGAAATGTTAAACAGGTTTATTAATATAAACTATGACTCGATATTTAAGCTAGATTAGCAAGATGCAACGAGAAATAACGATTCAAACTAGTAAACAAAAGATATACCGCTGCGTAAAACGAAATTTCTTTTTCTATAAAATAACAGACTTGGAATGGCTTTGCTAGGACTATTGTCGATAAATATTATTTTCTAAATTCATAAATATTACTTTAAATTATGATCTTTCAGAAATAGGAGTTGTGAAACTAATTCTTTATCCATATCCTCTTTTCCTTTACCTATACTAAACCTCCGCCTGCTAGCGCAACGTATTAGAACATCAATGTAGCTTATATTGCAACTATTGTCTTGTTCACGGGGGAATGGAATTGCGACGAATACAGGAAAAATGTCTCCGAGCAGTTTCTGAAATCAATTCTTCAGTGAGTAATCGAAATGACTTTTGTTTTTGTAAGGATTTAGAGCTGATGGCAGAGAGCCGTAGCGAAGGATTCTATAGCGTAGTTTGTAGGTTCATAGCGAAGTCCTTGTTTCGAGTCAATTAAGAATACTTATCTAGGAGCTCATACGATGTGCAAGAATCATTACCTTCGTGTGACTTATCGAAACTGTATCCTAATTACTTAACGTGGGAGGGGGGTCGCATTTCTCATAAAAGACTTGGATGCTGCGAGGCGGTGAATTCGTTTGTCTCTAATCGGAAAGTAAATATAGATTTTTTTAGCAAAATAAGATAGAATTTGATTTTGTTAGGAGCGATCAGAGTCCATGTAGAGGGCCCTGTGGCTGCAACTAGCTACAGGCCTAATGACCCAGTTAAACCCATCCCCAACATATCAACTTCTGGTGCAATTACCCTCTGCAAGGAACTATGTCCAACCATAACACATATGCTATAAATCTATAGACACCAAATGACTCGAAGATAATAAAATTTATGTTCTACACGGTTCTGGAAACCGTCTATACTTAACGCCATCAGGCTTAAAAAAAGATTGAGCTCCAGAATACTGTTTCGATCTTAAAGTACAAAATCGCAAGAACTCGTGACAAAAATATGGAGCACCGAAATTAAAGAGGATATTTGCCAAAATATATAAATATCCAAACCCCAAAAATCAGACGTTAAAAATGCGAGAAATGAATCTCGATGTATAATTTCGAATGTCAGTCAATTGGCTCTTCCGTGTACAGTTCCAGAAAAAAACATATTGGGCTAGTCAATCCTACTAATAGAAGAGAATTAGTTTTCCCAGGGAATCTAATAAATACCAATAAGTGTGAATTGTTCTTAATTTACGATTCTGGTTCAAATGATGAAAGAAGTTATTGCTAATAATTATTTTATAATATCAAAAAACAAAATGGTGAAGTTCAGACATAAATATAAGTATCGAAATTTTGTGAATTTTTAAAACTCAAAGAATTAAAAATGGTCAAGTCCAGAAATTTTATCTTTATATATCTTCTTCTTCTATAAGTCTATATTTTGGCAAAATAATATTTTGAAAGGGAAGACTTTTAGTTTAGAGTTCCTTTTTAAAATTATTATAATTGGCGAAGTACAGAAAGTTTATAAAAATTTAACCATGGCTGCTTTTTTTAGATTTTAAATTTTAATATTTGAAGCGAAGCGCAAGCTCCCACCGTAGTGGGGAGTGGCGAAGCCATTGCCTTGTTTCTAATAATTCCTTTATAATATAAAAAACAAAATGGTGAAGTTCAGAAAATTTATTCCTATAAATCTTCTATAACTATATTTTAGCAATGTGATATTTTGAAAGGGGGGGGAAATTTAGTTTAGAGTTCCTTTTTAAAATTACCAGGCAATGGCTTCGTCACTTCCCCCTACGGGGTGAGCTTGCGCTTTGCTAGTAAGATTAAAATTTAAATCTAACAAAAAGCCGCCATGGTTAAATTTTTATAGATTTTCTGAACTTTGCCAATTATAATAATTTTAAAAAGAACTAAATTTCCCCCCTTTCAAAATAGCACGTTGCTAAAATATAGAGTTATAGAAGAAGATATATAAAAATAAATGAACTTCATTCACCATTTGTAATTTGGGTATTTTTAAAAAATTCACAAAATTTCGAACTATGTTTTTTAGATATTACGAGGAGGGGTCAATAAGTTTTGCAATTAGGATATAAGGAAACGAGATATGAGGAAAAGTGTTTTATTATGTTTACTATAACTACCCTCGACTTCAATACACTTGCGCCACTTGTCCCTGAGGCTTCGAATTCCCGACAACCAGAAATTTCCCGATTGATCTTCAATCCACTCCTGAACGGCGAGCTGGACATCTTCATCGTCCCCAAACCGGCGTCCACGCAGTGCAGCCTTGAGCTGGCGGAATAAAAAGTAGTCGCTAGGGGCTAGATCTGTTTGTAGGGAGAGAGGGGGTTGAGCTCCTCAAATCCGCACTCGCGCAGGGCAGCTTGTGCAACTTTGGCCTTGTGGACAGGGGCATTGTTGTAGAGGAGCAGGACACTGCGTGTCAACTTGCCGCGCCGCTTCTGACGGATGCACTTCTTTAACCCCGCCAGTTCCTCGGCGTAATATTGACCTGTGATGGTCCTTCCACGAGGCGCATAGTCCACCATCAATACTCTCTCAGAATCCCAGAAGATGGTGGCCATGATCTTCCCGGCTGAGGGTTGGGTCCGGAACTTGATGGGGGTCGGAGAGCCCCTGTGCTTCCAGGCCATGCTTTAGAGCTTGGTTTCGGGATCCCAGTGATGGCCCCACGTTTCATCATTTGTCCCTATGCGTTTCTTGGTTGTACAGGAGCAGCAGCTCCTCTAAATTTGACGACGTTGAAGTCGATCATGGGGCGTGATGTTTCTAGGGACCCAAGGGGCAGAGACCTTGGTCATGACCAAATTGCGTGGATGATGTTGATAACACTACCATGTGATATTCCAAATTCTCGCTAGATTTCTTCGACCTTCACCCGTCGATTTTCGAGGATCATCCTCTCCACACAGGCCGCATTGTCCTCTTTGGTCACGTCTGACGGGCGTCCTGGACGGGGGTCATCTTCAAGCAACTCACGACCATGGCGGAACTCCCTATTCCAGCGAGCAATGGTTGAATAGGAAGAGGCGGTGTCAGTGTACACTGCAACCATTCGTTCATAGATCTCTTTTGCATTCTTGCCTTCCTTGGTAAAAAATTTGATCACTGCGCGGTGCTCAACCTTCTCCATTGTTGAAAAATTTGTGACTGACGATCTGCGATCAGCTACTGCTTCTTAAATAGACGAGGCAGGAGCGTGCGGCTGCAGGTGCTGACTTGTCATAACTTGTCCTAACACTCCCATAAACAGCCATCCCCCCTTCCTCTGTTTTGCCCTACCGATTCGCAAAACTTATTGACCGCCCCTTGTATAAAAGAATTATTAGAAATAACGTTGATAAAAAACCTAAGTCATAACTAAACTAAGATGAAATTAGACAAGTTAAAATTCTCGCTCCTAACTTGGAAATTGCCTCGATTTTAAACGATGTTGAAACTGAAATGCATTGAAGTCTGAAATTCCGACTGTTGCCATTTATGGTTCCCTTTTGCACTTTGGTCAGAGCCTAAATGGGAAAGTGTGAACCAATTTGGTCTGAGAACACACTCCGGTTATCGAATGTTTTTGATTACAGCCATTTTTCCTGCTTGTAACAAAGTTGTTGAGGGATTTATTCTTCTAATTGATGAGGAGTTTTTCTCTGATGAATCTCAGTCCATTGTCAATTACTTTGACGGTATTTGGAGGATACTTAGTCATGTTTCGAGTGAGTTTTAAATGATTTACCAAAACCATTAATACCATAGAGGGCTGGCATCGAAGCTTTTCATAACAAATTTCCCCCCCTCCCTTCCACACACACACACACACTATTTGGAATTTTTATCAGTGTTAAGGAAGAAGCATGACGTAGGTAGAATATACTTTGAAAAAAATTACTGCCGGCATCGATACCACTCAAACCACATAAAAAACAGATCAAGTGCTAAAAAACTGAAATATTTGTTAACCTCGTTTAACTATGATAGACTTGATAGATTACTTTCTGGCATTGCAAACAACCTTAGACTGCAATAGTCAATCTTTAAAAGTCAATATTTTTAATTGTCATTAATTTTAAAGTAATTTTTCTCTTTTTAAGATTATTTTCCGAAAAATTGTACACATTTATAAATTCAAAGGTATATTTCCGGTTAATTGTTTTCCGACGAAATGTCCATGATTCATCGGGGATATTTGTTACGTTGCTTTCAGCTGGTAAAACCTAATATGGGCTCAATAATGATCATAGACTGGATCCTGTATGCGTGAACATTGATCTTTTAGTATAATACTCCATTAATTCGGTCATGTAAGATATTCTGACTAAATTTACCACTTCTCCTCCATTAAGAAAGCAAAAAAAATTATTATATGGAGTATGAGCTGTTGAACTAAGTCACATGACGTCAGTTTAGGTGTTTCTTCTACTATAGGCTAAGGCGCGGGTTTATTTTTAGATATTGATTTTGCAAAACGATCTGAATTCGTCAAGTCACAATTACCAGAAAGAAAATAATATATTATCGGTTAATTTGCTAGACTAGGCATTTCAATGGTGTACTTATTAAAATTTATATACATGCAGTGACTCAAATGTGCTTCCCATAGCTTCATTTTTAGTTGGTACATATTCGTCTATATCTACAATAGGAGCAGCTTCGCCACTCCCCTTACAGAAGGAGCTTGCGCTTCGCTGGCAGCCTTTCGGTTTATGTCTTACGGCCTATCATGATTCCTTTTTTTTTCCATCTAAATTTGCTCTAATAATTTCCATGACAAAATTTTAATAAATTTTCTGAACTTCACCATTTGTAATTCTTTGAGTTTTAAAAAATTCAGGAAAATTCGATACTTATATTTATTTCTGAACTTCACCATTTTAGTTTTTATATATTATAAAGGAATTATTAGAAATAACATTGATAAAAAATTCAATCTACTTAGGTGACAACCGAACTAAAAGAAAAAATCTTATTCAAACCTTCAAAAAATCTCGTTCTTAAAATATAGGGTTATGGAGGATAACAATATATTTTAACTTGGGAAAATTTCATGATATTACCCAAGATTCATTTTAAAAGTTTGAGAATGACCATGTTTGTTATTCTTATTATTCAATTTATTAAATAAAATAAATTTTTTTACAATAAATATAATTAGCGAATGTTTTGTATTTTTTAAAAAAATAAAAAGAATTATAAATGTCTGTTTTTTTCATATATTCGAAGGTTTTATTGAAGTTCCTTCTAAAAATGATGTTCCATATTAACCAGAGAAAAAAACTACTGGCCCCTAAAGCCCAGTAAACCCAAAGTAAATTATTAAAGCAAATTTAGATCGTAAAAGACAGCCATGCGGTTTGAGGTTTCTTTCCGTATTTCAAAAGAATTCCGATAAAAGTTGTTTTTTTTCTTGTCTGTTGGCTTATAAAATAAGCATAGATCGGAAAAAGCATAGACTAAGAGTAAATTGTTAGGAGATATATGTAGTGAAAACCTTTTTACAATTTTTAGACTAAAAACCCGTTGCCAAAGACAGATAGGCCGTAAGGCACAGGAAGAAGGTCTGCCTGCGAAGTGCAAACTCCTCCTGTGAGGAAGAGAGCCGCAAACTCTGCTTGACTCTAAATTATTCTGGAAAGAATAATAAAATATTGAATAGAAAGATTATAACTTTATTAAATGTTATCTAATAATAAGTTTTAAATTATAGTGAAAATATAGACGTTATTTTTTTATAGTACCAGGCAATGGCTTCGCCACTTCCCCCTACGTGGGGAGCTTGCGCTTCGCTACTAAGATTAAAATCTAAAAAAAAGCAGCCATGGTTAATTTTTTATACATTTTCTGAACTTCGCCAATTATAATAATTTTAAAAAGGAACTCTAAACTAAATTTTCCTCCCTTTCAAAATATTGTTGCTAAAATATAGTTATAGAAGAAGATATATAAAAATAAATTTTCTGAACTTCACCATTTGTAATTCTTTGAGTTTTAAAAAATTTACAAAATTTCGATACTTATATTTATTTCTGAACGTCACCATTTTGGTTTTTAATATTATAAAAGAATAATTATGAATAACTTTGATAAAAAAACAAGTCATAACCAAACTAAGATGAAATTATTATTCAAATACTCAAAAAAATCTCCTTCTTAAATTATAGAGTTAGTGATGATGGTGATGATGATGATTATAGATTTATGTCATTTACTTTACTTAAATTAATAGTTGATCATGCGCATGACCGAGCGCAGGATGGGTCCAATCGTATACTGCAACATTCTTTGGAGACGATATTGTAAAATGAAAAAAGGAGTCCCTGAATGGTAAGGAAACCCTTTCTAAAGCAATTGATTAGATCAAGGATTTCGTAGGATTATTGAATACACGTTGAACCATTTACATCGTTTTCTCTTTGGTCAAACTCTTTTGAGAGAGGCAATTAAGGATTCAAACCAGTACATTAGATTTCTTCGTTCGGTACTTGATTATGAAATCATTTTTCACTCTCCATAAGCGGATAACGGTTATAAAAAGTGCCAAACTTTAGCTAAAACGAGTTTTTATTCATTTTTCTTCACTAAATTTCGACTCATCACTGATTATGAATACATTCTGATTTTGAGACAAAGTAGATGTTCCTTTCATCGAACATTCCTTATGATTACAATTCTTTTTTTTTCAGTTTCATCTACATGGGTATGTGAATATTATGCGAATGCTTTGAGAAAGGACTTGAAAATGATATATTGTTGTAGAAAACCTTCGAGAATAAAGCAATTAATCAGGGGCAAACATCATCTGAACGAACGCTAAGGAAGGAAGAAAGTCAGAAATGCTGTCACGTTGTCCTAATTTTGTCAGCATGATGTAAAATACATGGAAGCTTACCTAGTCACTTGGGGGAGCTGGGGAAGGGGGCTTTCAACTCACTGCCGGTGCCAAGCCCGGATAAATAGGGAGGGGTTGGAGTCAGAAAAAAGGGCATCCGTCCGTAAAGTCTCTGCCAAAACCTTAATGGAAGAGTCTTTTACCGAGAAATGACTCAGCAAGAACGGCGACCTCGGGTAGGGGAAAAGCCGAGAAGAAGAAGTCTATAATTATATTCGTTTTTTTTTTGTTCGAACTCTAAAGGAACTTGGTATATAGCGGACATTGCAAAAGTCCTGTTACATAAACCACCTTACGCAATAACCACGCGTTGATTAACGACAGAGCGACAGGATTGGAAAACAGTAGGAGATAGAATTGGCAAAATCTTAAAAGAGAAAATAGGTTGAATAAAGATAGGTCGACGCCAACGAATTCCTTAACCCAATCGATTATCATTTAAGGCATCCCTCGGATTATTATAATAGAGACCAAATTTGCCGCAGCGTTTGCCTCCATATCATACGTAACTGGGGTCGCATTTAGTTACATTCTACGACACGCAACTCAAACCATAGGGGCGGAGGGGGGGTCATACTCATTCACCAGAAGGGTTTGGCATTACCTGAACATTTCAAACGCCTGTTTTCGTTGTTCTTCCGTTATTCTTTCGTAGTCCAAATAAACAAGATTTGGCAGATGAGCGATCACATACGAAGGATAATCTTCTCCGGTGCACGGATTCTCCTTAAATGTCAAGCTTCCAAGTTTTTCGTTATGACCAAATACCAACACCTAATTATTTACAAAAAAAAATATCATTTAAGATACACAAATTTTAAGACCTTAACTAACTGATAGAATGTTTCCTGAGAGACAAATGTGGTAGCCAGCGATGACTGGCAACCACGCCATTCAGGCCTATTTATTTTGTGGCACTCTGGAGAGGCGCATGATTGTCATACACATGCTATTGTTGCCACGCTCGCTCCACGCCAAATGCCAGCTTTCACGTCAACCTCCAAGAAGTTTTCCATCCACGCGAGATGCAAGCTCCCTGACTCGAGGCAGCAAGAAAAGTTTTCAACCTGACCTTGTCAATAAATAATGTTAATTGTGAGCGTGTTTGCATAACAACCGCTCCATGAACGATCATTTAATGAAATTCTACAATTATCTTTGATTAAAAGCATAATATAGAACAATTCAGACCAATTCTTAAGCTGCCGAGACAAATTACATAGAGGCGTTCATTATACGATTAATTTAAGATTGCAGATAACCGCAGTCCGTCAAACTAAGGCCCAATTTTTTATAGTTCGGTGGAAGCTTCGGTAACCATCTTGGACAAGCATTTTAACTCAATGGAGAAAACACGAGAGAAAGATAAGACAGATGAAAGAAAAGGGGGACATAAATAGAATGCAGAATAGTGTTCGGGGTTGTGGGACGCTTATTACAAACTTTCTGCAACAAGCTGGTGCAGAAATTTCAGACAATCTAAAATAGGAACACCTTCTTACAGGGAGTAGTAAGTCTAAAAATAAATATTACATCGGCCCTGTCGTGGTATAGGAAGGACCGAGGGATGGTGTAGCAGATGTAGTGACGCACGCCTTCTGGAGGAAATGATTTCCCCACGGGACAGGGAAAGTATGTTTTTTCTAATCTTCGTGTTACTCTGGGAATAATTCATACTGACAAGCGATGAGCCCAAAGCATGAATCCTTTGACGCAGGGGAGTGCTTGAGAGAGTTCACTTAGGGGTATTCCTCAAGGGTGAGGACTATCTCTGTGTTTTGGGATACACCAGAAAAGGGGGTTTCTCTGACAAGAGTTCGTTAAACTTGCTTCTTAAATCTTAACTTAAAGTTCGGTATGACCACCAGGAACTGGCTTGAGGATGAGCTTCTTCTAAGTCCCTCTCGTTGGTTTGCCTGGCTCTTTGCCGATCTTCGCTGTCTAGATCTCTCTAACGATCTACCTCTGACAGGCTTCTAAATTCGATGTGACCACCAGGAACTGGCTCCTGATGAGCTTCTTCTAAGTTCCTTTTGTTGGTAGCCGGGCCTCTTGCCAGTCTTCGTTGCCTTGATGACTAATTTAATCTACCTCGTTTTTCCAAATTTATTGGCATATATACTTCGCCCCCCCCCCCTGGGGGCAGGGTAAGGAGAGAGGGGGATGCGTGGACAGGCTGCATTAAGTCTCCTCTTCCAACGGTTTTTCTCAGAGCGTCTTTCAGCTATCCCTAAGGGACCTTCTGGCTTTAGGACGACGCTCCTCTAATTTCGGATATGCGGTGAAATTGAATATCAATTCTTAGGGGAAATATTTCTGTTTTAACCCATGTTAGGCTCACCCGGGTCCGACATGCGAGGATTAATGCATTTCCTGGTCTTGGGGAGCCTTTCAGCTTCTCTTCAAGACGAGGGGAAAGAGTAGGGAAGGTTAGGTGGTCGGGCTACGCCACCTCCAATGCCAGGACGTTATAGTTGAAGACCAGTCACTCAATTGTGAGGGTGGGGTATCGATTTCCTTACAGGCCCTTAATTTTTGTTTGAAGTAGTTTATAAGCACTTTTTCAACATACTTCCATAAGTGTGCGCAAACATGACCATGCACACACACACCGCACACACAGCTGTTCTGCGAAAATAAAATAAATCACAATAAATGTCCCCTCGCCGCTCTCTTTGTTTTGATTCCGTGGAATAACTCAAGTTCGAGCGAATTTGAGTTATCTGTCTGCCCATTTCCTTATTGGTTTAATGCTTTGTGATTCGAGTGACACTCAAAGCCCCACATGAATCTGTGATCCTGCACTTGATAGATCCGAGCCTCGCTCACACTCTCCAACTTCCTTCCACCAACCCGAATACACGTGCCACCTATCTACCCAGGACTCACGAAACTTCGAACCTTATGTCCATATATGTACATCACCTGACCCAGAATTTTTAACTCGATTAAAACTCTTTTCACGACTCCTGCTATGAAGAATCTGATTCAGATTAAACTATTTCTTACACCTTTCTCGCTCCTACTGACAACACGTTAATAAATTACCTCTTTTTTATCCTTTACTAAATTGTTCCCTAAACTTAGAACCTTCAGTTTCTTCAAGCCGAGGAAAACGTTTTCATTTAAACTTGATATTCGATTGCCGTGAAGAGCCAACACTTCGAGATTTACCAATCCCCCTAAGTCATCTATATTATTCACCTGTACGTTAAAGGAAGATAAACAAAGGATTATCTGCGAGATCAAAAGGTACGTTATAGCAAGGTCATAAGAAATTTAGATATGAATCTTCGAACCTGATTAAAAGAAAGATCAAGAAGAATGAGATCCTTTAAATGCTCCAATCCTTCCGTCTTCTTTAGTTTATTATTGTTAATGTACAGATGCGTGATGTTGCTCAATAGCCAAACTAATTGCAAACTTCCAATATCTGTAAAATAGAAATACCATTTCATTCAATACAGATGGGAAAATGCTTTGGTTTGGTCGTTTTCAATACCTTTTACTTTATTAAATCAAAATTAGTCATAATCAAGATTTATGGAAAAATAACCCTCTCAAAAAAACTAAAAAGCAGCATTGATCATGAAGGTAGAGTATAAGAATTGGGGTAAGATACATATATAATAATAATATATTAATAGGTATTTATATTGCGCCCTTCAGGGCTGTTATCCCTCCCAGAGCGCAGTTGTGAAGCGAGTGTACAGAAAGTTTACAGGAGAGAGAAGGCAATTCTGAAGAGATGAGTCTTCAGGAAACGTTTAAAAGTAGCAAGGGAGGGAGAGGATCGGACTTCGACAGGAAGAGCATTCCAGAGTCTAGGAGCACAAAATGAGAAGGAACGGTCACCCATCGAGCAGAGGACAGAACGAGGAGTATTGAGGAGGGGAGCGAGGTTAGACCGAAGTGCCCGAGATGTTTGACAACGGGAAAGGGCAGGCGAGAGATAAGGTGGAGTCTCGTCTAAATGAATGTGCCAAAACGAATACTAAATCATATCATTTAGAAAATCATTCTTGATACCAAATTTCATTTTTATTTTTCTTATTTGCTATGTTATAAAGGGTATGCATTCCAAAAGAGCGAATAGAAGGCAATCTTGATTATTTCTTTCCTTTTCGCTAGCCTATAATCCACCTATGATCTTCCCTTAGACCCTATGTAGTTCCTAATTCTTTTTTAATGATAATCTTCGAGTAAGAATAATAAAAAGAGAAAGATTGGAGACAGTTCAGCATAAGGCCACTAAGATGATTCCAGAACTCCACCATAAATCATACGCACACAGATTAAAAGACTTAGGTTTGCGATCTCTAAATCGCGTAGATCGCGGGGGGAGGGGGGGAACTGGTCCAGGTTTTTAAGATTTAAAACGGTTTTGATAACGTTCCCTGATCATTTTGTCTTTACATCGAATAACGGAGGTGTTGCCAGAAATAATGGCTTTAAGTTGTTCTATCGTTGGGTCAATCCGAAAATAACAAGAAATTTCTTTTCATTGAATATAATAACCGTTCAAAAACAGGTTTGATACTTTGCAAATAATAACCTTAAATAAAATAAAATGGGCATATCAGTGTGGGTTTGAGTGTTGCGAGTGATGACAATGTACCATCTTGCTTTTGAGCTTGTCTCGTGTGCACCCGAGGGTCTTTGCCACTTCTTTTTACTGTAAAAATGAACGGTTTGTTCTACTTTAGGTTTAAACTCGTAGAGGAAGATGTTTTCACAACAGAAGTTTGCGTGGTCCTCTTGTTTTTAACTTGTTTCTCTTCTAACAGCCTATTTTGGATAGTGCTCTTAGGTCTCATGTTCCATAAAATGATTATATGTTGTTTTTCAAAGAATTAAATTCATTTACGAACAAAACTGGAATAAATACAAAAACCGGCGGGAAATTTTTGGACAACTGATATTTTAGAAAAATTGAGGAATGCCCACCCGATCCTCTTTATCGCTTTGGTGAGAGTTGATTGCAATGGAAGTTTCCATCATCACCTTTTCTTATTCTAATTTCCCCACAATATGGTTATCAAATTACTAAAAGGTTTTTAAACTAACAAAAGAGAAAAATAAGCGCACGAACATTTGGGGTTATATGATATAAAATAGTTTCCATTCGTTTCAGAAAAATTTTCGCAACAGAATAAAATTTAATCTGTGGCTCTTGAATAAAAAACTCCATTGGTTTTGAACTACAAAACCCGCTCGTCTTTCTTCGAGTACGTCTTTATCACAGCATCATTGTCAATCTGAGTGTCTAAAGACAAAAAAGGTGGTAATCCAAAGGAGATCACTACATGCGCAACATTCAAACATGTAGACATACACCAGACCTTAACTACCCAGCCCCCACAAGACTTACATACAGAGCTCACACAAAGATACTCGAGGTGATATTTGACAAATACCTACGCTTTTCCAAGTACACCAGAACATCATACAAGCACGAGCTAAAAACACAGACAAAATGCTACACAGGTTCTACCCTGCTAGCCGCAAACTACAATTACACTTATACAAAACACTAACTCGCCCACTTCTCACACACGCTCCAATTGCACTAATATCCACGAGTCACACATGAAAGCGGAAAGCACAACACATTCAGAACTCTGCTCTGAAACACCCATGTCGCTCTCCTCGTTGCACATTTAAATCTAAACTACACGAAAAAAACTCACACCATACAACACATACACCCATACCCGTCTAGCATGTCAGCTGGGGAAACTCTGAGAAACCTCACATACACTCAAATACATGCCAACCAACACACTGCGTTGGCGCTAAGATACCCAGCAGCCCTAGACCACCCACAGCCAACACCTATCTATACATGAGTTAGCTGCATCATGAGTATCGCGTTCCACATCAAAATCGGGCATATCTTTCACTATTATAGGGTGATTTCAGATCCTGAAAACGTGCTCACACAACAGGTGTTTTTTATCTATTCATTTGAATTTATTATGTTTTCTCTTACATTTATTCACATTAAAAATGCATCTGTTGGATCAAAATAATCTGATTTTGGTTGGAAAATCAAAACTCTCTTCCCCTGTCACAAAAAGTGGTGATTTCTCCCTCAAAAGGGACCAGCCTTATTCTGCAATCAAACCGATTAAGGAGATCGGTGAGCTTTATCTGTAGATGCCGCACACTTCTTCTTAACTTCAAAACTTTCTTTGCGAACCTCTGCAAGAAAACATTTTGTGACCCTGCGCAGTTTGTTTTTTTTGTTTGTTTGTTTTTTTTTGGGGGGGAAGGGGTAGGGGGAATTAAAAGAAGTTGATGCTATCTCCTCCCATTCTTATTCTCATAATCATCTAAATCGATTTGATAACTACAAACCACTTTCCCAATCGACTCTAGCTATATTTACTATACGTTACCTCTGAATTGCAGATTGAGTGTGTCGATAGAAGAGCAAATTTCTATGGCGTTGTCCTGGTCAATACATATCTCCGAATTTGTATGTTTCAGGGCTTCTTCAAGATGCCCCAAGGAAAGAGGTACACTGCCTTTATTTCCTGCTCCTTTCATCCCATACGCGATTTGTGGCATGCTTCCCCTCAACTAAAATTATTATACATATTTAAGTCTTCAAAGAGCTATAAATTAACAAAACAGATGCCTTGTTAATAATGGAATGCCGCGACATATTTTGTTTGATTGAGTCCCAGTGGTTGCTGTGGCAACAACGCCGCTCGGTATGTATGTATTTTCGCCTTTTTAACTGGGAAGAGGAAGGAAACTGTTGTAATGAATGAATGCTTTTTTACACAATAAGAAAGGAAGCGACAAACACAAGGAGAAAACTATGGATTAATTATATTTTTCATTTAAGGACGAAAACAAACGAATGAATCTCGGCTCGAAAATCTTTGACCAAAAGTCTAAAGAGATGGATTAATTTAAGGGGAGAAAAAAACATATGTTTTTGTGGTAAGGGTTTTACCACATATTTTAGCATGTTTTATTGAGGCAGTACTTAGTGAGGTCCTACAATTTAACGTGGGGTTCGAACCATGTGTTCGTTACAGCATATTGCAACTCACAGAGAGTTGACCCATATCTATACTAATTGGCAGGTAACTAAAGACGATTAGACGTCGCTTAACAAGGACATAGAGAAATTATTGAACACCAGAGTACATGGCATATAATTATTAGAGGTCTGGGGACCAGTAATTCCCAAATTTCTTAACTTAGGCACCGTTCTTCAAAAAAGGGAGCTCTCCTTCCAGGGTTGGTGGAGAGTACATGATTGATTGCATGGGATAAAGATGAGAAGGATACGAAAGAAAACCTAGTGAACTTCAAATGATGCAGGCAAGAGGTAATATACAAAAAAGGGAAAATATGAACTCCCTTAGGAAACCAAGAGGTAATATACACCACAAAAAGGCCAATATGAACTCCCTTTAAAGCAAGAGGCAATATACACCACAAATGGGCATATATAAACCCCTTACGAAAGCAAGATATAAGATACACCAAAAAGGGCAAATATGAACCCACTTATGGAACCAAGAGGTAATATACACGAAAACGAATTTGAACTCCTTTACGAAATCAAGCGGTAATATATACCACAAAAGCGCAAATATAAATGCCATTACGAAACCAAGAGATAATATAAACCACAAAAGGGCAAATATGAAGCCACTTATGAAACTAAGAGGTAATATACACCGCAAGAGGACAAATATGAACTCCCTTACGAGACCAAAGTGGTAATATACACCCCAAAATGGCAAATATGAACCCCCATACGAAACCAAGAGGTAATATACACCACTAAACGTCAAATATGAACCCCCTTACGAAACTAATCTATGGATCTATTTCATATGAAGTAAAGAGTTGAAAAAAGAGTTTAAAGAAGGTAATTAAGAATACAAGAAAAAATAAGCCAAATATGCAAAAAATAAGCCAAATATGCATAAAATATGCCAATTTTTTAACTCGTTATATTATAATAATATTTAGAAATATGTATTAATATTATAATAATATTTAGAAATATGAATTAATATGTCAATAATATTCATAAATATAATTCATATTAGAATAATATTTATAAATATGAATCTCAAAAGAACGTGATGAAGATTGAGGAAGGGAAAATATGCAGACGAGATATAGCAAGAGATCCCCTCTTGGCATTAGGGACAGGAAGGCACACAATCAGCTGCAGCATGGTCCCCCACAGTACACCTGACCCACTCTCGTCGGGCGAACAAAGGGAAGAGCTCAAGTGACAACGAAAAAGGAGAAATTTGATAGCAAAATCGCGAAATTGTTGCAAGAATCGAAGAATCCGGTCGGAAATTATCGATGGTAACGGACGTCTTGGTGTCTTTATCTCACTGTACGATACAATAACGTATCTGAAATACTATCATAAAACTAGTAGCGTTTAATGATTGATAGTAATTGTTATAAATATTAACATTTATGTATGTCACTTCGAGGCATTGGCGCCTCGAAAAGCGCCTGTCTGTCAACTATGAAAAGTATTGAGAGAGGAGGTAAGGCTTCGAGGCAAACTCGGAGGTATCGAGGGGATGGGTAGGAGCGAAAAACAGAAAGTAGATCATTCCACATCTTCGGAGCAAAAAACATAAAAGCACGATCACCCACCATGTATCACAGATGACTACGGGGTATAAGTAATAATGGCGTAAACCTCGGCCATAGAGATCTCAAGAGCAGGCATAGGTCCATATAAGAAGAAAGGTAAGAGGATGACGTGGCATTTAAGATAGAGGTGGTTAGATGAAGGACATTTAAGACGATGTGAGAACGGATGGTAAGCTAGTGCAGTTCACGGAGCATGGTGGATGCATTAGAGAATCGATCTTGGCAGGGGAGAACAGGTGCTGTTTAAGTTAAGGGGTTCGAAGAGCGGAAGGTGTAATCCAGCAAGAAGCCATCATGGTCAAAGTGACAGCGAATACGGCTAAGATTAAGTAGGAAACAAAGGGAATGCTGACATCAATTCGCACCATGAGTTTTGCAGTGTCGCCAAAAGGAACCAAGATGCCACTAAGGTTAAAAATGGGAGCAAATATAAATATTTTTGCAGTGAATTTTAGGGAATGTACATTCTTCGTTTCGTGTCGTTGAGCACTTGGGATGCAGATTGGGCTATGCTTTACTTTTCTACAGATCATTTTTTTGTTCAAAGCTTAACTACTGATGGGAGCTTACCCTTCCGCAGCCTAGCATGCATTTCGAAAGGTGGACTCCATCCACCACAACGCTCTCCGTTCGGTAATCGGTGCCTACCGCATGTCCCCCATTGAGAGCTTACTCTCGGGGGAGATGCAACTCGCTTTGCGCCGTGCACAGTTCATTATTCGCTTGTACGCGCGTGCCTGACCTCCCCCACCCCCCAGCCCAGTCGCCAATGGCTCTGACTGCATTCGTGAATGACTTCGACGATATCTATGGCAACGAGAGATGCCAATCATAGCCTAAGCTCGTTAGGTTTAGGGCTAAGAAACTCCTTCGAGAGCTGAGTGTAGTTGCCGCCAAGTCTCTACTCCCGAAACCGCCGAGCGTATTGCGTTCGAGCTTTTTGGAGCAAAATTCGTGGCACGCTGGTTTCGTGCTAGTGTACACGGATGGCTCCAAGTCCCATGAAGGGGTCGGTTTCGACGCCTTATCGGCTCTTTTTGAAATCACCTGGGCTCGGTCAGGCCCTGCATCTGTCTTCACGACCGAGCTGGTTGCTATGAACCGCTCGGTACGGGAGATAATGCGTCGAGCCCAGTTTGGATACCGGATTGTGATCTTTAGCGACTCACAAAGCGCCCAGAGTACTCTCATGGCATTGGAATCTCTACACCCCCTGGTTCGCCTCATCCGTGACGCCATAGTCGCTCTTCCTCACACCGACTACATGGCAGGAATCAAGGCTGCCCTCCGAGCTGCCTAGCAAATAAGATGCGAGAGAGCCGAGGCGAACTTAATGTTGTGTGCTATTTAGCCGCCTTTGTTCCCATGGACGTACCCCCCCCCCCCCTCCAATACCGTTTTCTGTCGTCTTGAATTGGGCGCACTCGCAAGACGGACTCACCACAATTTGATGGAGCGTTCTCCCTGCATTCTACTGCGACGGTGCGTTGTCCCCCGACTATTTAGCACATTCTTGTTGGATGTCCCAGTCTGAGTGATCTTCGCGTACGTTACCTGTAATGGTACCGGAACGAACGGAATCGCTACCCCTTGTCTCTTCTATTCGGGACGGGTTAAAAAAATACACATGTTTACTATTCAACTTTTTGGAGGAGGCTAGCCTCCTTCATTTCATTTGACTCTCTTTGGTGTTGGTCTGATGATCCTGCGCTGAGGTGAGGCTGGACTCCCCTGACCCCGAACCGTATTTCCTTCTCCTTCTTGCTTGCTTTTGTTCCGTTTCTTTTATTTTGTAAATTTTGTATGTTTTATAATTTTTTATTTTGTTTGGTTTGTTTGGTTTTCTTTTTGTGAATTTTAAAGTAGCCGAGTACTAGACTTAAATTTTAATTACTGCGACTTATGCCCTTTGTGGCAGTCTCCAGAGGGGCACCAGACAAACAATGAAGGACAACTGAAACTATCCATAGTAGCCATTTCCTCACTCTTTCCCTTCGGAGGAATTAAACTGAGGATGAACCGTGGCAGCGCCCGAAGATCAAGACTCAGCTCCCAATGAACTAATAATACCCGAAGAGGGTACTTAACTCGAACACTACCAGGTCTCCTAACTATGAAAACTATCCCAATTAACTCAATCTCACCATAAAATACTCCCAATCAAGCTTAAGAAAACAAAAATACGATGAAGACACCAAACAGTAAAAAAAAAAATGCTAAACTATAATAAACAAAGTGTTAAACTATAGCGAAGTGCGCCAAAGGAAAATCCAAAGTGAACCCAACACGTGTAAGCAAATTTGATACAGACAGACAAAACACTCACTACAAACAAATAAACCCGAACAAAGATACCCGGGATAAACCTCTAACACATATTAACATAAGGGAATGAATGTTACAAAATACACGTGAATGCAACAGTGACTAAATGAATACAGATATTAGACGGATCTTCCGACAGGTTAAAAAAAAGATCGTAATGAAAGATGAATAATAGAGAGAGGTATAAGGATAGGCGGCTCTCCCGTCACCTATGGAGAGGTTGCGATGAAGACTAGATGGATGAAAGACGAATGAGAGATAGGAAAATTATTGACTCGTAGTTCGGATGCCTCGCTAATCAGTAGGTCCAAATAATGGATATATTTCAGTTTTGTCTTCTATCCCCCTGTACGTAGGAAGAAAGTAAACTTAGATCAACCTTTTCACAGGGAGGGATTAACAGAGTAGCATATAAAAAGGGCCCGCGCTTTAGAGGGCCCTGCCCTTAGAAATTACAACCTATTTGGTGAAATCGACATCTGGCAACATACTTGCTTACATGTCAGGATAGGAGTATCTTTAATTAAGCATCATTATATCTATGCGATTAAATATTCTCACATATCTCAGATCATTTTACTCATAATTTTCTGGATTTATTATGATGACAGAAATTTAATATTTACCTGTTTCATGAGCTCAATTGCTTTCGATTGTGTCAGACTCCTCACCACGATTTGTTTACATAGCTTCGTAGCAAAACTTATAAAAACTCTATGCCTTGTACTTGTGAAAATGACACAACTCTCCTTTGGCCAAGGAAATATATTTAGGACTGGTAAGTGGCTCATCCAGGAATGACCTTCAGATATATAGAACATTGCCCAAAGTTTTGAGATTACTATATTTTTTTCATATAAGAAAATTAATAGAACTTAACAAACGTTGTATTTTAGTATGTTTATATCATAATCGGAAGGTAAAATATAAAAAATTAAAGCCTAAGCCAATTTTATTAATAAATATGTAGTCCATTGATGCATGCACTCAATATTTATAATGATGTCGTTTGTTCTTCTTGTTCAGGACTGGTCTTATTCGTTTTGACATAATAGAGACCAAATTTGTGATAATATTTTAACAGATATTGTTCCATTTATATTCAATAAGCACCTGTAACTGCTCACAAATGGATGGCTTCTCTTTTTTAACCACCAGTTTGACTTTAGCCCTAAATTATCAATTAGGGTCAAATCTGGCGAATTTATGGGCCAAAGTCTGAAAAGTTTGATGTTATTTTCAGCCAAGAACTTTCTTATTTTTGTGACAAGGTGCGCCATCAGGGTGAAAAATACAGTGTTATCATCACCAAACTGGTCCTGAACAGTTAAGAAGCATAATTTTGGTATCATGTTTAGTTCATGGCATTGTTCTTGGACAAAATTGTTAGTGCTACAGTTCCTTTAAATGAGAAGCAGCTGCAGATATGGAAAGTATCTTAATGCTTCAACGTGGGCACGACACAGAGCGAGCAAAAGCGCTCCCCATTTCTCCTACTAAGGAGGATCTTTCAGAAGCTCCAAACAAGCAAAAGAGAGCTTCATTGAAGAATATCACCACGCTTTAGTCTTCATCTACATCACGCCTGCTTATTCCCAATAGTGAGCAAGCTTGGCACTGGAGGCAACCCGATCTTTGAGCTAGAACCTCACCAAGAGGCGATCTTGGAGTTCATTTGAATCTCTTGAGCGTCCAGAAGACTTATTCACAGGAATGGAACAAGTCTTTTTAATTTCATTAATGAACCTAAAAAGATGGTGTTCTTTAGGATCATTAGCAACTATCTCCTTACATTCCAGGCCGCTTTGGTGCAGAGCAACTCTGGTTACACGCTTTACTTTCGAAAGAACCATTTTTGGAATTGAAAAAGATTCAAGGACTTATTTTCGCAAAAAATATTACGAAATATACTATAATTACGCAACATTACTTATTTAACCCATATTTGCGATCGATTTCGCTTTTTGATCGAATAGCAAAGCCCTAGAGACTGAAACTCGCCTACAACAAGGACAGACCAGAGTGCAATTTTATATTCAGCGAAGGAATGCAGTTTTCTTACTACTTTGGAAACGCTGACTTTTTAATAAACTTTCAAAAATGTAAATATTGAAATAATTATTCATAGAACGTAAATTTTAAAAACGAATGAAAAAACAAAAATATATACTAGTTTCAAAACTTTGAGACATGACTGTACATAATAATAGCCTCATATTTCCTTTCGTTGGTATTGTGGCACTCCAAGCTTGTGCAGAATTTTTGCAATATCTATAAAGTACACCAAGTCCTCTCTGCAGAGAAAACGGAGGTACTCTTGATGTCTGTTGCGGTAAAAAATGACGCGAGCACTGTCAGAGAGATTTTTTTTCAACTTCAATTTGAATTCGAACAGTTCGGCACAGAACATTGACAATATAAGATCCCGAACTAGATCATTTAGGTTTTGGGGGGAGAAAGATGTGGAGCATCATCGTCAAAAACCACTTATTTTTCATTTACTTCAACACTAAGGAATCTTTGTCACTAATGTCAGGAATCTCTAAAAACAGGTAATGGAATTTCATAACAACGTGCTGATTAAAGATCAGGATACTTGAGGCTGTTCGGGTTCTTGAGGTTAATCCCAGTCAAATCAATAGCACATAAGTAGCAGTTAGTGCCATGGTTTGTTGGATCCCTCCAAACCATGGGAATTCCAAACTTCAGACAACTCTTCTTGCCCTTGGTCAAACGACGAAGATACTCGGTGTATGTCTTGCATACAATGTGTGGCACTCAAGCTTTATTCTAGTCACCAAGCTCCATACCATAATAAGCATGGTAAGCACGCTTTATGAAACTTATGACTGTATTCCTGTTAAGAACAACGGAGTATTCGCTATAGATGTAGCAGAATACATCGAGTTTATTTTTGCAAGATCTTCTGGCCGAATCCATTTCATTCACCTGTAAAAGAAAAATACCAGTTATTCAAAATTTTCCGCATGTAAACTCTTCAGAATTTGCTTAGTAAATAAATTAAAAATAGACATAATATAAATAGAAAATACTCGTACATGTAAAAAAAAAACGTAAAAGAAACATCATTTGCAGATAAATAAAAAAAGTTAACCTGATTAAGCAAACCAATGTGATTTTTGGATTCAGCACATAAAAGTTGTCCAAATCAGCCAAAAAAACTTGTACAATAAAGTTGGTGTTGGCTAGTGTAATATATTTCTATTCTTTTTTAAAGGTTGCAACATACTTACTTTCAATAACTGATAGTGGAAGTTTATTCCAGTGGTCTACAACTCTATTGGCAAATTTATATTTTCTGACATCTCTATTAAATCCTCTTTTTTAAGCTTAAATACCCTTGTGTTGTACAGTCCTAATCTAGATCAAAAAGTTGCTCTGTTTTGACTGAGACAATTCCTTTTTTCATCTTAAAAATCTCTATCACACCCCTTTGCATATTCAGTATTTTAAGTCTTTCTTCATAGGTCTTGTTTTCCAGATCCGTTATCAGATTTGTAATCCTTTTTTGAATGCTTTCAAAAATATCTTCATCTTTTTTAAAATTCAGAGAACACAGCTGAGCACCATATTCCAGGTGTGGTCTGTCTAGAGATTCATACAATGGCAGTCTTAGATTATTGTTTTATTAGTAAAATTTCGGTTTTTTAGACCAGGTATTATATTTGCTGTAGTATATGTATATGAAGGGCGTCTGGAAATTTACTGTGCAGTGAAAAAGGGCTTAGGTTAGGTTTTAATATAAGTGAAGTTTTATTTACGATATTGCAGTTTCTCCTAAGGAGAAGCAGGTATTGTTCCCTAAATGCCTCAAGACAAGTCTGCACACGTCGTAGGATATTGCGTTTTACGTTTCGTAATCTGTCCATTACAGCAAGAAAACATCTCTGTACATGACAGTGAATATTACCTGCATAAGTTTAAGTAAACATTTCGCCCAGACACAGTTAAGTGAGAGTTTTAGCGCAGTTCCGTACTAGCCTTCTCATAATGGTGTTGACGATTCGGCACCGAATATTTGTGATTGATTATGTGTTCTTTAACGATGAGAAATTCACAGACATCGTGCAATCAAAGTTTTTTTTAATTTCACGATGCACAAGTACCCCACCGTAATGCCTTGCGAAATTTGATAACAAAATTTCGCAAAACGAGCAGTATGGCAGAAGCTCCCCGAACTGGTAAGGCTTCAACCTGAGAGGACAATGTTGAGATCTAGGAAATGATTCTGAAGAGTCCAAAGAAGTTTTTAAGGCGATTATTCGAGCAGGTCCATTTAACAAAGAGTTCAGCGCACAACATTGTGCGGAAGAAGTTAAAGTTCTTTCCATATAAGGTATCCGCATAGTGCATTAGTTGAGAGAGCATGATAACCAGTCCAGCGTTGATTAGTGCAATAGCTTTCAGAACTTTTTGTCGTGAAAAAGGTGAGGACATCCTTGATGTAACCTTCATCTTTCATCTTTCCAGATACATGAAAATTCTCATGAACTAAAAAAAAATTCCTCTATACGATCATAAGGTTATGGTGTAGAGGAATTATAACATAACGCCACCCAGAGGGCCAAGTGAACATATATATTAAAATCCCTCTTCGGGGAGAGCGAGAGAAATGAGGGGCGTGCGAACGTTAGTCGTCTGACTAACAGTCAAACTGCCGAAGGGCTCTGATCTCCCCACCGAGTGGGTAGTTGAGTCAGGCTGCAGAAACAAGGTAGCCGCAAAAGGCCATTAAGCAGATGTCAAAAGATCCGATTACCTACGAGGTCAGGAGACCCGCGGTCCGAGAGCCAAAAAGTGGTGTCAGATAAAAAAGACACCCTGGAGAAATAATATGACGGTTATCGGTGCATCTCATTAAGAAGCAGACCTGGGCTCCGTGGTGCCCCCCCCCCCTCCCCTCACCCCTCGCGCTCCACTCTCTGAAACGCGAAGAATCGTGAAAAATCCAATATAGCGACATCCGTTAACCCTTGTTCCTTTCAAGGTCATGTAAGTCCAAATGGCTATATATATTTGTTGTGATTAAGTAGGATTTTAATGCTGTACCCAAGCTAACTAAAGGAGAGATAATATTTAGTGACTCCTGTCATATTTTTAGTTAGATTAGTGGAACGTAAATTGTAGCTAAATGCTGTACTAAGAGGTCTCCATAAATTAACTAACTGGCAATTGGTTTATTTACGTGAAGCCTACTTTGCTTTAATCAGGAGTTGCATCAGGAATAGTCCCTTATTCAATTCTAGCGAACCATGTTAACCTTTTAGAATTCAGTGGAAATATTTGAGTTAATTGATAAATTAAAAAGATATATATTTTTTGGTTAATTCTTGGTGTTTCACTAGATCCTTACGTGTTGACCGGCTCTTTCATTAGAACGGATTAAACGCTGTGTTACTCTCATAACTACAGTAATTAAAGAGTCCACTCATCCAATAGAGGAATTGTTTCCCTTCCTAAGTAGTAGTGTTAGACTAGCGCGCTAAAGTCATTAAATATATAATTATCTGACAATAAGAGGGACACAACAATACCTCGACACGGGGGATGGTGTACTTTAAATCATACGCGTATCCTTGGTAAATTTTTCTTCGACGACACCATAAACGTAGAACGTTACCGCACTCACATTCTGGAACCATTCGCAGACCAGCTCATTAAGCATGAGCTTGAAGAAGGGCGGTTTTAACCAGACAGGGCAACTGCACATACGGCCCGTGCATCACTACAGTTTTTCAAAGACTTCTTTGCTAATTGCAGAATCTGCCCTACTAGGTCTATTGACTACAGACTCATGTGTTTTCATCGTTGGGGTACACTAAAGGAACAGGTATACGAGAATAATCCATACAATATGAAAGAGTTGAAAACAGCAATTATCCAACATACCGAACAAATCACTGCGGCCACCCTCAAGAATGTGTTCGATAATATGCAGCGATAGGTGCAGAAATGTCTTTAGGCCTTTGTGGGACATTTTCAGTATTTACTGAAGGAGAAACTACATTATCGTAAATAAAACGCGTAAAATAATTTCACTCAGAAGATGGTCGAACATGACCGCAAGCTCAGTTGAAATAAATTATGAATATTGGAACCCTTATTTATAACCTTTCCTCAGTCAAAAAAAGTATAATAAGAAAAGTAGAGAAGCGAAGAAACAAGTTAATCAAACCTCCGTTGGACCTGGTTTTTAATAAGCATGCAAAAAAGAAATACTTACTTCTACCAATGATACTAATTCTTTAATGACGTCGTTTCAGACTCCATGCCTATCTTCAGGGTCTGATAAAGTGAGATCATTATCAATAAAAATTCAAATATAATATATTACGTATTAATATAAATTAAAATAAAATTAGATAGAGTGATCCTTATTTAAATGGGAGGAAGGGAAATTGGGAAGAAAAGTGGAAGAGTAACCTTCCGGCTTGAAATACGAGAGAAACTCAACTGAATAAGTTAAGGAGGGAAAGGAGTAAGAAACACGATGGGGAAGAAGATAGAGGAGAGGAGAGTTAAACTAAGAGGAGCGGGATAGCAGTTTTGTCATCATTAAGGGAAGGCTTTAATATTTTCATACATGGACTCTAAAATACGAATAGAAATCTCATTGTTATATTGTTTAAGGACTTTAAAGCTTTCAGCGAACGACATCGGTTTTGCATTGTATAATGTAAATTCTTGTGGCTGATATTTCCTTATGGTTCAAAGGTTTGCCTCTCCTATTACTGATGTCTAAGTGAGTCACACGCTGGCACCCAGAGAACGAACGGTGCTGCCTACGTGCCTCGATCAAAGCGACGAAAAATGAAATGATAAACCAGGCAACTGTATGGTAAAGATACATAGAATGAGTCATTGGTGATAGTTCTAATGGGTAGGTAACCTGCAGAGCTAGGCGTTGCGGCAACGAGTGGCGACTTTGCGACTTTGTCGCACTATGAATTTCTAAGTCGCAAACGTTTTGAAAAAGTCGGACTAAGCAAAGTCGCACCGCCAATTTTCCGCAACTTTGAACAGGAACAAAGACGAGTTTTTTTTAAAGAAATTTCCGCGGATGTTTTAAGCCGTTTTAAAGCCCGATTTGGCTAAAAATATCAAATTTGAGTTGGTAACAGCTAACTTTATTTTATCTGATTTTTAACTTTCCCTTTTATGATAAATTAAATTCTTCACCTTATATGAGACTGACGTTATATGAAACTACCTAAACGTACCCCCCAAAAGTTTGTCACTTTGAATTTAATTATAGATTAGTAAAATTACATACACCTTTTAGGCGTGAATCAAGTTTTAAACCTGTCTTGTCAGTTAAAAACGTTCGAGAACGTGTTATGCCTTGCGGCGTTCATCGTGCGAATTAATCTCATTTTCTCGCATTTTAATATGTGTTTATAGTTTTCTTGTGACTGAGACGAAAAAAAATACTGTGAAGTGTAAGAAGTAATTAAAATCTAACAGCATTCTACCTTTAACATGCCTAAAATTAAACAATAAAGTAAAAATTGGGCCATCGTACGTAGACTAGGCCTTGGTTCTAAATTTATAGATCATATTGATATAGCCTATTAAACTCACATAGTTTTATCTTTCTTTAAGTCCATTAGGCCACCCTATGAGCTTATAAAATCTCGATTGTTTAGTAACTTAAACCGGTAAAGGTTAAAAGTGATGTCCTTCGCCGATCTGAATCTCTTATTTCATCATTTCTTTCTTTTCCGACGCCACCCTGCGGCGAGTGGTTGTAGCATGGGTGTTTTTCACTAACTTTCTTCTTGTGGCTTTTATTGTAGCTTAATTTATTATTAGTTACTGAAAATTCTTGTACAGATTGGAAAAACTGAGACATGGACATGGATAAGTTTGTGACAAGAAGCGGGGATAGGAGCAGAAGTTTTTCTGACGACAGTGCAGCCAGTAGTAGCTTCAGGAGCAGCACTCCTATCTTAGGTGAGAGCAGTGACAGGGATAGCCACATGCCTTTTTTGTACCTGAGACTCTAACCGTGGGAGATAAGGAGACAGGGGAGGCTGGCGACCAGAGCTCGGAGGGCAACGAGGAGGCCGGCCGGGGACGTCCATGGGCCAAGATTCCCCCCCTGGATGAGGCCAACTTTGAGGAGCTTGTGTTCCTCAAAGGGAACATGGATCTCTTGGAGGAGGAGATGTGCCAGGGTCACATAGAGGATGGAGATGACCTGTAGATATTAGTTTAGGCTGTGTTTTAACCAGTGGTGGGCGCGATAACGAAAGAATGTATCACGATAACCGATAAATCGATAACGATAACCTTATCGGCGATAACCGATAACTCGCGATAAATTTATCGCCCGATAAGGTGATAACCGATAAATCGATAAATCCAAAATTACGATACTAGCGATAACGATATTGATATTTTTAAATAAAAAAATCGATAAATCCAAATCTTTATTTTTATATTTATCTTAGAAAACTTAGAAAAGTCTTAGAAAAATCTTAGAAAAAACTTCAACTTCAATGTTTATCCTGTCTCTTCACTAATGAAAAGTACTGTTTGAAGTAGAATAACTAAATTTGCACATCCACAGTCTAGACCAGGTTCTGCAGCATGTTCCCTTCGTAAACATGAGTATGTTGAAGTTTTCATCCGACAAGGAGCTCCGCTTAGCCCTGATGATGTCCTTGCCAAGGGAGAAAAAGCGCTCTACTGTGGCGCTGCTCGGCATCGCCATGTTGTACCTCAAGGATAGGTCAATGAGGACCTTCCCACTGTTAAAGGCTGGGTCTGCCAGACTGGCTGTCCCTTTGGCCTGCAGCCACACATTCACAATTTGAGCAGCCTTGGACTTGGTCGACCTGTGATGACCCCTAGTGTCATCCTCCTCATCACAAATGCTCGTGTAGTAGTCCTCCGTCCCCATGTCCTCGCTGCTGCTGGCGGTCTCCAGGTCAGCACGCCACAAGATCTCTTCCACCTTCCTCTCCATCATGGACTTGACCTCTGACCTCTTGGCCATTCTTTCCTCAAAAGCCCCCATCCACTTGAGGTGAAACTTGGGGTGGAAGGCAGTGACCAAAAGACACTCTTCATCCTCAAAGGTGACGGCGAACCTCCTATCCATGGCAGCGAGGAGGGTGTTGACCAGGGGCTCGCAGAACCGGAGGATGCCGCTGGTCATCAAGTTGACCAGCTTCTTCTTGGTCACAATGAGGGTGGGGATCAGGTAACCCAGGTAGCATTTCTTCTCCCCCTGGATGTGGTCCAGTGCATTGGCGACAGGTGCCATGACCTGATAATTGAAATAGACAAATAGTATTTATTATTTAATTAACTAGTTTTAAAATAGAAGCATAAGCTAAAAAGTAAAAAACAATAAAGTATCGAGATAACGCACAACTTATATTTAGTTTACTTACCTTAGCATATTCTGACATGAAGTCAATGTGTTTCTGGACAAACACTGTCAGATTCCTCTGTTGGTTCATGCACCTGTGCAGCTGGTCTTTCTTCTCATCCAGCACTTTGTTGAGGACCACCAGGTTGTCATAGAGGCTGTAGGAGAATCGGCCCTCTCCCTTCTCTCTCAGTTGAGACACGGGACGTTGACCGCAAAACATCTGGGCCATGTAGGCACCTTGGGTCAATCTCGTAACCACAGCCCCTCGCCCCTATAAAAAGCAGAACGGTTAAAACTGCAAGATCTCCCCTAAGAGTGTGTATTCAATTTCACCTCAAGTGCGAAATTGGAGACGCGCTTCTCTCAAGTTCGAAGGCCCAGCAGGACCAGAGGCAAGACTTCCTGACAAAAACTGTTGGAGTAAAAACAAAACCCTCCTGCGGCCCGTCCACAAGCCACCCTCCATCCTGCCTCTACCCCAGTGGGGTGACGGTATATATACCAAAAACTTGAGAAAAACGTGGTAGAATACGTGAGTCAACAAGGCTACGAAGTCCCCGGAAAGAGGCCGGGCTACCAAAAGAAGGGACTAAGAAGCAGCTCATCCTCGAGCTAGTTCCTAGGTATCAAACTGAATTTTAAGTTAACTTGTGCAAGTTCAACCTATTCTCGTCAGAGAAACCCCCCTCCTCTATCCTGCTGTATCCTAAAGCACTGAGATAGGCCTCGCCCTTGAGAAGAAGCTCATCCTCGAGCTAGTTCCTGGTTATCTAACCGAACTTTAAGTTAACTTGTCCAAGTTCAACTTCTTCTCGTCAGCAAAACCTCCCCCCTTATCCTGGTGTAGTACAAAACACCGAGATATTCCTTGCCCTTGAGGAATACCGAAACGAAAAAGAAAAAGCTCCTCCTCGAGCCCGTTTCCTGGTGGTCACACCGAACGTCAAGTTAACTTGGTTTAAGAACCAAGTTCAACTTACTCTCGTCAGAGAGACCCCTCCTATCCTAGTGCATCCTAAAGCACAAGGATAGTCCTCGCCCTTGAAGAAGACTCATACGCACCAACTCCTTCCATCACTCGGTCCTTCCTGTACCACGACAGAGGCTGTTCCACCTTGTTTTGGTAGGAACAGTGAGTCGCCTGTTTATCGCCTTGTACAGTCTATCCGCAAACACTGTACTTGTTCCTGAATAAAAAGAGTTTTGCATTATTTCATTATTTGCATTATTGCTGAAATATTTTTCTTTTTTTCTGTTTTCATTTAAACAATTTATGGCTTACCCTGCTTGTTCCACAGTTCCTGGGCCTTGGCAATGGCGCTCATGTATGCCTTCTTGAAGGCTCCAGGCATATGCCTCTCCTCTATGTCGGCGCTGGCGACCAGGTTCAGTGTGTGCGCCGCACACTTGTGCTGCCTGGTCAGCTTGATGATGCCGTCCTCGCTGCCCTTCTCCATGTCATCAAACGCGATGAACTGAAAAAAGAAATATTTAACTTATCTAATAAATTGTCATAAATGCATCATTTTAAAATTTTAAACCATTCTTTGAAGTACCCTTTACATTGTATAGAGTACTATTCAGTGTATTCTACACACCTCTGGCTCTAGGCTCCCTGGGCCCTCTTGAGGGTGAGCGATGAGCTCCTCTAGGTGGGCGTCCGCAGGCTCAACCTCAGCCTCAGGCTCAGGAGCGCGAGCCTCCTCTTCCTGGTGGTCATCCAGATCAGAGACAAATTGAACAAATGCTTTTTGAAAATTGGCAGCATTGTCTGTGGTTGTCCTGAAACAAATAAAAGAAAAAATTGTTTTTAAAATGTATTATTATTTACTAATATTTAGTTATAGACGATAATTTTATTCCATCAGCTATCGCTATTTCATTTAACTTACAATATTCAAGAATTCTGAAACAAAAAATATAATCACTTACATGGTGACCTTGTCCTCTATCCCAAACTAGCTGTGGATATTTTCCATGACCTGGGCGAGTACATCATGGGTGTGGCTCCCCATGATTATCTCGCAGGCCAGAACAGCCATCTTCCTATCCATGGTGTTTGGGCCCAGCTAGTGCACAGTCATACCCAGGTACCCCTTCTTGTTAACTGACCAGCAGTCAGCTGTAGTGCCCACCCACTTAACTTGCTCCAGTTTGCTAGAATGTAAGCATAACGGTAATTGCCCTTATTAATCATTATGTATTGGAGTTAATTTTCACTACAATATATAATACAATATTGATTATTGACTATATATAGCGTGATTTTATAGTACAATAGTAAGAATATTTGAATACTGTTTCTTAGTTTCTTACCTGGTGAGACTCTCCTTCATCTCCTCATAGGTTTTGAGGATCCTCCTTCCCAGTGTCCTCCTGGAGGGTACCTCTTTCTTAGAGTTGAGAGTGTGAACCATGTCCTTGAAGCTCTGACTGTCCACAATCTGCAGCGGCAGCATGTTTTCCACCACAAACCTGACAATTGTCTTGTCGACGGTGGACTGCAGGACGGCGCTGCCCTGGGCCATGATGCCAAAGGTCTCGGCGATGGACATCTGCCGCTGCTTCTTGCTGGTTGACCCGCTGTCGTCTGACTGACCGGACCGGTTCCTGCTGCGGCCGCTAGTCCTAACGTTAGCCTTGCAAGCTTCATCAACTTGATTTGACATGTCACGATGAATCCTGTTGAAGTGGCTCTTCAGGTTGGCTTTGGTGCCCCTGTTCACCTTCACATCAGTGATCTTGGGCAGGCAGGACAAGCACTAAAAGATATAGCTGTCGCCAACCATCTTCTTGTACTTCATCCACTTGCCAAGGAATGACCAGGGTGACTGAGGCGCAGCCTCAGTGCGCTCAGAGTCAATAGACTCCGCTGAGTCTCTTTGGATTGATGCGGGCACAGTCTCTTGCGACGCCATCACTAATTTAGTACTATAAAATATCAAAGCACTGCACTACTAAATTACAATAAAAATAGGATCAGTTTAGAATAGGGGCGTAACTTCGTAAGTATTCAAAACGTTAATAAACGGATATTAAAGACTAGCACCGAATAGTACATGCATCCATATACACGTGCACAAAAAAATTAGAACGGAAGAAGCACAGGAACATAGGGGAAAAATCATCAAAGAACGCGTAAAACTGGTAGCGCGCAGGAGCAACACCTCGTGCCCTCTCGTCCAACAGCTGGTGAGAGACTGAAGCTGAGCAAACGTTTTGAGAAGACGTCAAGACCAGCCGCCTAGCACTCCGTTCAGTATACGTTCGGTTCCCACCTCGGACCTACCTATTTCTTCCTTCAAGGCACGCGCGGCTCACCCCTGTGCTAAACTTGAACCAAAAACTGAAATTATCGATTATCGCTAGTTTGGAACCAAAAGTATGGGCGATACTGATGAATCGATAACGCGGGGGAAAAAAATATCGGATAACCGATAATCCGATATCGTTATTGCGATAAATTAGCGATAATTTATCGCGATAAACGCCCACTTATGGTTTTAACTAAAAAGTAAAAAAATATGTTTTTCTGCCTTATAAAAGCATGTTTATGTTATCGCGCTAAAGTTTACTTTGTAATTTAGCGGAGTCGCAGTCGCAAGTCGCACTGGGAGGCCAAAAATAGAGTCGCAAAGTCGCAGTCGCAGTCGCACCAGAACCGGCGGCAAAGTCAAAGTCGCACCTGAAAAAGTTAAAGTCGCGCCCAGCCAATAGTATGAGCCCAGATTGTTGGTTTAAGATTGTCTTAAGTAGATTGTCGTATAAATTACTTGGAAATGATTGTTTTTGAAGAAATCGCTAAGGAAGTCAAATTCTTTATGGAGTGACGAGTAAGTTGAGGATAAGTGATAAGCACGGTGAAGTAGTGTTTTTATAGAATTGATTTTGAAGAGTTGGTCGCAGAAGCTGGAAAAAAAATGATCCTTATCCAGTGAAGGCTGGTTTTCGATAAACGTGGGTGTTCACTTTGTTGCCGGACTTATCTATCAGTAATTCAGAAATACAACGACATTATCATTTTCAAATTCAAGGATTAATTTGATGTTGGTGTGCAGTGCGTTGATATATTTTTAAAAACTGTTTGCTTGTTCTTTATTGCGAAATATGGCGAAGTTGACATCTACCATACAGCAATATTAAACTGGGGCAAAACTTTAGGGACATTTATAAAAAATCTTATGTTCCATGTTTGTCATGAAACTTTTGGCAACAATGGTAGAAACGAGGAAACCCATACCAAGGATGAAAAATCACCCTTGGTCACCAAACCAATCACAACATCTACTTACACTAGGGATGGACATCCTCATTTACCCCCACATCTCAACCAACAGCGAAAATGAGACAAAAAAATTAAATTATATAAATACAAAAAAAAGCTGTCTAAATAATTATAAAGACAAGAAGAAGAGAGCATAGAAGTCGACACAAGAGAGCAAGAATGGAAACACTCAATATTAACATAAAAAAGAAAGGAGAAATGATAGAGGAAGATAAACGCTCTTCCCAAATATTTGCAGAGTTAATAACCATCGGAGTAGACATGCCCGTGAACACACGATTTCCCAGGTGAAAACATCAGGTGAGATTTGGTGAAGAACCGTTCTTTACTTAAAAGAAACCATTAACTAGATAACTAAACTAAAATGAGACACCACCAAATGGGATATTAAACCAAAAAGTGAACAACCACAAATCGGAAAAAATATCCCAAATTAAGACCAGAAATCATCAAAACCCCTAAACAAGACTTTGTGACTCGACAGCCGAACAAATTAAACGTAAGTGATCTAACCAATCGAAAAGAATTTTTTCCAATAGTGTTAAAGTGTAGAGTGTTCAATTAAAAATTAAAATGGTTATCTTGTGAAAATACAAGTGAAACTAGTATAAAATAAGTGATGAAATAAAAGTGAAAATGTTGAAATTAAAAGCATTGCAACTATGGATCACATATAATAATTTGAAATATAGTAAAATGCCTATACAATATAAACGAACTACGTAAACAAACATACAAACCGATAAAAGGCAAACTAAAATGAAAATGTTGAGATTAAAACCATTGAAACTATGGATCACACACAATCATTTGAAACAGTAAAATGCCTATACAATATAAACAAACGACGTAAATAAACATACAAACCGATAAAAGGCAAACTAAAATGAAAATTTTGAGATCAAAAGCATTGAAACTATGGATCACACACAATCATTTGAAACAGTAAAATGCCTATACAATATAAACAAACTACGTAAACAAACATACAAACGGATAAAAGGCAAACTAACAACCAGAGCTGGGCGTTAAATGCATTGAATGTATTTAAATACTAAACACTAAATACCTGGAAGAAATTTATTTAAATATTAAATACATTTGTAAATACATTTAAAATACATACACATTTTAACAAATGTGTTGTGATAATCATGATAAACAAAATAAAATGCTTAATAAAGGATAATTTCCGATTAAGCAATTATATTTTTAGTACATCAAAAAAACAAAAGGACTTAGAACTTCCAATGTAAATCCAGTGAAGTATTATACTTATCATATCGTTAATCTATCATATCATTTGTGTAACTAACACTTAATGAGTAAATGGAATCAACATGAATATAAAACCAGAGGTGGGCGGTCCGTTTATGTCTTTAATCGGACTCGCATTTCGAATCGGACTAACCCCCGTTAAACGAATCGGATAATCACAATCGGACTGCCGAAAATTTAAAGCGATTTGCGATTAATCCAGGTCGACGTTGTCTTTGTTTTTTCGCAATAGCGGTTTCTTAATTCATTTTTCTAGATTTTTCTCGTTTTATTCTATTCTATTCATACTTTCGTATTTTCTCTATATTATAATGCGTAAAATATCATGATTAATTATTAAATCATATGTAATAAAAAGGTTATATTTTACAAGTATAAAGTAGGTATAATACGTGTTTAGTTTTGGTTTTTCGTACGCGTCTCATATCGATAGGTTAAGTGACGCGCCGCACCAGTTTAGAGCCAGTCGTCGTGAGACCAACCTGCTGCTGCGCTGCTCCCTTGTCACCACTTGTGAACGCTTCGAAGTAATCCTTCTGTTTTCATTTACTTTCTATTGCGAACCCCAACGGCAGTAAGTTGCACCATTAATATTTGCATTTAGTATTTCTATTTCGGTCTAATGATATTCATATGATCATATTTAGACTATTAGTTTCATAAAGTAACGATAAATCAAGCTTAAAGTTCGGTGAATTAGCCATTTCATACAAGTTTCATCATGTATTCGTGCACACCGGCTTCTTACTTGTTGCTAGTTAGCATTTATTTGTACATTCAACTTAGCATTTATTTGTGCGTTTCGTAATTTTGTTTCTAAATACTGAATTTCTGTACAGAATTTAGCGCGTGCAAACGAAGTAGCCTTGTCGAAGACGGAGTTTTATTCACACCCTTGATAACGGACGAAGACGCGTCCCTTACATCCAGTATGGAGAGATTTCTGACTACCCAGCCCAGGAATAGAAACACCAGCGGCGCAAACCAGAAGTCCCTGGGCTCCCAGCACCGTGACCAGGCGGCGGCGGTCAACGACAACATTATCGGAGGGGGGTGGGGGGCGTGGAGGACATCCTGCCCCTTCCGCTGAGGAACATCGCCTGTTCTTCAAGGTCGTGGACAACAACAAGGCTAGCTGCATCAAGTGCTCAAAGATACTCAAAATTCAGCAGGGAACAACTTCACCCTGAAGGTGACTTTAAATTTATTTTATTTAATAATTTATTAAAAGACCTTTTCTCCAGGATTCATAATTATTTGACAAAGACTAAACAGGCTAAAAGTTAGGCATTTATTTTTAGTTTTTACTATATGAATTTTAATTTATTTTTGTTTTTACTTTTTAGATACACTACCAGAGGTACCACCTTGGTCAAGTCCACAACCTCAAGGCAGCTCTCGAGGGTAAAAGCATTAAATTACCTTTAGAAACATTAAAAATCGCTTTAAAAACATTGAATCGCTTTTAAAAATATCGAATCGCATTTTTTAAATTTAATCGAATCGGATAATTGATAATCGGACTTAGATTTTTGGCACCCGAATCGGATAATCGAATCGGACTTGGCGAGCTGGCGAATCGGTAATCGCTAATCGGACTTCGTTTTTTTTCGAATCGCGCCCACCTCTGTATAAAACAAATGTTAACAGAAGGCATCTTATGAACAAGTTCTACTGTATTTCGCGGTTGCTGCGGAGCAAAACCAATCTTTAAAAAGTTTTGGCTGAAAGAGAGTTTCTTTTGGAAGCCAGAGTGATTCCAGCAAATGAGAATAGCCGCTCAACCGGTGCTGGAGATGGGCAGTGTTGTGTTGTAGCGTAAGAACAGTTTTTTTTATGATAGGATGTTTTCCCAAACGGTTGATGGCCCAATCGAGATCTTGTAGAAATGTTAATACTTTCATGGTTGCAGATGGTACAATGGTGGAGCATGAAGATGAAGAGTTATGAGTGAAGCCAAAGTATTCATCGCCATCTGATGCACCACTGCTAGATGTAGTCTGCTTAAAGGTTTTCATCGACAGCAATAGTGGCAGCAGCCGCAGCATGAATTAAGATAGTTTTAACCACCTCTCGTTGAGACTTGGAGTCCCAAGACTGTTTAATGTCTTTCCAACGCAGTTTGAAGCATGGGTGCGTGGTTATTGCAAGTATAGCATCAGTGACTTGGTTTTCACTAGCTAATGAGAGATAATTGCTATATCTTCCTTGAAATCTTTCACGAATTACAATCAGCAGTGGACGGCAATACTTTAGGGTCTTGTATTCCAGTTAACTCAGTTCATTTTCTACCATTAGTAGAGTGGGCAGCAGCTATCCTTAATAGGTGTTTTTATCCCCTTGGAATCGATCAATTGCCGTGACAACTGGTGCCAGCTCAGCAACATACTCTTGAAAAAATTCAATTTCATGAGTCTTGAATGTTGGTAGCTCTAACGCAATCATTAGTTCGTGGAGCTTCGTTTTGTATTTCTGTAGCACGGTGAGTAAGTCGTATGGCGAGTTCCACCGTGATGGACAAGGCAGACGTAATATGCAGTTAAATACATTTTTAATAATTACCACAGATTTTGGTCGTCCACTCTTGTTTCAATGTGCGGAACATTTTCCCATCACCGAGTGGTTGTTGACTGAAAATTAAGAAGTCTTTAAAGCCTGTTTAGCATCGGTAGTGGCCACCAAACTTAGTGTATGCGATGCGCAACGTACATGTTTGTACAGACTAAAACTAGGATCAGAGGAGTCTTGTAATTGATCCAACAAAGTGGCTTCCATTTTCAAATCATGTTCGAGCTCATTGTCTGAATCATTTTGCGATTGTTCATCATCGACATCAACTTGTTCGGTCTTAACAACCTTGATGCCAAATTCCTTAAATGCTTTGATAAAGTTCGAACCGTTATCTGTAACGGTGCTCACACCATTGTCTAATGGAATGATATAGTCATTAATTATATCTTCCATCTGCTCCGCAGTGTTAATGTAAGTTTGTTCACTTTTAAATCAGCAACAAACTAGTGCCCCACTGTTTGGTTCAAACGTAGCCTCATCAATCTGTAAAGCATATTTTGAAAATTAGTTATGAACTTACGAGATAAGAAAAATATGAATTATTACCTATATGATTTCCTTAACTTTCATTAAATTTACATCAGAATATATATGTTTTAAAAATAGACTAGTATACACACTAACCCAATGAACAGTGACACCCAGAAAACTGCGGTGACGTGTAGACCATATGTCTGCTGTAAGACATATATGGGACAGATTTTCTAATCTTATGCCTTAACAACGTCTTCAAGGATTTTTCGTCGACAACCAAGTTTCGAGATAGTTTCTTCCTTGAAATAAAATGCACCGTTGGATTTAGAGCTGAAAGTAAAAGTGATACTATTAAACGAAAAAATAATATAAGCTCGTTAAAATGTTGAAGCATTTAAAAGGTTATTTTATTAAGAACAATCATTTTATCAATAACTGACTATGTATATACAAATTGACACAATAACTGACAATGTAATATATACAAATTAATTTTTATAAAAAAAATGTATTATTATGATAAATAATCAATTGCAAGAAATGTGATGATGATAATGATTGACTTACTTGTAGCAAGTTTCACAAAAGCTAGTTGCTCAATTGTGGTAAGAGGATGAATGCCCTGAACTATGAATTCAGCAATGCTTTCATCAAAATCCGCTTGTTCCACTTTCTTGGGATTAGCTGCAAACCTTTCTTCGATAGTGATAATCTTTTGTTGCTTACTGGTGCTACTCGATGATAATGGGCCGCTTCCATCAAAACTTGTTTTTCTCTTTCGTCTCGTTGGCAAATACTCTTGCACAGTTTTAATCATGCCAGGGCTTACTCGCTGTGAAAAATAAACGTGAATTACCTAATGTAAGATTTTAGGGATTACTAAAGATTGACACATGCATAAATTTATCATGTTGGCGGCATGATAGTTGTTTACTGGACGAGTTATCCAGTTACCAACTGTAGACTATGTCTCTCAGTGCCCAATTAATTAATTGGGCACCAGGGACATCACCCTGGTCGGGCGAAGCTCGGAATGCGGTAGGTTGCCGGGAGCTAATCACCACTACCACCTGCAGAATAATAACTCCAAAACGATTGACGGCGCTTTATTATAATATTTATATTTTTTGCAAATAGGCAAAATGATATATATTATAGATATATACCATATAACATTTTCACTAATCAAGACGCAGAAATTTCTAATATGCTGTTACTAACAAAAAAAAGATTGTCAGCCATGTTGTCATCGGTATTTTGTTTTGAATAAAAAAAAATATGCTCTAGTTAGGTGGGGTTTAATTTCTTAAACCAATTGATGATTGCTAGGAAACACAAAAAACATCATAACATAGGAGTATATGCAATACCATGCAACGATTGCCATAAAGTTTATATAGGGTAAACGGGGAGAAATCTAGACAAGAGATTGTATGAACACAAAAAAGATATTAGAGTGGGCAGCGAAAGCAGTGGAATATTTTGCCATGTTAGAGACTTGAATCATTCAATCGATTTCAATGGAAGTAAAATGGTATTTAAATCGGCTAACTATGTTAAGAAAAGAATCGTAGAATCGAGCTTGATATCGTCAGTTCCTAATTTAAATCTATCTGAGGGTCAATTTTCTTTTAATCCTGTAATACGAAGGCAAATAAACAAAATAGTAAAATGTCAGCCCTTTAATATGTTTAGACCTACCCCCCCCCCCTCCCACACACACACACCTCCCTGATTAGCAACAAGTAGGGGTGTGGGAAAAAGAGGGGATCTTACACGACCTGACCCTGTGTTATGTTTGTAAGCACTTTTCTTATATTTTCTATCCAGTGTCAGTTGAAAAAGGGTGTGAGATACACCGAAACTGTTCTGAATTGAATTGTCTTCGGAGAATGTGGTTTAATTCCTCATATATATATATATATATATATATATATATATATATATATATATATATATATATATATATATATATATATATATATATATATATATATATATATATATATATATATATATATATATATATATACGAGGGGCGGTCAATAAATTTTGGGAATCGGTAGGGCAAAACAGAAGAAGGGGGGTGGCGATTTGTGGGGGTGTTAGGACAACTTATGACAAGTCAGGACCTACAGCCGCACGCTCCTGACTTCATCCTGCAGGTGACGAACGATATTCGCTATGTTGCTGGTTCTTCAAACGTCGTACCAGACGCGCTCTCTCGCATTTCAGCGATTTCGGGCACGCAACTCTCCTGCATTGCGCCCATTGATCATTCGGGAATAGTGCCTGCCTAGGAACAAGATGAAGACACGCAAACGCTGCGTCACTCTTCTCAACTCGTCGTTCGTGAGATCGATTTGCCGGACAGTCCTTCCAGGTGCATCCTGGTTGACTACTCATTACCTGACTGTCCTCGTCCTCTCATTTCTCTCGCTTACCGTCGGCACATTTTCGACCAAATTCACGGTCTCTCTCATTCTGGTGTCAATGCCACACGCAAGATCGTTGCCCAACGCTTCGTTTGGCCAGATATGAATGCCGACGTGGCAAAATGGACTCGCTCATGCCTGCCATGCCAAAGTGGCGAAGTCCATCACCACACAAAAGCTCCTCTGGTCTCTTTTCCTCTTCCTTCGGGGCGTTTTGACGCTGTTTACGTTGATCTAGTAGGTCCTCTTCCTTACTCTCATGGTTGCAGTTATATTCTCACCATGATCGATCGTTTTCTCGTTGGTGAGAGGCAGTTCCTGTCTCGGACATCAAAGCTTCAACAGTCACTCGCCTTTGTCTCAACATGGGTTGCTCGTATTGGTGTTCCCTCAACGATCATGACTGATCGTGGCAGCCAATTCGAATCCCACTAATGGGATGCAGTCATGGCAGAGCTTGGTTCCTTTCGCCTTCGTACCACCGGCTACCACCCTTAAAGTAACTCGGCTGTCGAACGTTTGCATCGGACGCTCAAGGCAAGTTTACTCTCCACCGATTTTAATATCACTTGGGTGGACAAGCTACATTTGATTCTCTTGGGCATTCGTTCGTCCTTGAAAGAGGATTTGACTTGCTCTGCAGCGGAATTAGTTTACGGTACTTTACTTCGTCTTCTTGGTCAATTATTTTCTTTTTCTGACCGACCTACACCTCCTCACCTCAATCCTGCTTCTTATGTACACGATTTTGTGCGGGAAATGGCTGAGGTTAAGCCTACCCGCCCCTAGAGTGCCTGCTAATCAGAGATCATTCGTGCCGAAAGAGATATCAACTTGTTCCCATGTCTTTGTCCGTTTAGGACGGACCCTTTCTCGTCATATCTAGGAAGCCGAAATTCTATGTACTGCAGTTTGGCGCCAAGCAGGATACTGTTTCTCTGGATCGCTGGAAACCTGCCTTTATTGATGCTGTTCTTTCGGAGCAGTCCTCATTTTCCTCTTCTAATATCTCTAATAATGGCTCAGTTATTCCCCTACCTCATCATAATCTAACCTCAAACCCAATCTCCTGTACCTCGCACATATCTCCATCTTCTTCCCGATTGAGGCCACCTCCTCTTTTGTTGCAGGAAACCTCATCGTCAGACTGTCCAGTCAAGAGACCATACCTCCACCTCTGGTCATCCCGCAACCAGCAGGCAAGGCACAGAGCTTCATGCTGTCACCAGCTGCCAGCTAAGAAAGGTCACCCAAACGGATTACCATCAATCTGTCCACTCTTGCTAGTCACAGTGCCTCGCCCGCATTTTGTGCCATTCACAGCAATCGTAGCCAGCCCACCAGCGTCATCACACGGCCTGGTCGCATTGCCAGAAGGCCTCGGAGCTATCTGGATTAGCGTAATATTTTTTTTGTAACGGGTTGGGTAACTTTCTTAGGGGGGGTATTGTAGCAGCTGACATCTTTGCAAGCTCCTACAAAGTTCGTAAAGAGGCAGTTGGCAATTTCCAGGCTGAGAAAATTATGCATCTCGCCCCCAAATCCATTTTTCTACGACCTTTGATACCAATACGGTTACCTCAAAATCAAAGTACGGCCCCTTCCAACCACCAACCAATCAAAACATGTGTACAACCTAACTCGAAATTAACCAATCAGAATAGACTTTCCCGTTTCACGAGTCCGGAGCGCATTTTAACGAAAACTTGTATTGAATCAGCGCTCCAGACTAGCTGAGTAAGAATTACCTCCCTAATTAATCATCAGTGTATAAAAGGGTATAAAAATATTCAAAGTGTAACTCCTTCCTTTGAATTCCACTTCTACTGATTTATAACTTCAAAAACGTCGTGACAGTACTATACTATATTTTATATAATTCCCTCATATTTTATATCTTATTCACTATAATATCCACCGTATATAGCTTATTCCTCTTAACATTATAATCATCGGCATTTCCTTATATATTATATTATATATATATATATATATATATATATATATATATATATATATATATATATATATATATATATATATATATATATATTATACTCAATATATATAAATACACATTATATTCATTAACCGTATTATCAAATTAGTCATATTCCATTATTTGTTGTTCAATAAATCTTGTTAACTTTATGAGTCAGTGATTTTGAAACCTTCCCGGTTGAATTACTTATCCTCCCTCACGTTTTCTCTCTTTCAACTCATTTTTATCTTTAAATTTATATAGCAAGGTTTAATGGCTGCTATCTAGGCAAGTTTGTCATTAAACCCAATCTCAATAGCTATATCTGTTCATATTAATGGTATTCAACACTATTTCCCTTGACCTACAATTATCATCAATTAATCTATCTGGATTCTCTTTTTTATATACTGAAGAAAAATAATCATTAAGAACCTATACTATTCCCTCATCAGATTCTTTTAAAACCATTTCATATCTAATAGGCCCTTTTTATCACTGTTAGATTTGTTATTAATTCTTTAATAGCTAAAGAATTTTCTTGGATCTTTTTTATTATTTTGAGCTAAATTAATTTCTGCCACCCTTTTGTTCTTCTTAATGATATTATTTAGCTCATTTCTGGTTGACCTATAATAATTTAAATTGTCAAAAGCATTTTCTCTCTGTAATCTCTGCTATGTCCTTTTCTTCTCAGAAATTGTCCTAGCTATCTCTTGATTCCACCACAATGGCTTTATACATTTCTTCCTAATAGCCTTTATTGGAATACACTGCTCCTGGACTATGTTTAATATAGTCTTAAAAGTGTTTCCCATCTCATAAGTATTCTTTCCCCTGAATTATATATCCCATCTAGTCTGATTTAGTAAGTTTCGTAATTTATCATAATCGCCCCTATAAAAATTTGGAGTTTTTGTGGATTTGGTGATCTAAGCTTCATGTAACCTTATATGTATAATTGCCTAATGGGTTACACTACATTACTTTGTTTACTTAACCTGATTAGAATGAGTATGTTTACTTATATTGTTTCTCTTTTATTTTCAGACTGTATTGATGTTTTGTTAGTTGAATAAAGCCTAGAGAAAGGTATTGACGCTTTATTATGATTACCACAATTTATTCAATTAACAATCCCGCCAGTGCCGATCCAAAGTCTATACTGGTGCTTTAAATAAATAGTGGGAGCCCTATTATAGCTTTATAAAAATAAAAACAAGCTGCGTCTGATCTAAAGTTGGATAAATTGCTGAGACCTGAACGCCTGGATGTATCCCCCAACTTGCCTACTGCGAATCACTGGAATCGTACTTTCTCTGCATTACTGGAATCCACTACAAGCCTTAATCCTAACAAGCTGGATACATTCATCAATTTTGCCTTTCCAACCGTATATGGTTATATTGCAGAGTGTACTACCTATGATTCAGCTATAGATCTTCTCAAAGACCTCTATGTCAAACCAAAAAAAAATGAAGTGTTCACGAGACATTTATTGGCTACTCGTAGGCAGCATGAAGGGGAAACAATAGATGAGTATCTACAAGAGCTCCAGATGCTCAGCAAAGGTTGTAACTTTAAGGCTGTTACTGCTTCAAAGAATCGAGATGGCTACATACGAGATTCTTTCATCAATGACTTGCTCTCTCATACAATCAGGCAACGATTGCTTGAAAACAAAACTTGGACCTAAGTACGGCTGTTGATCAAGCCAGGCCACTCGATGTTGCTCAAAAACCTCAGAGTCTTATTCTCGTTATACTGTCTCTGATGTAAGTGCTGCTGCGACATCCGAGCCTGCTCGCACTTATGATGGGACCTGTGCTGCTACAACATCTGAAACTACTTATTCTGCTGAAAGAACTTGTGCTGCTGCAAATTTAAAGTCCCGATGATATTTCTGTGGTGGTCTCCATCACAATCGTGGGCAGTGCCCTGCAAGAAACGTCACTTGTCGGTCTACTACATTTTTTGCTTCTGCATCCACTCAGTCTTATACACTGGCCGTAATCTCTGCTTCTTCCCCGGGACTACTACGGCGAGCTACTGTGTATGTTTTAGTTGGTAATAATGAAGCGATTACTCCTATCGACACGGGAGCTCTAAATCGTTCATCTCCCATAGCTATGCCAAGAAGCACAAGTTGAAGGTTGTTCCAGCGACTGGAAGCATATCTATGGCCTCTTCATCACTCACGTCTCCTGTGAAGGGACGCTGCACGGTTGACATCAATTCGAAGGGTGAGTGCTACTACAATACAAGGCTTTCTGTGCTGCCAGGCTTGTGCTGTGATGCCATTCTTGGTCAAGACTTTATGAGGAGCCAGCACTCTAGTGTTACTGTGGACTTCGGCGGATCCAAGAAAGATCTAAGTATCTTCAACCCTGCTTCTCGCAGTGTACTGTTTACTTTGGTGGATACACCTCGTCTCTTTTCAAGTCTTGCTCCTCATTGCAAACCCGTCGCAACAAAATCTCGGAGATTTGGGGATGATGATGAGAAATTCCTAAGGTCTGAAATTAACAAGATGCTACATGATGGTGTTATTAAGGAGAGCACATCCCCAGGGGAGGAGGCGCAAGTTCTTGTCGTGTCGAATGAGCGCCACCAAAAGAGATTAGTTGTTGACTATGGACAGACCATTAATAGATTCACTCGTTTGAATGCGTACCCTCTTCCAAGAATAGACGACGTTGTCAGGGAACTGTCTCATTACAAGTACTATAGTTCAATGGACCAGAAAAGTGCTTATCACCAGATACCTATACGGGAAGAGGACAAACCATATGTCGTAGAATTGCTCACAGTCTGGCCCAATAATTATTCTAGTCCTTGATCTGGACACACCGCTTTTGTTTAAGTCGATGGTATTGACCCTATGACTCAATCTAGCGAAAGCTGGTCAGAGGCGGGTTGTGCCGTAGCCAGGATTCTCACTATAAAAGTCCCACTTGTTACTGGGGGGAGGTTTGTGATTGTTGAATTCTAAGAGTGCATAATACAGGTTGAATAAATTAGCCGAAGGGATTCTTAATTAAAGTCTTGCCAAGGGTACGTCAAAAAGGAGGAGCCACAAATAAACACACATACAAAAAATAAACTTTACTTTACACAAATACAATAATTAGCAATTGTTAAACGGGCAAAATTAAGGATTAAATATTAAACACTGACGTTAAGCGTCTAGATTTATAATGACTCAATGGGAGTATCAATCACTGTTAATTAAATAGGTAATTTAAGAATAGAGGGACACTGGGTTTACAGATTACCATTAATTGTCATGGATTGGAGAGACAACTACTCAGGTCCAGACGGGGTGGTTCGGGTGGTGTTAACACGAGTTCTCGGGGAGAGGGAGGATAAGACGACGGGTTCGGGGCTGCTGACTGCAGTTCCGGTTAGTTCACTCCTAACTGGATGTGACACTAACAAATAGTAACTTCCAGTAACTATTTGGTTGTTCCTTTTCTTTCTCAAGTTACGTTAAGCAACAGAGCGCATTCTTCTAGTCACAGACTCTGCGGGGCGGGATTTACCTCAAGAACACTTTGAAACAGCGACCAAGTTGACTCAGCGGTGCGTTGGCAGTCGATACGTTACGGCAACGACTCTCGTTCAAAGTGAGGGTTACGCGAGTAGGCTTGGGACACTGCTGTAGAAGGATGAACGGCGATGTTATTTATACCGCGGATTGTGGGAAATCGAGAGAGAGATTTCATTCACGAAATTCGCTTATCGAAGCGCCTTCTGGACAATCTCCATGGTATCACAAAGAAGGCAAATAGAATTTAAGCTTCTCTGTGAGATAGGCCTTCTTTCGTCAGACTTCCTGTCACCAGTTGGGGGAAGGGTGGGGAGGGGGGGGGAGACGAAGGTCAACTCAAACGACAAATTTCTTTCGTTCCCACGATTGTCTGGCGGCATGCGAGTATGTACGTTCCATACCCTCACACTATATACTGCTTTTGAAGCAAATGGCAAGCTATATCAATTTCGCAGAGTGCCATTCGGGGTTACGAACGGCTTTGATTGCTTCTAAAGGACTATTGACAACATCATTAAGCAACACGATCTGTATGGAACTTATGCTTATGTGGACAATATTGTCGTTGCAGGGAAAACCCAGCTGGAGCACGATGAGAACTTGGCGAAATTTCAAGAGGTTACCCGGTTCCACAACCTTACCTTCAACGAGACTAAGTCTGTCATTTCAAAAAATTAATAGATTTTCTTAGTTACACTGTAGCAATGCCTCTGGGCATTTCTATAATAATAACCTCCTGAGAAACTGAGAAACTTATTATGGAAAATTCATATCATGCCATTCTTTTACTTTTGTCAATTAAATCGTTCAATTATTTTACTTAACTTTTGTAAATTAAATCATATTTTATGTACAACTTCATAATTAATTAATTCATTTATCTTACTTGTCAATTCATTTAATGTACTACTGTTTCAAACAACATCTCTTGAAAATTTCACACACAAACAAACAAACACACGCTTTCAGCTCTACCTTCTGGAATAACATTCTTTCCCATTCGACTGTCACCATTCTCCGTATAAAGGTCGGTAATCATTCCTTCTACAATTAGTCATTTACCTCCAAACAAATCATACTTTGTTTAATTCCATATCCTCTTGCAATTATCTGCAAACGACAATACGAGAGTCGGTCCTAATTCTATTTACTTCTCGTATTTGCAGCCCCCAATTCAGTCCATCGTATTAACCATATCATTTCATATTTATTTTACGTACTTCATTTCTCTTCAGATCTCGTTACTGTAAATCATATTTTACCATATCTTACATTGTATACCTAATCCAACTTATCTCATTGTACATTCGTTGATTCTATGAATATACTTATATCTGTTTAATTGTTTTTCTTAAAACCCACTTCATTATTTCAAAATTTATTTCGTTTTCGACTTAGGCCTAAAAACTAGCAGGCGAAAACTTTGATCAAACAAATTTATGGCTATGGTTTTCGAAACGCTATTTAGGCTGATTTATTAACGGAAAATAAATCCCATGAATAACAATATACTATAACACAATAACCATGGCTCTCTCAAACCAGATTCTGAACGTTTACGTCCTTTAGAGGAATTACCTATCCCTAAAGACCGTACTTCCTTACGCCGTGTTATTGGTTTGTTGTCCTATTATTCGCAGTGGGTTTCCCGATTCTCTGACAAGATCAAACCTCTTGTTACCACTAACACTTTTCCTCTGAGTCCAGAGGCCCTGAAAGCCATCGCTGATGTCAAAGAAGAGATTGGGAAGGCTGTTGTGCACTCGATTGATGAAACTATTCCTTTGGTAGTTGAGACTGATGCCTCCGATACAGCCATTGCTGCTACTCTGAATCAAGCGGGCCGCCCAGTTGCCTTTTTCTCTCGCACCCTCACACCTACTGAACTCAAACACTCTGCAGTAGAAAAGGAGGCATGTGCTATTTTGTTATCTGTAAAGAGGTAGTCTCATTACTTGACAGAACGACGTTTCACCTTAGTTACGGACCAACAAGCTGTCAGCTTTATGTTCCGTACAAATCGGCTTGGAAAAATCAAGAATGATAAAATTCAACGATGGAGGATTGAGTTGGGGGTGCTACAATTATGACATCGTGTACCGTCCTGGTAAATACAACATTCTTGCGGACACTCTCTCACGTGCTCAGTGTGGAGCTACTGTCAATAACGAGAAACTATCTGAACTCCACGCTCGACTTTGCCATCCTGGTGCAAAAAACTTGCTCATTTTGTCAGAGTGAGAAATCTTCCTTATTCACTGGAAGATGTGAGGAGGGTGTGCTCTGAATGCCCTCAGTGTGCCCGATTGAAGCGTCTGTTCTACAAACCGCACCAAACTCTCCTTATCAAGGCCACACAGCCCTTTGAACGTCTTAGTTTGGACTTCAAGGGGCCTCTACCCTCGAACTTTAGAAGCCGCTATATGCTCACGGTGATAGATGAGTATTCTCGTTTTCCGTTTGAATTTGCCTGTCAGAACAGGAGTACTAGTACTATAATCCATTGTCTAAATCCGATTTTTGCGATATTTGGTATGCCTTCCTACCTGCATTCTGATCGCACATCCTCGTTTATGGCCAAGTATCTACATGAATTCTTGCACAATCGCCACTACTCGAACGAAACCTTATAATCCTAAAGGAAATGGGCAGTGTGAGGGGTATAATGCTATAATCTGGAAGCACATAACCCTTGCTCTAGCATCCAAGAACCTTTAAGAATATCAATGGGAAACAGTGCTGCCTGACGCCATTCATTCTATTAGATATATGCTCTGCACCCTCACCAATGCTATGCCACATGAAAGGCTCTTCTCGTACCAGCGTCGATCTCCCAGTGACAATTCGTTGCCAACTTGGTCATCTGCTCCTGGGCCCATCTTACTACGATGTCACGTTCGCGCCAGTAAATATGAACCCCTCGTTGATGAGGTCCAGTTGTTAGAGGCAAACCCACAATACGCTCATGTAAGATTTGCCGATAACCGCGAATCAACGATATCAGTGCATGACTTGACTCCGACTGGTAACTTACATTATATGAGAGGCAAGATGATCACAACGTCGATCCTTCTACAGATACTGGTTTAGTGGAGATTCTTCCGGTACCTACTGTCGATTCATCTGAGTTGAATTCTTCCAATGCTGCAGGTGATCAGAGTATATTCATCAAGGAAGGAGATATGAAGGTGGATTCTCATCCGGCTTGGGTATCTGGTGCTCGAGCTAATCTTCAACGTAGGGATGACCCTCCACCCCCGCTGGCCCGGAACAATTGCGCCAATCTACGCGGGAACAGCCTGGTGCTCCAGCTAATCTCCAACGTAGGGATGACCCTCCCTCCACCCCCCAACTGCGCATGCTTGTCCGGAACAACCCGCGCCAATCTTCCTTTCACTATTCCCAAGTTAAAACGAACCATCTGATGATCACTATTTCCCAATGTTTCCCCGAAAGTCAATTCCTGAACCAAGTGATCATCATTTGAAAGAACCAGCTATAATATATTGGCACCCCTTGTTGGTTTATTAACAAATTAAGCCAATAAATTATCCTCAAAGCATTCTATAACTTACAACTCACTCTATCTCTTCCTATCATATTTTCCCAGTTCACAGAATTTAAATTAAAGTCACCAAGAGTAAATATATATATACTTCACATTATTCACTTATTTCCCTGATCATTAACTCATCAATACAATCAGCCTGTCAGGGTAGTCGGTAAAAGTCTCACCGGTGTATTATCTTATTTTTACTGAAGGCTGTCTAACGACGCGGGAAGCGCGTTCGAAACCCGTTTCGCTACAGACTCAACGACACTATTTAACTCCTGCCACAACACGTCAACCCCAGCTCGGCTTAGATGGAGTCCATCCAATGCCTTATTCCTATAAAACCCATTCCAAACATCTACAAACACTAACCCCGACTCCTCACACAGGCATTTCACATACTCATTAAGTCCAATTGCATTAGATAACCATTCTATTCCCACATCTAATCTAGGAAGCACACCTGAAACAACGCCTTTCACTCATCCTTCCGCGATTGAAGTTGTTTTTGAAGTGGACGAAGAGAATAATTTCGACCCTCATATGTTACATGAATTTAAATTTGGAGGTGAGTGTCGTATTGTTTGTTTAATTAATCAAACCTTTTTAACGTCCCTCGTAACTCACATGAACCCACCTTCTTTACATCATTTACTCCCACATGCGTAATCACAACTGCATCCCTCTTACACCCAGATACCAGACTATCATACCTCTCAGACACATCATTTACACCAGGCCCCGGCAAACAAACTCTCACTCCCTTCCATTTGCTCGCACTCAACTTCCTATCTAAATATCTAATCAGAGTCACCCATCACAAACACCTCAGTCATCCTCCTGGTCACCCTAGCACTAGCTTAACACTCCCTCCTGTTCTCATTCAAACTACCACTTAGCATAGGTGGGTGTTATCGCGATAACGATATTGGGTTTTCGGTTATCCGATATTTTTTCCGCGTTATCGATTCATCGGTATCGCCGATACTTTTGGTTACAAACTAGCGATAATCGACAATTTCAGTTTTTGGTTCCAGTTTAGCACAGGGGCGAGCCGCGGGTGCCTTAGAGGCAGAAATAGGTAGGTGTGCGCTGGGAGGAGGATCCTCAAAACCTATGAGGAGATGAAAGAGAGCCTCACCAGGTAAGAAACTAAGATACAGTATTCAAATATTCTTACTCTTTTTATTATAAAATAACGCTATATATATTCAATAATCAATATTGTATTATAATTTTGGATTTATGGATTTATCGGTTATCACCTTATCGGGCGGTAAATTGATCGTCAGTTAACGATTATCACCGATAAGGTTATCGTTATCGATTTATCGGGTATCGTGATACACTTTTTTCATTATCGCGCCCATCTATGCCACTTAGTCCACATTCTGCCGCAACCACATCAGACAAATCCCTTTCAACCCCTTCCTCTCTCTCAGGGCATCTAATCTGTTAGTCAACCTAACAGGTTCCATGTCCCTCTTCTCACACACATAACCTATCTATTCTATCCATATTCACGCACCATTCATCTTCACTTACATTGGTAACTTCTTTCTCTCCATTCCCTAGTCTAGGCCTACCTTCCACCCTCCAGGGCCCAGCCACATTCTTCATGCGTACACTCGCATCCCTTCTCATTTCATGCACCAACTCACTTAATCTCTAGCACTCATCACGCAATCGACTCACCTCCTTACCAAAGCCACATTTGCACGTCACATAACACACCGGCCATTCAGATACATTTGTCCTTCTTTCAACATCACAAAAATCACAAACTGCATACACATTGCTTACATCAAAAGGCATATTCACTTCATCCAAAGCAACAGCCATACTGAGAAACTTTTTAAATCCCTTTAATTAAACAATCAAGAAAAGTGTAAACAAAAACGGGGAGAAATTATGGCCGTTCTGAAACGTAAACAAACTGGAGCTATTTCAAAATTTAATTTACAAATATAATTAAAAAAATCCTTTAGTATTATGTCTCACACTCAAAGTTAACTATCTTTCAGGAACTTATATATATATATATTACACCGAAAAATCTAAAATGTAGAAAACGTCACTGAATAGAGAGCTCGCTGAGAACACGTCCGATCGGTACATTATTTAACTCCCGTTAAAATTCTCTCATTTCCTAGCCGATTCCCATATTTTTTTAAGTTTGTGTCAAAATATTTGTCAGCTGATGCATATATGTATTGTTTATCAATTGATTACTGACTCACAATCTAGCCTTTATATATTAGAAGAACATAAGACAAATCAAACATACTCTAATCGGTAGAGTCTGGATCGATTTTAGATGGTGTTGACGTATCTGATTAGCTCCGCATAACTAATATTTCATTAACTAAATCTTTATATATATTTGTAGTAATTAAGGTTTGCTGCACTTATTTATAATTGGGAGCTTATACAGGCTTACTGATTTCCGGTAGGTCTTTTGAAATGGGGAATGACCCCGATGGGTCTCCTCCTGATAATATAAATCTTCCATTTAAATACTTAATAGCACCTGTAAAAGAAGATGATAAATTTAATGACAAGCCCCTTCAATTTAGCATTGCCCTTAAAAACAGTAATTTACTTAATGATATCCAAGTTCACAGCTGGATATAAGGAAGTATGCTTTCCCATGTAGGGTGATAAATAACTGAAATCAGTTGCCTGAGTGGGTGATTGCAGCAGCATCAGTCAACCAGTTTGAGGTCAGACTTGATAAATTTTGGTTTAATCAAGAATTTAAATACAATTACAAGGCAAAGATAATCCACCACACGCTACCGCAGGTTGATAATATAGATCTGGAGTCACAGGCGTAAGCCTCTTCCATAAAGTCTTCTGTAAGTATCTGTAAGTGGTAACACTTCAGATTCGGGGCTCACGGTAGATGGCGCTGTTAGTCGGCTACAATTTTGGGCTACAGCATATCTGTTATGACAGACCGTAGCGTCAGATGTGAACAATATCGGCGTAATATTTTTTGTATATGAGTATATACTGGGGGGCTGCACCCCCCAGACCCCCCCAATTGATAGAAACTCAGGATCATCGCAGGGTGGTCTCCCTGCAGTGATATCTCCCCCATGAGCAGTCCCCTTGAATTTACTGGGTTTTTTTTCTCCCCAGCAGCTTTTTACTGGCAGAAAAACCTAACCTAATAACAAACAATTCTTACTTTTATAGGTTTCTTGATTAGTTTATGCGCCTCTAAATAATCTAAAAGTTTTTTGCGATCATACAAAGTAAAGCCGAATTCGAATAACAAAGAGGCACATGGCAGCATGAAAACACAATAACGAAAGAAAAACATTTGCAAAATAGGTCCTATTTATAAGCTACGATGTTGCCAGGAAGAAGCTGTTATCGTTCGCAGTAAACAAAAAATATGAAAACAAAACAAAAAACAATAAAAGACATCAAGAAACCTTACCTAACTTAGAAAAAAACTATAAACGAGCAGAGCGCAGATATTTAATAAATAATACACTAAAAGTTACAAATCCCCAAAACAACAACAAAAATATAACGCAGTGATTGTCACATCTGACGCTACCGTCTGACGTCATAAGAGATATGCTGTAGCCCAAAATTGTAGTTGACTAACAGCGCCATCTACCGTGCGCCTCGAATCTGAAGTATTACCCTGTAAGTAAATATGTAGACGAGCAGCCCGGCCGATAAAACGTACTATTTTTGTCCGTGTTAGCCTAACTCCTGTAGTCTGTAAAATTCTTGAGAAAATAGTTAAAAAAGGCATTTGCCAACATCTAGAGAGGGAGGGGTTAATCAGCGATGCTCAGCATGGGTTTAGATCAGGTAGATCATGTTTGACTAACTTACTAGACTTTCTGGAGTTTGTAACAGATCAAGTAGATAAGGGAGAGAATGTAGATATAATTTACTTAGATTTTAGTAAAGCATTTGATAAGGTACCACACAGGAGACTAGTTCATAAATTAAAAATGATTGGAATATGTGGGGGTGTTTCAAATTGGATAGCTGAGTGGCTGAAAGACAGGAAGCAAAGGGTAGTGCTAAATGGTGTAAAGTCAGAGTGGAGGGATGTTATCAGTGGGGTTCCTCAGGGATCAGTTCTCGGTCCATTATTATTTGTCATCTATATAAACGATCTTGGGGAGGCAGTTAATAATAAAGTGTCAATTTTTGCGGATGATACCAAATTAGCAGCTGTAGTTAAAGATATTGATGATAATTTTAAAGTGCAGGGGGACTTAAATAAATTGTTATCCTGGGCACATAAGTGGCAAATGACTTTCAACCTTGATAAGTGCAAAGTTATTAACATGGGAAAAGATAATAGAGAATTTAACTATGAAATGGATGGGCATTGGCTGAGCTCAGTAGAGGATGAGAAAGATCTAGGAGTAGTAATAGATAAGTCATTAAGGTTTTCTAAGCAGTGTATTGAAGCAAGAAATAGGGCAAATAGAGTGCTGGGTTTTATTAAGAGAAATGTCAGTTACAAAAGTAAGGAGGTTATTCTTAAACTCTATAACTCTTATGTTAGGCCACATCTAGAGTACTGTATACAGGCATGGTCCCCACATTTTAGACACGATATTAACCTTCTTGAGTCAGTGCAATGGAGGGCAACAAAGATTATTCCTTCCCTGAGGCACCTTGAATATGAAGATAGACTGAGGGTATTAAATATGTTCTCGTTCGAATGGAGGTTTGTGAGAGGGGATATGATTGAGCTCTTTAAATTTTTTTCCGGGATAGATAAATTGGATGTTAGCAAGTTTTTTGAGTTAGATGATGGAAATCGGACTAGAGGTCACCACTTGAAAATTAAAAAGCAAAGGTGTAGGTTGGATTTAAGAAAATATTTTTTCACCAATAGAGTGGTAGACTTCTGGAACAAATTGCCGCAGAGGGTAGTAGGTAGTCCAAATCTAAATGTATTTAAGAGTAGGTTGGATGAGTTTATGGGAAGGGAAGGTTGTGATGGTTCCTAAATTTTGTATATATTAATATTGTTTGTATATATCTATAGCTGCATGATTTAGTTCTTGACAAGCCTTGATTGGTGATACCCTTGTTTCTGGATGCAATCCTCTGGATGTAGTTTTCCTGGGAGTTTGGATGCCTTGAAAAGGAGGCTGCTTGACTCGGATGACCTATGATGAGCCCTTGTGGCTTTTGTCATCCGTTATATTATATTGTGGGGGACTTTGATTTTGTCTTTCCCTGGTGATGGTGCTTTTTGTGGGTGGGTTTTGACGGAGGCGGATGACCTTTGATAGGCCCTTGTGGCTTTTGTCATCCGTGTAATTATGTTATGTTATGTTAGGCATGGTCCCCACATTTTAGACACAATATTAACCTTCTCGAGTCAGTGCAATGGAGGGCAACAAAGATTATTCCTTCCCTGAGGCACCTTGAATATATAGATAGACTGAGGGTATTAAATATGTTCTCGTTCGAAAGGAGGTGTGTGAGAGGGGATATGATTGAGCTCTTTAAAAATTTTTCCAGGATAGATAAATTGGATGTTAGCAAGTTTTTTGAGTTAGATGATGGAAATCGGACTAGAGGTCACCACTTGAAAATTAAAAAGCAAGGGTGTAGGTTGGATTTTAGAAAATATTTTTTCACCAATAGAGTGGTAGACTTCTGGAACAAATTGCCGCAGAGGGTAGTAGGTAGTCCAAATCTAAATGTATTTAAGAGTAAGTTGGATGAGTTTATGGGAAGGGAAGGTTGTGATGGTTCCTAAGTTTTGTATATATTAATATTGTTTGTATATATCTATAGCTGCATGATTTAGTTCTTGACAAGCCTTGATTGGTGATACCCTTGTTTTTGGATGCAATCCTCTGGATGTAGTTTTCCTGGGAGTTTGGGTACCTTAAAAAAGAAGCTGTTTGACTCCGATGACCTATGATGAGCCGCTTGTGGCTTTTGTCATCTGTTATATTATATTGTGGGGTACTTTGATTTTGTCTTCCCCTGGTGATGGTGCTTTTTGTGGGTGGGTTTTGACGGAGGCGGATGACCTTTGATAGGCCCTTGTGGCTTTTGTCATCCGTGTAATTATGTTATGTTAACAGCATCAGCATCAAAGCCAGACAGCCAACAGGTAGCACGTGTTTCGTAGAGCTCTCAGAATATTTTGATTATTTGATATACTTTGGTGTGTGACATAAACATAAAAATTAAGTTATAAGATCATATATTTGGTTAATATAACAAAGTTAAATTGTGGTTATTTTGTATAAATTGTGATTATTTTGTTTTGGTGAGAAAGTGACTTTTGTTTACTTCGGGGCCATCTTGATTAGCAGGTTTTAAACTTGCGCGCACAAATTGGGGTCAAATTCTTGTTGTTTGTAAGTTTTTGTTTCTATTATTGTTTTTGTTTAAGTATGGCTGACTGTTTGGATGTAGAGAGTATGCCTTTTGAAAGTAGTGTGTATGTAGTGTGCGATGTCTGTGGTGTAGAGAGGAGAGTGAATGTGTCTGAGTGCCGTGTATGTGCTTTGACTGAGGAGGTGAGTCGATTACGTGCGGAATGCTTGAGACTGAACGATTTAGTGTCTGAAGTGAGAAGAGATGCAAGTGTACGTTTGAAGAGTCAGATTGGGACCAGGAGGGAGGAAGTTAGGCCTAGAACAGGGACTGGAGAGAAAGCAGTAAGTGAAGTAAGTGATGATGAGTGGTGGGTGAAAGTGAACAGAATAGATAAGTTAGGAGAGGTTAGGTGTGTGAATGAGAGGGACATGGAACCTGTTAGGCTAACTAACAGATTTGATGCCCTGAGAGAGAAAGAATTTGAAAGAGATTTGTCTGGTGTGGCCGTGCCTGAAAGTAGAATAGGAGGTCGAATGAGTGAGAGCAGGAGGGAGGGTAATACTAGGCCTAGAGAGAATAGGAGAATGACTGAGGTGATTGTGATGGGTGACTCTCAGATTAGGTATTTAGATAGGAAGTTGAATGAAAGTAAATGGAAGGGAGTGAGAGTTTGTCTGCCGGGTGCTGGTGTAAATGATGTGTGTGAGAGGTATGATAGGTTGGTGTCTGGGTGTGAGAGGGAAGCAGTTGTGATTACACATGTCGGAGTAAACGATGTAAAGAAGGTGGGTACTTGTGAGTTACGACAGCGGTATAAAAGGCTGATTGAAAGGATGTGTGAAAGTAGAGTAAAAGGCGTTGTTTCAGGTGTGCTTCCCAGAATGGATGTGGGGATGGAATGGTTGTCTCGTGCAATGGGGTTGAATGAATATGTGAAAGGTTTGTGCGAGGAGTCAGGATTGGTATTTGTAGATGTTTGGAGTGGGTTTTATGGGAATAAGGGTTTGTATGCGATGGATGGACTCCATCTGAGCCGAGATGGGGTTGAGGTTTTGTGGCGGGAATTAGATAGTGTTATTAGGTCTTTAGAGGCGGGAAACTAGGTTTTGATAGTGGTCAGGGAAATTTAATGGCTCAAAGTGAGGCAGGGAAAGGAAGCAAACACAGATTTGTAGAAGGTAGGCAGGCTAATGGAAGTGCTTTAGGGTTAAACTATTTGAGTAGTGATAGTGGTCAGGGAAATACAAGAGTACAGGGTCGGGGAAAGAGAGAAAGGAGATGCAGAGGAGATAGGCCCTCAGGTGCTTCAGGGATAGGTGGGCTGAGTTGTCTTTACACAAATGCTCGTAGTCTTAGAAATAAGAAGGATGAATTATTTAGTTATATCATTCATGAAGATATAGATATAATATGTATAGTTGAATCATGGGTTAATGAAAATATATTTAATGATAATGTCAGTGAATTTGAACTAGAGGGTTATACTATGTACATTAGTCAAAGGAGAGATAGGACTGGTGGTGGGTTGATTATTTATATCAGAAATAGCATTTCTTCAAATCTAAATAACTCTATAAAGCAAGGAGAAGGTGAATCATTATGGATAGATATTAAGGTTGGTAAAAATAGGAAAATACACTTGGGAGCTTTTTATAGACCACCAGGACAGACTGATTGTATCGATGAGTTAATGATTAGGGAAATAAGTAAAGGATGCAAAGAAGATACAGTTATTCTTGGTGACTTTAATTTAACTTCTGTAGACTGGGAAAATATGATAGGAAGAGATAGAGCAAGTTGTAAGTTTATGGAGTGTTTTGAGGATAACTTTTTGATCCAATTTGTTAATAAGCCAACAAGGGGTGCCAATATATTAGATCTAATTCTTTCAAATGATGATCACTTAGTTCAAGGATTGAGTGTAGGGGAATCATTGGGAAACAGTGATCATCAGATGGTTCGGTTTAATTTGCAAATAGTTAAGGGTAGAACAACGACAAACTCCACGAAAATTCCAAATTTTTATAGGGGAGATTACGATAAATTACGCAGCATGCTAAATCAGATTAGGTGGGATATAGAATTCCATGGAAAGAATACTTATGAGATGTGGGATATTTTTAAGACTATATTAAACATGGTTCAGGAACAGTGTATTCCGATGAAGTCTATTAGGAAGAAATGTAGGAAACCATTATGGTGGAACCAAGAAATAGCTAATAAAGTTTCAGAGAAAAAAAGGGCATACCAGAGATTACAAAGTGAGAGTAGTTTAGATAATTTAAACCATTATAGGTCAACCAGAAATGAACTAAATAAGATTATTAAGAAGACCAAAAGGACAGCAGAAATTAATTTAGCTAAAAATAATAATAAAGATCCTAAAAAATTCTTTAGCTATTATAGAATCAATAATCAATCTAACAGTGATAAAATAGGGCCTATTAAATATGAAGGGGTTTTGAAAGAATCTGATGAGGAAATAGTAGAGGTCCTTAATGATCATTTTTCTTCAGTATTCACAGAAGAGAAACCAGTTAGATTAATTGATGATAATTCTAGGTCAAGGGAAGTAGTGATAAATTCTATTAATATAGACAGAGAAGAAATTAAAGGGCTTATAATTCAGTTAAATACTAGTAAGGCATCTGGCCCTGACAACATTCATTCTAGGATACTCAAAGAAGGTGTAGAAAGTATTGCAGTAGCTCTCGAGAAGATATTTATTAGATCACTAGAGTCTGGAGAAATACCAAATGATTGGAAATTGGCAAATGTAGTGCCAATTTTTAAAAAGGGAAGCAAAGAGGACCCAAATAACTTTAGACCAGTAAGCTTAACTTCTATAGTCTGTAAAATTCTTGAGAAGATGGTTAAGAAGGGAATTTCTGATCATCTAGAGAGTTGCAGGTTAATTAATGATGCTCAGCATGGTTTTAGAAAAGATAGATCGTGTTTAACTAATTTACTGGATTTTATGGATTATGTAACTAAAGAATTAGATAGGGGTGAGAAAGTTGATGTGATCTACTTAGATTTCAGCAAAGCTTTTGATAAGGTTCCACATAGAAGACTAGTTCATAAATTAAAGCTGCATGGGATATGTGGGAACGTTTTAAATTGGATAACTGAATGGCTGAAAAATAGGAAACAGAGAGTTGTACTGAATGGAGTGAGGTCAGAGTGGAGGAATGTTATTAGTGGCGTACCTCAGGGATCAGTTTTAGGCCCTTTATTATTTATAATCTATGTAAATGATCTTGGGCAAGGTGTAAATAGCAAAGTGTCAATTTTTGCTGATGACACTAAATTGGCAGCTGTAGTCAAAGAGGTTGAGGGTAGCTTTAAAGTGCAGGGTGACTTAGATAAGCTGTTAGCTTGGGCTCAGAAGTGGCAGATGACTTTTAACCTTAATAAATGCAAAGTTATTAACATGGGGAGAGATAATAGGGAATTTAGCTGAGATGGATGGATATTGGCTTAATTCAGTTGAAGATGAGAAAGACTTAGGAGTGGTAGTAGATAGGTCACTGAAATTTTCAAAGCAGTGTATTGAGGCAAAAAATAGAGCAAATAGGGTGCTAGGTTACATTAAAAGAAATGTTAGCTACAAGAGTAAGGAGGTCATCCTTAAACTATACAACTCTTATGTCAGGCCACATTTAGAGTACTGTATACAGGCATGGTCACCACATTTTAGACATGATATAAACTTATTAGAGTCAGTACAAAGGAGGGCAACAAAAATAATACCATCCCTGAAGCACCTTCAATATGAAGATAGACTGAGGGTATTAAATATGTTTTCATTTGAAAGAAGGTGTGTGAGGGGAGATATGATTGAGCTTTTTAAAATCTTTTCTGGGATGGATAAATTAGATTTCAGCAAGTTATTTGAGTTAGAAGGTAGTAATAGAACTAGAGGCCACCACTTAAAGATTAAAAAACAGAGGTGCAGACTGGATGTTAGAAAATATTTTTTCACTAACAGAGTGGTGGATTATTGGAATAGTTTGCCACCTGAGACTGTAGACAGCCCAAACTTGAATGTTTTCAAGCGCAGATTGGATGATTATATGGGGATGGAGGGTTAATTTCTTACTTTTTGGTATGTGGATATGTTTCTTGACTCATTCCTGTGGATGCAGTTTCTTTTTATTGTATATTTTGGAGGATTTTGATTTTGTTTTTGACAGACTCCTATGGAGGCTTTAAATTATATATTGTAGATGCATGGTTGGACATTCCTATGGATTGTTAAATTGTATATTGTAGCTGCATGATCTGACAAAATCCTATGGATGCATTATATGGGTGGGACTTGATGGATACGGATGACCTTTGATAGGCCCTTGTGGCTTTTGTCATCCGTTAAATTATGTTATGTTATGTTATGTTAACTGCGAACAAAGCCAGACAGCCAACTGCAACAAAGCCAGGCCGCCAACTGTGAACAAAGCCAGACAGCCAACTGCAACAAAGCCAGGCAGCCAACTGGAACAAAGCCATCCTCTATTTCCAAGGAAACTGCTGCAATTATCCAAAACCCCCAAGAAGTTAACCAAGCTAGCTATGCGCATATCTTAAAAACTAACCTACAAGATAGAACCATCAATAATAATACAGCAAATGGCAAATCAATTCACCACCAAACCTTGATTAATAACCCCAATCCACTTGTTTATGATAAGACAAGCAATCCAAATTTTCTTACTAATTCAAATACATCCTCTACCGACCCCCTCAAAATTAATAATTCTTAAAATAATGCAAATGATACACATATTTACAACTTTCTCTTAATTGCTTTGCTTAAAAGACTTGGGACAGAAGGAATTCAAAGAAGCATTAGTTGAAGCAAAACAAATGCAATAAGAAGCTATACACTCTCAATCTGCTGATACAACGCTTAATAATGAAACTCAACTAATATTAGGTGAAAAAGGAAATAAAAATCAGGAAATGCTCACTGAAGGTGATAATCAGGGCAAAACTGTCAGGCAACACAGTTCAATTGATCAACTAGTGAAATTAGAAAATTTTATTAGGATAAATGTAAAACAAAAAAAGCATGTGATAGCGCTATTCCTTGATATCAAAAAAGCATTTGATCTGGTCCCACATCTGGCCCTAACGTACAAACTCGCAAAATCGGGTGTAACAGGAAGACTATTAACTATTCTAGTCAATTATCTTAAAAATCGCTCATTTAAAATCTCCATTGGAGAATTCTTATCAGACAGCTTTAAATTTGATAGAGGAATACCACAAGGTTCAATATTGTCACCTATGTGTGTTGACTGGAACAGGAGCTGCCAAGTGTAGGCCATGAATGGTCTTTTGCAGTCTCCTTCTTATCTTATGTTCTTATGTAAGTATTACAAAACCTAAAGAAAATAAACTAAACATCACTATATGTCATAAAAATGTAGCCCCAGATAAAAGTAGACAAAAACCTCCCATTGTTGAAGCAAATGATGTAGTTAATCTCAAAGGTAAAAATAAAACCCCCCTAAATTCTGAACCTGAAAAAAAATAAAAGAAACGGCAAAACTAATAATCCAAACTTAATCAAATCAAATAAAAGACCCGTTTGTAGTGCACCCGAACCTATAAATAAAAAAGCCAAGTAAAATGGACAATAAAACAAACAAGATCAAAATTTTGCAATGGAATTGCCAGAGCTTATTTTCTCATCTATCAGAATTCAAAGTTTACTTATATGCTAACAAACCCCACTTGTGTTGTATACGCGAAACACGATTGGGCATCAAATCAAATGTTAATTTTATTAACTATGCAATTTTTAGAAGAGACAGAGATAGAAGGGGTGGAGGTATAATGATCTTAATTCGCAAAGACATTAACTATAAAATAATAAATCTAAATGACTATATTAACAAAGCCCTTGAAGCTCAGGCTATCAGAATTTATCTAAAAAATACTAATGCTGTAGATATACTCAATTTATATAATCCCCATGCAAACAATTTTATTGAACAAAACAAGAACTAGAATTCTATACATCTCAACTAGGTAATAAATTAATTATTTGTGGTGATTATTTGGGATAATCATCTCAAGCGTGAACCTCTGCAACAAGCAACCGCTTTCAATAATTATATTGCCCAATCAGATCTAACTATAACAACTCCTCTAGGTCTTAAAACAAGATATGACCTAAGAAATAACTCTTACTCAACTATTGACCTTACTTTAGTATCAGCAATTCTTTCAGATAAAACTGAAATAAACTTGGTGGGTAGAGATCTCGGCTCAGATTATATCTCAATCCTTATCCATTTATCTGAACTAATAACTGTATCTAACATAGGAAAAAGACCAGATTGGAAGATAAAAAATAACAAGTCGTCAGAATGGATAAATAATTTTACTCCAATTCAAGCTGACATATCTCAAAATCCACTTGAAGAATTAGATGAAATAATAGAAAATATAATAGAAGCCAGCAAATTAACTTTTGACTCAATATTATTTTAAATATTTGACACAGGCCTGATATTTTAATTGCTGGACATAGGCCTGATATTTTAAAATATTTGACTTAGGCCTCTTAGTTTTAAAATGTGACATAGGCCTGATATTTTTCATAAATTTGACAAAAAAAAGTATGTTTTGAACACCTAAATAGTGATGAAACAAATGAAAAAACCCTTTTTAAAGATAACTGTAAAATATGTAACATTGAGGTCATAGAAAAGGGCATACAGTGTGATAAATGCAACCAATGGTTACATGTTGAATGTACCAAAATAATAAAAAAATTTATAATATTCTTGCTGACAAAACTAGATTTAAACTGGTTTTGTAATGAATGTAAAAATGTTTTAGAACTTGTAAAAGCAATGATAAAAAAATGGATAAAGACTACCATAAACTAATAAAACAAAATAAAAATCTAAGAGAAAATATAGATGGAAAAGATAATACAATTTCAGACCTTGACAAAACTAGATTTAAACTGGTTTTGTAATGAATGTAAAAATGTTTTAGAACTTGTAAAAGCAATGATAAAAAAATGGACAAAGACTACCATAAACTAATAAAACAAAATAAAAATCTAAGAGAAAATATAGATGGAAAAGATAAAATACAATTTCAGACCCTAAAAAATTGCAATGATAAATATAAACTTGACGTGAAAGGTAAAGAAAAAAGATAAAATAATGATAGAGGAAACTGAAAGACTAAATAAAACAATAAAAAATAAAGATGATGAAATAAAAAGCCTCTATAAAATCAATAAACTTAAAATAAATGAACAAAATCAAAATATGAATATATTTAAAAAAATGTCCGTAAATTCATCTCTACATGGAGAAATTCATAAAGATGATCAAGGTAAAGTTGCTATGTCTAATATAAATATTAAAATTGTTAAAAAAATCTGAAATTACACCCAAAAAAGAATATAAAAACAATTGTATCTAGTCAAAATCATATATACAATGAAATAAGTCATTTGCACTATTTAAAGAGTAATGATTGGACTAAACCCCAAAAATTTGCAAAAAAACCCATCAAAACCAGGTGTTGATAGAACTTACTAACCAATTTGAGCCATTAGCAGACAAGGAAGTAATTAAAAATAGGAGGAAAGAACTTAATTGCAAATATAATTTCAAACAAAATAATGTAAAAAATATATTTAAAGATAATGATTGATTAAAAAATAATAACTAAAGTAGAAAATAGGAGAAAAAAGAATTTAGAAACAAAAGAAAAGCTTAACTTTTACTATATAAATATACAAGGATTAACAAATTGTAAAATAGCAGAATTATTTAATATAATAGATTGTAAAAATGATAATAATCTGTTACTTATTTTTAATTCAATGCGTAGCTTAAATGATAAAAAAGGTGAAGGATTAATGTTTATCAGTAAGAATACAAATAAATATAAGTTTAAAAAAATAGATTGCAAAAAGAGAGATATTTCGATAATCTCTTACAAGTGCATAGAAAAATAATTTATTTTAATATTGGTTTATATGTCTGTAAGGAAGACCCAGTGAAAACATTCAAAAGTAAATCAAAATCAAGAAATTATTAAGAAATTATACTAACAATCCCATTTTAATTCTTGGAGATTTCAATGGTCATATTAATCTTGTAGGTTTCAATGGTCATATTAATCTTGTAGGTAACCATACTACAAATGCAAATGGTAAACTACTTTTACAACTTATAGAAGATGAAAACTTGATAATATTAAATGCAGACACAAGTTGTGATGGAATATCTACATGGGAACAGAGAGGAGTAAATTACAATATGTACCAAAGTTTTTGTAGTATGCACATCGATGACAAAAGAGATATTTGACATATCAGATCATGATATCATAAAAATAATTTTTGAGACCAATAAAGTAGTCCCAAAGAGAGAAAAAAAATTATAGAATATAGCTATTACAAATTTAATCAAGAAAATCTCTCAAATTATATAAGATCTATTGAAGAAAAAATGGGCAAAGACAATTCAAAGTGGTCTATATAAAAAATTGAAAAATGCATAAAGGAAACAGCGGATGCTACATTGAGAAAGTCATATAAGAAAAGGGTTAATATAGATAAATCAGATCCAGAGCCAAAATGGCTTACTTCCAAAATAAAAGAGAATATTAAACTAGGAAAATACTTTAATAGAATCAAAAGAAATGCCAATAAAGAAGCTACTAAAGAAGAGTTCACTAGAAAATATTTAGAGAAAAAAATAAAAGTGCAATTATTGGTTCATGAATCAAAGGAAAGATTTAAAAAAGCTGTACAGATGAAATAAAGAGAGATAAAAATAGAAAACTTTGGAAACATATAAATACCTTAAGAAATCTGGACAGAACTCCAAAAGAGATATCTAACATAACATAACATAATTTCACAGATGACAAAAGCCACAAGGGCCTATCAAAGGTCATCCACATCTGTCAAAACCCACCCATAAAATGCATCCATAGGATTGTGTCTTGTGTCAGATCATGCATCTACAATATATAATTTTAAACAATCCATAGGATTGTGTCCGATTATGCATCTACAATATACAATTCAAACCATACACATGAATGTGTCAAAAACACAAAGAGCATCATAGAATAACCCCCAAAGTTAACCCTCCCTTCCCATAATGTTTGAAAACATTCAAGTTTGCACTGTCTACCGTCTCAGATGGCAAACTATTCCAATAATCTACCACTATTGGTGAAAAATATTTTCTAACATCCAACCTGTACCTTTGTTTTTTAATTTTTAAGTGGTGACCCCCTAGTCCTATTACTACCTTCCAACTTAAATAACTTGCTAAAATCCAACTTATCCATTCCAGAGCAGATTTGTAAAAAGCTCAGTCATATCTTCCCTCACACATCTTCTCTCAAATGAGAATATATTTAGTACCCTCAGTCTATCTTCATATTCAAGGTGCTTCAGGGAAGGTATTATTTTTGTTGCCCTCTTTTGTACTGACTCCAACAGGTTCATGTCATGTCTAAAATGTCGTGACCATGCTTGTATACAGTACTCTAAATGTGGCCTAACATACGAGTTATAGAGTTTAAGGATAACCTCTTTACTCTTGTAGCTAACATTCCTGTTAATGTATCCTAGCACCCTATTTGCTCTATTTTTTGCCTCAATACACTGCTTTGAAAGCTTCAGTGACCTATCTACTACTACACCTAAGTCCTTCTCATCCTCAACTGAATTCAGCCAATGCCCATCCATTTCATAGCTAAATACTCTATTATCTCTTCCCATGTTAAGAACTTTCAACTAACCTTTTGTACCTCTCTCGTAAATCACATGAACCCACCTTCTTTATATCATTTACTCCCATATGCATAATCACAACTGCATCCCTCTCACACCCAGACACCAGAGTATCATACCTCTCAGACACATCATTTACACAAGCACTCAGCAAAAAACTCACGCTCGCTTCCATTTGCTTGCACTCAACTTCCTATCTAAATATCTAATCTGAGAGTCACCCATCACAAGCACCTCAGTCATCCTCCTAGTCCCCCTAGGCCTAGCATTACCCTCCCTCCTGTTCTCATTCAAACTACCACTTATTTCACTTTCTTGCTTAACCACCTCAGACAAATCACTTTCAACCTCTTCCTCTCTCAGGGCACCAAATCTGTTAGTCAACCTAACAGGTTCCATGTCCCTCTTACTCACAGACCTAACCTGTCCTAACCTATCTATTCTATCCATATTCACCCACCATTCATCTTCACTCACATCAGTCACTTCTTTCTCTCCAGTCCCTACTCTAGGCCTATCTTCCAGCCACATTCTTCATGCGTACACTTGCATCCCTTTTCACTTCATTCACCAACTCACTTAATCTCTTGAGTCATTACATAACACTCACCTCCTCTACTAAAGCTATTTGCTCTTCTTTCAACAGAACAAAAACCACAAACTACATACACACTGCTTACATCAAAAGGCATACTCACTTCATCCAAAGAAACAGCCATACTGAGAAACTTTTCAAAGTATAATTAAAAATTCCTTTAGTATTATGTCTAACACTCACAGTTAACTATCTTCCTGAACTTAAATATATTACACTGAAAAATCCAAAATGAAAAAATGTCACTGAATAGAGAGATCGCCGAAAACACATCCAATCGCTACCGATGCTGGTATTTAACTCTATATATAATACTAATGGAAACAAATAGATGAACTGGAATCTTTAAAGGAAATAAATAACTTTTGGAATAATCAATATAAAGTACATGAAAATGATATTAATAATTATTGGAATGAAATGTAAAAGTGATATTATAAGAAAGACTTCTATAATGAATTAATACCAATTAAGATGACTAATGACCAAATAATACAGTTTCAAACAGACACTCAATTTATAATGGAAAATTTTGATTATGTTGTGAAAATGCCTTATAATTTATGCAATAGCATGAAACGTCCTATGATAACAGAAGAAGAAGTTAAGTTAATAATAAACAAGATGCAAAATAAAAAAGCCTAGGGACCTGATGGAATAAAATAAGAATTTATAAAAGCACTAAAAGACAGTGAGATGTTTTTAAAGAGGCTTTTGGAAGCATTAAATGATGTTGTAGAGGGGAATAATATTCCAGAAAACTGGAGCTCATCTATCACAAAATTGATTCAAAAAACAAAAAGACCCACAGCATCAGATTTTAGACCTATAGCTCTAACCAATGCTACATATAAACTATATCTGGTGATTATAAAAGAAAAAATAGTTCATTTACATCAAAATTTGTGTCAACTTGAATACCAACAAGGGTTCATTAAAACAAAACGTATTGAAGATAATATTTTTATGTTATCCTATTGTATTGAATACAGTTACCAAAATAAAAAGCCATAGTATGTTGTATCAATAGACTTTAAAAAGCATTTGATTCAATAAAAAGAGGTAAAATAATTGAAGCATTAAAAAAAATACAGAATATGTCCAGAAATAATTGATAACAATAGCAGCTCTATATACAAATTATTATACTTTTCTTTGCTTAAACAATCGTGAAATTAAAATTGATATAAGTAGTGGTATTAAACAAGGCTGCAATGGTTCAAGTACTTTATTTCTACTGATAACATATATGATACTTTCTGAAATAATAGATAGTAAATATGGATTTAGATCGAAAGCATTCTATATTCCTGCATTGTTTTATACTGATGATGACCTCTTAATCTCTAACTCTCTTATAGAAACAACATTCCTTATAAATATTTTGAAAGAAGCTACTGAAATATTTGGCCTATCAATCAATTATAATAAAAGCAAAACTATTATATTTAATAAATGTTACTGTGAAATAAAAAATATTGTTCAAATAAATAATATTCAAGTAGTTGATCACTTAAAATACCTAGGAATAGAAATTAATAATTCTAGAAATTATTTTAAAATACATAAAAAAGAAAAACTAAAATTTATTCAAACAATGACTAATATGCTACCTTCAGTAATCAGTAAAAGCACAAACAAGATGCTCATTGGAAAATCTTATTGGAAAAACATTATATTGCCAAGTGCAATTTATGCATCTGAAATAATATATTTTATAAAAAATGAAATAAATGATTACCAGAGAGCATAAAATATAGCTTATCATCATATTCTTGGTGCTCCAAAATATATCCTTGTTGCTGCTCTGAGAGGAGAAATTGGATCCTCTACTGTTCAAAATAGGCTAGCTCTAAAAATGATAATGTACACAAAATATCTAATTAACAATAATGCAAATGAACTACTTAGTAAGATATTTTTAGAATTATATAATAATAAAAGTAACAAATGGGTAAAAAGTGTGCAATCGTACATGAATACGTTTAATTTAACACTGGAAAATATTAAAAGTAAAAATAAAACTGAGCTGAAAAATATTATAAATACCATTGATACTAACAAATGGAGGATGGACTTGATAGAAAAGACCTCCCTAACAATATATAGAAAGTACAAAATGAAAATTAAAGATAATGAAATCTACTACAATGACCAACCAGTGTTCAATAATTTTATTTCTGTCAAGAACCAATACTCTTAAATTGAATTGGAGGAAGGCACAAATGGATAAAAATCAAACTGAACTATCTTTCATATGCAACATGAAAGAAATAGAAAGTATTGAGTATTTTTTGTATGACTGCCCAAGGTTGCTTGACATTAGAGTAGAAACTCAATTTTACAATGATAAAAAAGCATTTATAAATACAATTTTATTGTTTACACGTAATATGAACAAGAAAAACCTAAAATCCTATTATTCAGAATGTGGAAAATGAGAGAAAAAATCCTAGACATGTAGACGAGCGGCCCGGCCCCCCATTTTTTTTTGGTGTAAATATTATCGTTCCCCCGTGTCTGAATATTCATGCACGTTTGAGTTTTCTTCGAATGATAGCTGCTGCCATTTTTTGTATTAAAAAAATGCCTGAAAGTAAACAAACTGAAAACGCTGTTTATGAAGGCCATTTTTTTTTTACAAAATTGCCTGAAAAATACAAACAAAACACACTGTTTCCGTACTTAATTGCAGTGGTTATACTTACGAAATAGAGAAGATAAGCCTATTTATTTTAACATAACATAATTTCATGGATGACAAAAGCCACAAGGGCCTATCCAAGGTGATCCGCATCCGTGCTTCTGCGTCTTTTTCGAAATCTAGCTGACTTGAATCAAGTTTTATTTTAGAGCATCTAAATTCAAACTGAGGGGTCACATCTAATGCACGGCCACAAATGTCGCATTCGCTTTTAATTTTAACAATTATGAACATCCAAAAAGGTGAACAATTTATCTGTATCAGAAACTAGAGTTAATAATTCCGAAATAGAAGACGGACAAAACACACAATTCGATACCATTTTCACACTGCTTAAAAGAAGTCTGATTAATCATTTTCAAACTGCGTAAAAGGGGAATGTTTGACACCCAAACTGCTAAAAAACAAGTAGTTCCTTGAAATGATCTAGCTAATTACATTTAAATGTATAAAAGAAGGTAATAAAAATAGTAAAATGGGAAAAATATATTGACAAATAAAAATGACTCAGAATAAGGATAATAAAAAGCTATTAAGTGGAAAACAAAATTGAAATCAAGCATTTCTGATGTCATACCCCCCCCCCAACCCATATTATAATTCGCAAACCCCCCATAGTGCAGGCCACGCATCATGTTTAACCCCCCACAAGCCGTCCCCTTAAATGTACTCCAAAAATGTGAAACATTTTGGAACATGGACGAAAATAGTACATCTTATCGGCCGGGCCGCTCGTCTATATATTTACCAAAAAAATAATCACTAATTTAATCTAAAAATATGCACTACTACTATATGTAATTGTACAATAAATAATATAATAAAATATAACCTACTACTACTGTACTGTATGTAAATTTCACTGTATATATATTACTGTATATAATTTTATGACACATATAAAAAATTATATAACCTAATTGATTATAATGATATTATAATGTAACTACAAGACAAAGATGAAAAAGTCTGATTAATAATATCTTTGAAAAGGATAATAATTGCATATATCAATATCAATTTAGTAAATTGATATAACTTTTATATCAGGTGCCTAAGTAAGGGCAACACCAAAACCCTAATCTGATCTGATATTCAAGGTACTTCAGGGAAGGTATCTTTGTTGCCCTCCTTCCCCGTAAGGGGCGGAGTGATTTGCCATCCTGGCCGCCGTGCTGACAGGACTCAGCACCCCATCCGGCCCCAGCTTAGCCTCTCTTCCTTCCTTCAAAATACTTGTTTCCTTTCTTTTCATACAACCTCTCCCACAACTTTCTTTCATCAGCCTCTAATTTCACAGGGTAGATGCTGACCTTCTTCTCGGCCAACCGTCCTGGATCGGGGCTGAGGGGGGAGGGGCTAATGTTCCCTAACCCCTCCCCGTAAGGGGCGCGGCGATTTGCCATCCTGGCCGCCGTGCTGACGGGATCCAGCGCTCCGTCCGGCCCCAGCTTAGCCTCTCTTCCTTCCTTCAGATAGCCCGATTTCTCCCCTACCTCGTCGCTTTTCATACAACCTCTCCCACAACTTTCTCTGGTCAGCCTCTAATTTCACAGGGTAGAATGCTGACCTTCTTCTCAAGCCAACCACCCCGGATCGGGGCTGAGGGGGGGAGGGGACATTGTTCCCTAACCCCTCAGCTCCGGTTCGGGATGGGGTTTTTTTTAACAACCTGCTTCATCCCCACCCACATCTTCCTCACATCCCTTTTCCTCTCCTCTTCACAACCTATATTTTTTACGCCGTGTCCAAGGTGGAGCCGCCATGCCGAAGGACTGCCAGGCCACCAGGCGGGAGGGGTGGTCCCGAATGGCGGCGCCTGGCTCTGCCGGGCTTGTAAGCACCTCTCGCAGTGCGGGCAACTGCGAGAGGTGATGAGCTATTGCGTCCCGTAATCAAAAGAGGGTCACCATGCCCATGTATGAAAAAAAACAAAAACCCCAACCCCCAACTTCCCCAAAAACATCTACTGAGCCGCCCTCGGGCAGCTCCACCGAGAAAATGGAGGTCCCCCCCCTTGTGCTTGCGCAAGGGACCCTCCATAATTCTTTAACCGGAGAGGAGGCTTACTCCTCTCCTACGCCTACGGGTGTAGGGGACTCCCCCTCACCCCCTTCTCTGGAGGTGCTTTCGGGCACCTCCCTATCTCCAGCGGCAGTCCCTCCTTTGCTTTCTAAGGGGACTGCCAAGAAAGCCAGCAGGCAGCCCATTGCCGACCGCCCCTCGTGCAAGCGGCTCGGTAGGGCAAACCCCCTTAGGGGGGAGAGGGAAGCCAGGCCCCTTCGGTCGCTTCCCTCAAAAGACCTGCTGGCAAGAATTTTGAACCTTGCTGGGGTCAAGGCCTGTGCCTCCCCACACCACCTGACTAGTGACAATACTGCCAAGGGGACCTGCGATGTCCTGGGAGGGGATCGCCAACTGGAGGCCCCTCCTGTGATAGACATGGTCCTTGAGGAGACCCAGCCCCAGACGGTAGGGCCTTCCATGGGGGGGAATTCGGGCTCGGCGCCAAGCACCGAACCCGAATCCGCCCCTATGCAAGGTCCTCCTCAAATGGCTGAGGGCTCCGAGGCAGTAGAAGGAGGGGAGGGATCTCCTCCGACAGGTGCCCCTACGACAACCAGGACCTTCTCCATTTCGGAGAGGGACCTGGCTGAGGCCGGTCCATCTGGCCTGGGGACTTCTGCCGGCGGGGGTGAAAAGCGGGTTCATTCCCCGCCCTCCTCTCCTAAAAAGAAAAAGACTAAAAAGACTCAAAAGACGAAGAAGACTCGGGGCTCCTCTCCATCCGCGGGGGCTGCGGGGACGGATGGGTCTGCTACCACTTTGGTAGGCGACCAAGCCAAGATCGGCACATCCGGCCCCTCTACCCCCTCGTGTGCGGAGCCCATGAGTACGACTAAGACCAAGAATGCACAGGGCGGAGCCTCGATGACATCGGGGCCCCTGATTCAGAGGTTACCTGGCGTTTTCGAGCCCGCTGGCTTCAAACGCTTCCTCGTTATTCGCTCCACTGATGGCACCATGTTGTCCAAGGGCAACATGATCCATCAGAGGAGAGGATTAGCTAGTGCAATTGGTAGAGAGCCGAAGGTAACCCGTTTCTCGGACGGGAGCCTTCTGGCGAATGCGGCGAATCCCGCCGAGGCGGCCAAGATAAGTGCTCTTCGGACACTTCATGGCACCCCGGTGAGTGTGACGCCGCACTCTACCATGAACTTTGTGAAAGGAGTAGTTTATGCGAGGGAACTTGTTGACTACTCCATTGAGGACATCACCCTAGAGCTGGCCGACCATGGGGCGGTCAAGGTCGAACGTGTGATGAGAAAACAGGGAGGGGCCTCGAGACCCACCCCTACACTCTTCGTCACGTTCGACTGTGACAAGCTCCCTGAGTCGGTGCGTGCCGGTTGGTACCGCTACCGCGTGAAGGCATTCGTGCCACTGCCGCGGCGGTGCTATTACTGCCACCGCTTCGGCCATACGAATCGATCATGTAGACGTGCAAAATCGGGGTCACCCGAAGTCTGTGTAAATTGCTCCAAGGTCGCACACGATAAGTCCAAATCGTGTGTGGCCAAGTGTGTCAATTGCGGAGAGCCGCACCCTGCTTCTTCGAAGCAATGTGGTGCATATCTCCTTGAGAAAGAAATCCTGGCCGTTCAGGCCCAGGATCGACTCTCATTCCGCGAGGCAAAGGACTTGGTCCTGGCGCGCCCGGCTCTGCCTGGGACGTCATATGCCTCAATAGTTAGAAAGGCACCCTCTGCTCCTGGCCCATCCAGGCCAACGAGCACGGTTGTTTCCGCGCCCATTCGGAGCCCTTCTGTGGGCTCTACCCAACCTGGGCGCTCCCCTGGTAAAGCTGGCGGCAAAAAGGGTTCATACCCTGCCCCGGCTAAAACCAGGGCTCCCCCCTCTTCCCCCAGCGTGACCGTTTCGCGTAAAGCGAAACGGCCACGCGCCTCCACCGAGTCGTTAGACTCACAGGAGGCAACACCCCTGAAGATGGTCGCTAGGCCATCTTCCGGGGTTCCTAAAGCTGTTCCCCGAAAGGAGGACAGCAACAAAGGAGCTTCGGCCCCTTTGCCCACGCCCCGAGGTGGAGCGAGGGGCTCGGAGACGGTGGTTCCTCGAAAAGAGGGCCCCCCGCCTCCGAAGCCGCAACGCCCGCCTAAAGTTTCGAGGCGGAGGGAGGAAAAGACTCGCATGGCGAGCCCAACCTCCCCCAATAAGTCCTCGAAGGCGACAGCGCCTTCAGCGCTTTGTCCGGCCAACAGCGCCCGGGGTTCTGCCCCCGGGAAGCGTACGGCCATTCCCGTGAGGGTCTTCAATTCGAGGAGGGCCCCCGCGTCTCCTCCGAGCTAGGCCTGGAGGGCATATTCCTTCAATGGAATTGCCGTGGACTCCGGGCCAACTGGGAGGAGCTGCGGAGGCTCGCCTCATCCCGTTCCCCGTTAGCTATTTTTTTGCAGGAGACCATGCTAGGCGCGTGCCCCCCTGCCTGCCCTCCCGGGGTATAAGGGTCTTGCGACCCAACCACCGCGGGACGGCCGGGCTGGGGGATGCGCGGTTTACACCCGGCATGATGTCTCCGTTCTTCCTTTCTCTTTAGATACCTCCTTTCAGGCAGTGGCTGTGCAGCTGCACCTGGATAGGAGGTATACTATCATTTCTGCGTACATTCCACCGTCAGCTGACTTCGACGCGGGGGACTTGCGCCGCGTCGTGGCACGGTTGCCGAGGCCCTATCTCTTGCTTGGAGATCTGAACGGCAGGCATCCTCTCTGGGGAGATTACACCATAAATCCCAGGGGACAAGTCCTTGCCGATCTGATCGAAGAGCTTGAGATGGGTGTCCTAAACGTGGATGAGTTTACGCATCACTGTCCGAGAACCGCTTCATTTTCTTGCCTTGACCTATCTTTGTGCTCTTCGGATGCACAGCCTGATTTTGATTGGGGGGTGGTCGATGACCTCCATGGTAGTGATCACTTTCCCATTCAAATATCATTTTCAGGGCAACTGCCGCCTGAGAGACCACCTCGGTGGTGCTTGGCGCGGGCGCGGTGGCCTGCATTTCAGGAAATGACTGAATTCTCTATCTCAGTCAAGGAGTTTAGGTCGGTAGATGAGGCCGTCGAGTTCTCCGGCAACCTCATCGCCGTGGGCCTGACTACTATTCCTAGGACGTCTGGCCGTTTTGCACGCCGACCACTCCCATGGTGGTCGGCCGAGTGTGAGACGGCCCTCAAACAGAAGCGTTATGCCTACATGCGCTATAAGCGCCGCCCGAACGATTTCACCGTCGCTGAATTTCGTCGGGCTAGGGCTAGGTTCCGGTATATTTCGAAGCACGCCCGCCGCTCTTCTTGGCGGGCATACGTGTCTTCACTTAACGGGAAGACCCCTTTAGCTGAGGTGTGGAAGCGAGTCAAAAGGATTCGTGGCAAGTTCTCGCAGGACCCCCCTCCCGTTCTCCAGGAGAATGGGACCGCAATCTCGGACCCCGCGTCCGTGGCGGAATCCTTAGCGACCGCTTTTTCCGCATTCTCTAGCCGTGATGCTGCTCCGCCAGCATTCAATGCACGTCGTGATGTCGCGGAAGGCCGCCGGCTGGACTTTACCTCCAGAGGCGGAGAACCCTTCAACGACAAGTTTACTGTGAGTGAGTTGCGTTCCGCTCTCGCTTCGTGCGCGGACACCGCCCATGGTCCGGACGATGTCCCGTACGCCATGCTTCGACACCTGGGTGAGCGAGGCATGGCCTTTCTATTAGATTTGTTCAACAGGATCTGGGTGGAAGGTCTCCTCCCAGACTCCTGGCGAATCGCTACTGTGCTCGCCTTTCGCAAGCCGGGGAGAGATCACTCTACTCCGACCGGTTTCCGCCCAATCTCTCTAACCTCTTGCGTGTGCAAGTTGATGGAGAAATTGGTAAATGTTAGATTAGCCTATTTCCTGGACAGCGGAGGCCATCTGTCTTCTGCACAGTGCGGCTTCCGTAAGTTCCACTCCACGTCGGATGCTCTGCTCCGACTGGAAAATGCCGTCTGCGAGGCTTTCCTTCGTAGACAGCACTACGCCACGGTGTTTTTTGATCTGGAGAAAGCCTATGATACCGCATGGCGATACGGTATCATGGAGACTCTCCACACGATGGGGGCGAGGGGACGCCTCCCAATGTTTATATCTGAATTTTTGCGAGATCGTCGATTCCGCGTACGGGTGGGGGGAGCCCTCTCCGGCCCAAAGGAGCAGGAAGAGGGTGTCCCGCAGGGAAGTGTCCTCAGTGTCACACTCTTTGCCCTGAGCATCAACGGCATCACCTCGGTGCTGCCGGAAGATGTTCTCGCTACGCTCTACGTGGACGACCTTTCGATCTCTTTTGGCGCGGCCCAGATGCCAACTCTGGAGCGCCGACTCCAACAGGCATTGAACCGCGTCTCTCGCTATGCCGAAGCGCACAGGTTTCGGTTTTCTTTGGCTAAGACTAAGGTGGTGCACTTCTGCCGCCATCCACGGCTTCACCCCGACCCAGATTTGTTTCTTAATGGGGTGCGCCTGGATGTGGTTGAGTCGCACCGTTTCCTTGGTCTTGTATTCGACCGACGCCTCACCTGGGAGGCTCACATTCGCAGCCTTAGGGTCTCTTGTACCCGCGCCATGGACATTCTCCGTTCCGTGACGTTCAGCGCTTGGGGCGCTGATAGGGCTACCGCCTTACTTTTTTATCGATCCTTTGTTCGCTCGAAGCTCGACTACGGATGCGAGTTTTATGCATCCGCAGCCGAGCGTTTATTGCGGAAGGTGGATTCGATCCACCACACCGGCCTTCGCCTTGCGACCGGTGCCTTCCGCACTTCCCCCATTGAGAGCCTGTTGGTCGATGCTGGGGAGATGCCACTCGCTCTGCGCCGCGTGCAGTGCATCACTCGCCTGTACGCGCGAGCCCGGCGCCTCCCCCAGTCGCCAACAGCTCTCACTGCATCCGCAGCTGATCTCGATGGTGCCTATGCCGCCGAGAGACGCCAGTCATACCCTAAGCCCTTTGGGTTTAGGGCCAGGAAACTCCTTCGAGAGGTAGATATAGCTCTCGGGCCGGTGGCGCCCCTGGTTCTGCCCAGGACGCCACCCTGGAGGGTACCACATTTGGCTATTTGTCGCCACGCCTCTGCTCCCAAAGCTTGTACTGCGCCGGGAGTATTGCGTTCGATCTTTTTGGAGCACACATCGTGTCACGCTGGTACCGTGCCAGTGTATACGGATGGCTCCAAGTCCCAAGAGGGGGTCGGCTTCCACGCCGTATCCCCTCTGTTTGAAGTCAGCGGGGCTCTACCAGGCGCTGCGTCTGTCTTCACGGCCGAGCTGGTGGCAATACACCACTCGGTACGGGAGATTACGCGACGTGCCCGGTTCGGAGACCGGATTGTGATTTATAGCGACTCACAAAGCGCCCTGAGTGCTCTCGGGGCATTGGAATCTCCGCATCCCCTGGTTCGCGAAATCCGTGACGCCACGGTTTTGGCGAGCCGGGCAGATGTCGAGATTATCTTCTGCTGGGTTCCTGGACATGTAGGAATTGCGGGGAATGAGCGCGCCGATGAGGGCGCCAAAGAGTCCGCGAGGACTCTGCGACCGGACCAGCGTTTCGCTCTTCCTCACACCGACTACATGTCAGGAATACGGGCAGCTCTTCGGACTGCTTGGCAAAGAAGATGGGAGACGGTCGAGGGGAACTTAAAGTTGCGTGCCATTGCGCCGCGACTGTTCCCATGGACCTATCCCCCAATGCCGCGGCGGCTTCAGGTTGCTTTCTGTCGTCTTCGAATCGGACACACTCGTGTGACGCATCGTTACTTGGTGGAGCGCTCGCATGTGCCCTATTGCAACGACTGCGTCGTCCCCCAGACTGTTCGGCATATTCTTGTCGAATGTCCCAGTCTGGGTGATCTTCGCGCACGATACCTGTCTCGGTACCGGGATGGGCGGGGTCGCTACCGCCTGTCCCTTGTACTCGGGACGAGTGCGTGCACCATGACTGGTGGACTTATTGACTTTTTGGGGGAGGCCGGCCTTCTCCCCTTTATTTAAGGTTCCTTTTTTTGTTATTGTTTTGTTTTCGATTGCACTCTCCTGCACCGGGGTGAGGGGGACCTCCCCCCACTGCCGGAGATTGCTTCGATTGTTAAGTTTTTCAAATTTATATTGATTGTTAAGTTTTCATATTTTAACTTTAAAGTAGCCTAATTCTAGGCTGTCGTGTTTTTCGGCGACTTATGCCCAAGTGGGTAGTTGCCAGATGGGCTCTATAAAAAAAAAAAAAAAAAAAAAAAAAATTCCCTTAACCCCTGAGCTCCGGTCTGGGGTGCTTGGTTTTTAACAACCTGCTTCATCCCCACCCATACCTTCCTCACATCCCTTTTCCTCTCTTCTTCACATTCTATCAATTTTACGCCGTGTCTAAGGTGGAGCCGCCATGCCGATGGACTGCCAGGCCACCAGGCGGGAGGGGTGGTCTTAAATGGCGGCGCCTGGCTGTGGTTTCCGAAGCAGTACAAGGAGGGGAGGGATCTCCTCCAACCGGTGCCCCCACGACTACCAGGACCTTCTCCATTTCAGAGAATGACCTGGCCTGGGGGCTTCTTCCGGCGGAGGTGAGAAGCGGGTTCATTCCCCGCCCTCCTCTCCAAAAAAGAAAAAGAAAAAGACAAAAAAGACTCAGGGCTCCTCTCCATCCACGGGGGCTGCGGGGACGGATGGGTCTGCTGCCACTCTGGCAAGCGACCAAGCCAAGATCTGCACATCCGCCCCCTCTGCCCCCCAGTTGCGGAGCCCCTGACTAAGACTAATACCAAAAGTGCACAGGGCGGAGCCTCGATGACATCGGGGCCCCTCATTCAGAGGTTACCTAGCATTTTTGAGCCCGCTGGCTTCAACTGCTTCCTCATTATTCGCTCCACTGATGGCACCATGTTGTCCAAGGGCAACATGATCTATCAGAGGCAAACCCCTTTAGGGGGGAGAGGGAAGCCAGGCCCTTTCAGTCGCTTCCCTCAAAAGACCTGCTGGCAAGAATATTGAACCTTGCCGGGGTTGAGGCCCATGCCTCCCCACACAAGACTAGTGACGATACTGCGAACGGGACCTGCAATGTCTGGGGGGGGATGACCAGCTGGAGGCCCCCCCTGAGATAAACATGGTCCTTAAGGAAACCCAGCCTCAGACGGTACGGCCTTCCATGGGGGTGAATCTGGGCTCGGCGCCAAGCACCGAACCCGAATCCGCCCTTATGCAGGGTCCTCCTCAAACGGCTGTGATTTCCGAAGCAGTACAAGGAGGGGAGGGATCTCCTCCGACCGGTGCCCCCACGACTACCAGGACCTTCTCCATTTCGGAGAGGGACCTGGCTGAGGCCGGTCCATCTGGCCTTGGGGCTCCTTCCGGCGGAGGTGAGAAGCGGGTTCATTCCACGCCCTCCTCTCCAAAAAAGAAAATAAAAAGACAAAAACAACTCGGGGCTCCTCTCCATCCGCGGGGGCTACAGGGACGGATGGGTTTGCTGCAATTTGGCAAGCGACCAAGCCAAGATCGGCACATCTGGCCCCTCTGCCCCCCCCGGGTACGGAGCTCCTGACCATGACAAAGACCAAAAGTGCACAGGGCGGAGACTCGATGACATCAGGGCTCCTCATTCAGATGTTACCTGGCGTTTTCGAGCCCGCAAGCGTCAAACGCTTCCTCGTTATTCGCTCCACTGATGGCAGCATGTTGTCTAAGGGCAACATGATCCATCAGAGGAGAGGATTAGCTAGTGCAATTGGTAGAGAGCCGAAGGTGACCCGTTTCTCCGATGGGTGCCTTCTGGCGAATGCGGCGAATCCCGCCGAGGCAGCCAAGATAAGTGCTCTTCGGACACTTCATGGCACCCCGGTGAGTGTGACGCCGCACTCTACCATGAACTTTGTGAAAGGAGTAGTTTATGCGAGGCAACTCGTTGACTACTCCATTGAGGACATCACCCTAGAGCTGGCCGACCATGGGGCGGTCAAGGTCGAACGTGTGATGAGAAAACAGGGAAGGGCCTCGAGACCCACCCCTACACTCTTCATCACGTTCGACTGCGACAAGCTCCCTGAGTCGGTGCGTGCCGGTTGGTACCGCAACCTCCTCTGCTCCCAAAGCTTGTACTGCACCGGGAGTATTGCGTTCGTCCTTTTTGGAGCACACATCGTGTCACGCTGGAACCGTGCCAGTGTATACGGATGGCTCCAAGTCCCAAGAGGGGGTCGGCTTCCACGCCGTATCCCCTCTGTTTGAAGTCAGCGGGGCTCTGCCAGGCGCTGCGTCTGTCTTCACGGCCGAGCTGGTGGCAATACACCACTCGGTACGGGAGATTACGCGACGTGCCCGGTTCGGAGACCGGATTGTGATCTATAGCGACTCAAAGCGCCCTGAGTGCTCTCGGAGCATTGGAATCTCCGCATCCCCCGGTTCGCGATATCCGTGACGCCACGGTTTTGGCGAGCCGGGCAGATGTCGAGATTATGTTCTGCTGGGTTCCTGGACATGTAGGAATTGCGGGGAATGAGGGCGCCAAAGAGTCCGCGAGGACTCTGCGACCGGACCAGCGTTTCGCTCTTCCTCACACCGACTACATGGCAGGAATACGGGCAGCTATTCGGACTGCTTGGCAAAGGGAACTTAAAGTTGCGTGCCATTGCACCGCGACTGTTCCCATGGACCTATCCCCCAATGCCGCGGCGGCTTCAGGTTGCTTTCTGTCGTCTTCGAATCAGACACACTCGTGTGACGCATCGCTACTTGATGGAGCGCTTGCCTGCGCCCTATTGCAACGACTGCGTCGTCCCCCAGACTGTTCGGCATATTCTTGTCGAATGTCCTAGTCTGGGTGATCTTCGCGCACGATACCTGTCTCGGTACCGGGATGGGCGGGGTCGCTACCGCCTGTCCCTTGTACTCGGGACGAGTGCGTGCACCATGACTGGTGGACTTAGTGACTTTTTGGGGGAGGCTGGCCTTCTCCCCTTTATTTAAGGTTCCTTTTTTTTGTTATTGTTTTGTTTGTAGGTTGCACTCTCCTGCACCGGGGTGAGGGGGACCTCCCCCCGCTGCCGGAGATTGCTTCGATTGTTAAGTTTTTCCAATTTATATCATTGTTAAGTTTTCATATTTTTACTTTAAAGTAGCCTAGTTCTAGGCTGTCGTGTTTTTCGGCGACTTATGCCCAAGTGGGTAGTTGCCAGATGGGCTCCATAAAATAAAAAAAAAAAAATTTAGGTACCGCAACCACGTGAAGGCATTCGTGCCACTGCCGCGGCGGTGCTATTACTGTCACCGCTTCGGCCATACGATTCGCTCATGTAGAAGTGCAAAGTCTGTGTAAATTGCTCCAAGGTCGCACATGATAAGTCCAAATCGTGTGTGGCGAAGTGTGTCAATTGCGGAGAGCCGCACCCTGCTTCTTCGAAGCAATGTGGTGCATATCTCCTTGAGAAGGAAATCATGGCCGTTCAGGCCCAGGATCGACTCTCATTCCGCGAGGCTAAGTACTTAGTCCTGGTGCGCCCGGCTCTGCCTGGGACGTCATATGCCACAATAGTTAGAAAGGCACCCTCTGCTCCTGGCCCATCCAGGCCAACGAGCACGATTGTTTCCGCGCCCATTCGGAGCCCTTCTGCGGGCTCTAACCAACCCGGGCGCTCCCCTAGGAAAGCTGCCGACAAAAAGGGTTCATACTTAGCCCCGGCTAAAACCAGGGCTTCCCCCTCTTCCTCCAGCGTGACCGTTTCCCGTAATGCGAAACGGCCACGCGCCTCCATCGAGTCGTTAGACTCACAGGAGGCAACACCACTGAAGATGGTCGCTAGGCCATCTTCCAGGGTTCCTAAAGTTGTCCCCCGAAAGGAGGACAGCAACAAAGGAGCTTGGGCTCTTTCGCCCACGCCCCGAGGTGTGGCGGGTGGCTCGGAGACGGTGGTTCCTCGAAAAGAGGGTCTCCCGCCTCCGAAGCCGCAATGCCCGCCTAAGGTTTCGAGGCGGAGGGAGGAAAAGACTCGCATGGCGAGCCCAACCTCCCCCAATAAGTCCTCGAAGGCGACAGCGCCGGTGTTCTGCCCCCGGGAAGTGTACGGCCATTCCCGTGAGGGTCTTCAGTTCGAGGAGGGCCCCCGTGTCTCCTCCGAGCTAGGCCTGGAGGGCATATTCCTTCAATAGAATTGCCGTGGACTCCGGGCCAACTGGGAGGAGCTGCGGAGGCTCGCCTCATCCCGTTCCCCGTTAGCTATTTTTTTGCAGGAGACCATGCTAGGCGCGTGCCTCCTGCCCGCCCTCCCGGGGTATAAGGGTCTTGCGACCCCACCACTGGGGGATGCGCGGTTTACACCCAGCATGATGTCTCCGTTCTTCCTTTCTCCTTAGATACCCCCTTCCAGGCAGTGGCTGTGCAGCTGCACTTGGATAGGAGGTATACTATCATTTCTGCGTACATTCCACCGACAGTTGACTTCGACGCGGGGGACTTCCGCCGCGTCGTGGCACGGTTGCCGAGGCCCTATCTCTTGCTTGGAGATCTGAACGGCAGGCATCCTCTCTGGGGAGATTACTCCATAAATCCCAGGGGACAAGTCCTTGCCGATCTGATCGAAGAGCTTGAGATGGGTGTCCTAAACGTGGATGAGTTTACGCATCACTGTCTGAGAACCGTTTCATTTTCTTGCCTTGACCTATCTTTGTGCTCTTCGGATGCACACGTTGATTTTGATTGAGGGGTGGTCGATGACCTCCATGGTAGTGATCACTTTCCCATTCAAATATTATTTTAAGGGCAACTGCCGCTTGAGAGACCACCTCGGTGGTGCTTTGCCCGGGCGCGATGGCCTGGATTTCAGGAAATGACTAAATTCTCTATCTTAGTCAAGGAGTTTAGGTCGGTAGATGAGGCCGTTGAGTTCTTCTCCGGCAACCTCATCGCCGTGGGCCTGACTACTATTCCTAGGACGTCTGGCCGTTTTGCACGCCGACCACTTCCATGGTGGTCAGCCGAGTGTGAGACGGCCCTTAAACAGAAGCGTTATGCGCTATAAGCGCCGCCCGAACGATTTCACTGTAGCTAAATTTCGTCGGGCTAGGTTCCGGTATATTTCGAAGCACGCCCTCCGCTCTTCTTGGCGGGCATACGTGTCTTCACTTAACGGGAAGACCCCTTTAGCTGAGGTGTGTAAGTGAGTCAAAAGGATTCGGGGCAAGTTCTCGCAGGACCCCCCTCCCGTTCTCCAGGAGAATGGGACCGCAATCTCGGACCCCGCGTCCGTGGCGGAATCCTTAGCGAGCGCTTTTTCCGCATTCTCTAGCCGTGATGCTGCTCCGCCATCATTCCACGCACGTCGTGATGTCGCGGAAGGCCGCCGGCTGGACTTTACCTCTGGAGGCGGAGAACCCTTCAATGACAAGTTTACTGTGAGTGAGTTGTGTTCCGCTCTCGCTTCGTGCCCGGACACCGCCCATGGTCCGGACGATGTCCCGTTCGCCATGCTTCGACACCTGGGTGAGCGAGGCATGGCCTTTCTGTTAGATTTGTTCAACAGGATCTGGGTGGAAGGTCTTCTCCCAGACTCATGGCGAATCGCCACTGTGCTAGCCTTTCGCAAACCGGGGAGAGATCACTCTACTCCGACCGGTTTCCGCCCAATCTCCCTAACCTCTTGCATGTGCAAGTTGATAGAGAAATTGGTAAATATTAGATTAGCCTATTTGCTGGACATCGGAGACCATCTGTCTTCCGCACAGTGCGGCTTCCGCAAGTTCCACTCCACGTCGGATGCTCTGCTCCGACTGGAAAATGCCGTCTGCGAGGCTTTCCTTCGTAAACATCACCACGCCACGCTGTTTTTCGATCTGGAGGAGGCCTATGATACCGCATGGCGATACGGTGTGATGGAGACTCCACACGATGGGGGCGAGGGGACGCCTCCCAATGTTTATATCTGAATTTTTGCGAGATTGTCGATTCCGCGTACGGTTGGGGGGGAGCCCTCTCCGGCCCAAAGGAGCAGGAAGAGGGTGTCCCGCAGGGAAGTGTCCTCAGTGTCACACTCTTTGCCCTGAGCATCAACGGCATCACCTCGGTGCTGACGGAATATGTTCTCGCTACGCTCTACGTGGACGACCTTTCGATCTCTTTTGGCGCGCTGTTTCTGTGACATTGTCTTCAGTGTATGGGTGGGAGGATCCCTCTCTGGCCCAATGGAGCAGGAAGAGGGTATCCTGCCGGAAAAGCTCTCACTGTCACACTCTTTGCCCTGAATATCAATGGTATCACTTTGGTGCTGCTGGAAGATGTTTTTGCTTGTAAAGATGCCCTTGTTGGTTTTTAATTCTTAGTTTTAACTAAAAACTTGCAGTGGGGTTCAAATTCATCTTTTCTACCACCAAAACATAAAAATTGTCTTCCTTAGCAGTCATTAGAATGATTTTTTAATTTTAGTTTTTTTCTTTTTGTGCCTTTGGTTTGTACAAAATTTTCTCCTTTTTCAGGTTTCTTATATTTAAATATATTAATTTGTACAAAGCATTTCTATTTCTCTGTAAAGGTCTTGAATTAAATAATTTCCCTTTAAGTTAATATACAAAGCTATCCTAATATATCTCAAATTGAGGGCTTTAGTCTCTATAGTTACCAAATATGTCTTTCTTTGGAGTTGGAGGTAATCCTTTTGCAACCCCTGTTGGAATGAAAATTGGTAAGTAACTATTGAATCATTCAGATGTATTAACCCTTAAAGCTCTATGCAGACCAAAAGGTCCTGAGTATACAACCACTGCAAGAATTAGACATACATATAATCAGAACAGGGTTGTCAAAAACTCCAAATTTTGAAAAGATCTCCCCAAACCTGCTTTTTATTCTGTTTTTTTTTTCAAATCTGTTTTTTGTTTTCTTTTTTTACCACTACAAGCATTAGAATAATGTAGAAAAAGAATAGTTATCTTTATTTTTATATAATATTAATAATTAATTAGTTTAATAATTATATTAAGGTAAGAACAGATCACTGATCAAGCATTGTAGGTGCTTATGATAGCCATAACCTGTAGAAGAAATGAATTATGAGTCAGTATCAAAGAAATAATCTTAATTTGATACATATTTGTTGAAATTATAAACATAAATATGCATTTTGAATAAAATAATAAGTAGCATTCATTTCTTTTCAAAAAAAATTTAATTTTGAAAAAAACAAACTGGGTTTTATTCTTGTTTTTTTTTTCAAATCTAAGATTTTTCAAAAAACAAGTGCTACAAGCATTAGAATAGCATAGCAAAAGAATAGCTATCTCTATTTTAATAATAATTAATTAGTTTAATAATTATATTATAGCAAAAACAGATCAATGATCAGGAATTGTGGGTACGCATGATAGCCATAACCTGTAGAAGGAGATGAATTATGAGTCAGTATAAGAGAAATAACCTTACTTTGATAACTATTTGTTGAAATTCTAGACATAAATAGGCATTTTTAATAAAATAGTGAGTAGCGTTCATTTCTTGAAAAAAGAGAGTAATTTTGAGGAAAAAAAAAACCCAGGTTTTTTAAAATTTCACTTGAAAAATCCCCCCCAAAATGGTAATAAAACCCTGTTTTTTTAGGGCTGTTTTTTCTTATTTGCCAACCCTGAATCAGAAGCCAATATGTATTTCTATGTGACTCAGGCATAATTATAATAGATATTGCATTATAATAGTATGTGCTTCTACTTTATACAACCATGAAAGGAGACATCTTCATTATTAAGTCAGGTTCATGAAATTCGTATGTAAGGAATACTAAATTTTTTTTTGCTACTCAGTCTATGTATACCTTCCATAACAACCCCGTAAGGGGCGCGGTGATTTGCCATCCTGGCCGCTGTGCTGACAGAACTCAGCACCCCATCCGACCCCAGCCTAGCCTCTTCTCCTTCTTTCCAAACACTTGTTTCCTCGCTTTTCATACAACCTCTCCCACAACTTTCTCTGGTCAGCCTCTAATTTCACAGGGTATATGCTGACCTTCTCAAGCCAACCGTCCCGGATTGGGGCTGAGGGGGGAGGGGACAACATTCCCTAACCCCTGAGCTCGGGTTTGGGATGGGGTTTGTTTAACAACCTGCTTCATCCCCACCCATACCTTCCTCACATCCCTTTTCCTCTCCTCTTCACAATCTATTCTTTTACGCTGTGTTCAAGGTGGAGCTACCAGATGGGAGGGGTGGTCCCAAATGGCGGTGCCAGGCCTGTAAGCAACTCTTGCAGTGCGGGCAACTGTGAGAGGTGGTGAGCTATTGTGTCCCGCAGAAAATTTAGGGTCACCATGCCCAATGATGTTAAAAAAAAATATTTCCCTAATTTCCCCTTGCTCATCGACGGAGCCGCCCTCAGGCAGCTCCACCGAAAAAATGGAGGCCTCCCCTCCCTGTGCTTGCGCAGGGGACCCTCCAATCCATATTTCTTTAACCTGAGAGGAGGCTTACTCCTCTCCTACGCCTATGGGTGAAGGGGACTCCCCCTCACCCCCTTCTCTGGAGGTGCCGTCGGGCACCTCCCTATTTCTAGCGGCAGTCCCTCCTTTTCTTTCTAAGGGGACTGCCAAGAAAGCCAGCAGGCAGCCTATTGCCGACCACCCCTCGTGTAAGTGGCTAGGTAGGGAAAAACCCCTTAGGGGGGAGAGGGAAGCCAGGCCCCTTCGGTCGCTTCCCTCAAAAGACCTGCTGGCAAGAATATTAAACCTTGCCGGGGTCAAGGCCTGTGCCTCCCCACAAAAGACTGGTGACGCTGCCAAGGGGACCTGCAATGTCCTGGAAGGGAATAGCCAACTGGAGGCCCCTTCTGTGATAGACATGGTCCTTGAGGAAACCCAGCCTCAGACGGTAGGGCCTTCCATGGGGGGGAATCAGGGCTCGGCGCCAAGCACCAAACCCAAATCCGCCCCTATGCAAGGTCCTCGTCAAATAGCTGAGGGCTCCAAGGCATTACAAGGAGGGGAGGGATCTCCTCTGACCGGTGCCCCTGTGACCACCAGGACCTTTTCCATTTCGGAGAAGGAACTAGCTGAGGCTGGTCCATTTGGCCTAGGGGCTTCTGTCAGCGGAGGTGAGAAGCGGGTTCATTCCTCACCCTCCTCTCCTAAAAAGAAGAAGAAAGACAAGAAAAACTAAAAAGACTTGGGGCTCCTCTCCATCCACAGGGGCTTCGGGGACAGATGGGCCCGCTGCCACTTTGGCCAGCGACCAAGCCAAGATCCGCACATCCGGCCTCTCTGCCCCCCCGGGTCTGGAGCCCCTGACTATGACAAAGACGAAAAGTGCACAGGGCAGAGCCTCGATGAAATCGGGGCCCCTGATTCAGAGGTTACCTGGCGTTTTCGAGCCCACTGGCTTCAAACACTTCCTCATTATTCGCTCGACTGATGGCACCATCTTGGCCAAGGGCAACATGATCCATCAGAGGAGAGGATTAGCTAGTGCAATTGGTATAGAGCCGAAGGTGACCCGTTTCTCGGATGGGAGCCTTCTGGCGAATCCCTCCGAGGCAGCCAAGATAAGTGCTCTTCTGACACTTCATGGCACCCCGGTGAGTGTGAAGCCGCACTCTACAATGAACTTTGTGAAAGGAGTAGTTTATGCGAGGGAACTCATTGACTACTCCATAGAGGACATCACCCTAGAGCTGGCCGACCATGGGGCAGTCAAGGTCGAATGTGTGATGATAAAACAGGGAGGGGCTTTGAGACCCACCCCTACACTCTTCGTCACGTTCGACTGTGACGAGCTCTCTGAGTCGGTGCGTGCCCGGTTGGTACCGCTACCGCGTGAAGGCATTCGTGCCACTGCCGCGGCGGTGCTATTACTGTCACCGCTTCGGCCATATGAATCGCTCATATAGACGTGCAAAGTCGGGGTCACCCAAAGTATGTGTAAATTGCTCCAAGGCCGCACACGATAACTCCAAATCGTGTGTGGCCAAGTGTGTCAATTGTGGAGAGCCGCACCCCGCTTCTTTAAAGCAATATGGTGCATATCTCCTTGAGAAAGAAATCATGGCCGTTCATGTCCAGGATCGACTCTCATTCCGCGAGGCTAAGGACATGGTCCTGGCGCGCCCGGCTCTGCCTGGGACGTCATATGCCTCAATAGTTAGAAAGGCACCCTCTGCTCCTGGCCCATCCAGGCCAACGAGCACGGTTGTTTCCGGGCCCATTCGGAGCCCTTCTGCAGGCTCTACTCAACCCAGGCGCTTCCCTGGTAAAGCTGGTGGCAAAAAGAGTTCACACCCAGCCCCAGCTAAAACCAAGCTCCCCCATCTTTCCCCAGCGTGACCGTTTCCCATAAGGCGAAACGGCCACGCGCCTCCACCGAGTCGTTAGACTGACAGGAGCTTCGGCTCCTTCGCCCCGAGGTGGAGCGAGTGGCTCGGAGACGGTGGTTCCTCGAAAAGACGGCCCCCCGCCTCCGAAGCCGCCACGCCCGCCTAAGGTTTCGAGGCGGAGGGAGGAAAAGACTTGCATGGCGAGCCCAACCTCCCCCAATAAGTCCTCAAAGGCGACAGCGCTTTGTCCGGCCAACAGCGCCCGGGGTTCTGCCCCCGGGAAGCGTACGGCCATTCCCGTGAGGGTGTTCAGTTCGAGGAGGGCCCCCGCGTCTCCTCCGAGCTAGGCCTGTAGGGACGTGGACCTCGGGCCAACTGGGAGGAGCTGCGGAGGCTCGTCCCGTTCCGCGTTAGCTATCTTTTTGCAGGAAGCCATGCTAGGCGCGTGCCCCCTGCCCGCCCTGGCGCGGTATAAGGGTCTTGCGACCCCACCACCGCGTGATGGCCGGGCTGGGGGATGCTCGGTTTACACCCGGCATGATGTCTCCGTTCTTCCTTTCTCTTTAGATACCTCCTTTCATTCAGGTAGTGGCTGTGCAGCTGCACCTGGATAGGAGGTATACTATCATTTCTGCGTAAATTCCACCGTCAGCTGACTTCGACGCGGAGGACTTCCGCCGCGTCGTGGCACGGTTGCCGAGGCCCTATCTCTTGATTGGAGATCTGAACGGCAGGCATCCTCTCTTGGAAAATTACTCCATAAATCTCAGGGGACGAGTCCTTGCTGATCTTATCAAAGAGCTTGAGATGGGTGTCCTAAACGTGTTTGAATTTACGCATCACTGTCCGAGAACCACTTCATTTTCTTGCCTTGACCTATCTTTGTGTTCTATGGATGCACAGCCTGATTTTGATTGGGGAGTGGTTGATGATCTCCATGGTAGTGATCACTTTTCCATTCAAATATCATTTTCAGGGCAACTGCCGCCTGAGAGCCCACCTCGGTGGACCGTATTTCAGGAAATGACTGAATTTTCTTTCTCAGTCGAGAAGTTTAGGTCGGTAGATGAGGCCGTTGAGTTCTTCTCCGGCAACCTCATCGCCGCTGGCCTGACTACTATTCCTAGGACGTCTGGCCGTTTTGCACGCCGACCACTCCCATAGTTGTTGGCCGAGTGTGAGACGGCCCTCAAACAGAAGCGTTATGCCTACATGCGCTATAAGCGCCGCCCGAACGATTTCACTGTCGCTGAATTTCGTCGGGCTAGGGCTAGGTTCCGGTATATTTCGAAGCACGCCCGCCGCTCTTCTTGGCGGGCATACGTGTCTTCACTTAACGGGTATCCCCCTTTAGCAGAGGTGTGGAGGCGAGTCAAAAGGATTCGGGTCAATTTCTTGCAGGACCCCCCTCCCGTTCTCCAGGAGAATGGGACCGCAATCTCGGACCCCGCGTCCGTGACAGAATCCTTCGCGACCGCTTTTCCGCATTCTCTAGCCGGGATGCTGCTCCGCCAGCATTCAATGCACGTCGTGATGTCGCGGAAGGCCGCTGGCTGGTGGCGGACACCGCACATGGTCCGGACGATTTCCCGTACGTCATGCTTCGACACCTGGGTGAGCGAGGCATGGCCTTTCTGTTAGATTTGTTGAACAGGATCTGGGTGGAGGGTCTTCTCCCAGACTCCTGGCGAATCGCTACTGTGCTAGCTTTTCTCAAACCGGGGAGAGATCACTCTACTCCGACCGGCTTCCGCCCAATCTCTCTAACCTCTTGCGTGTGCAAGTTGATGGAGAAATTGGTAAATGTTAGATTAGCCTTTTTTCTGGACTACAGCGGAGGCCATCTGTCTTTCGCACAGTGCGGCTTCCGCAAGTTCCACGCCACGTCGGATGCTCTGCTCCGAATGGAAAAGGCCGTCTACGAGGCTTTCCTTCGTAGACAGCACTACGCCACGGTGTTTTTCGATCTGGAGAAGGCCTATGATACCGCATGGTGATACGGTATCATGGGGGCGAGGGGACGCCTCCCAATGTTTATATCTGAATTTGTGCGAGATCGTCGATTCCGCGTACGGGTGGGGGAAGCCCTTTCCGGCCCAAAGGAGCAGGAAGAGGGTGTCCCGCAGGAAAGTGTCCTCAGTGTCACACTCTGCACTGAGCATCAACGGCATCACCTCGGTGCTGCCGGAAGATGTTCTCGCTAAGCTCTACGTGGACGACCTTTCGATCTCTTTTGGCGTGGCCCAGATGCCAACTCTGGAGCGTCGACTCCAACAGGCATTGAACCGCGTCTCTTGCTATGCCGAAGCGCACAGGTTTCGGTTTTCTTTGGCCAAGACTAAGGTGGTGCACTTCTCCCGCCATCCACGGCTCCACCCCGACCCAGATTTGTTTCTTAAAGGGGTGCGCCTGGATGTGGTTGAGTCGCACCGTTTCCTTGGTCTTGTATTCGACCAACGCCTCACCTGGGAGGCTCATATTCGCAGCCTTAGGTTCTCTTGTCCCCGCGCCATGGACATTCTCCGTTCCCTGACGTTCAGCGCTTGGGGCGCTGATAGGGCTACTGCCTTACATTTTTACCGATCCTTTGTTCGTTCGAAGCTCGACTACGGATGCGAGTTTTATGCATCCGCAGACGAGCGTTTATTGCGGAAGGTGGATTCGATCCACCACACTGGCCTTCGCCTTGCGACCGGTGCCTTCCGCACTTCCCCCATTGAGATCCTGTTGGTCGATGCTGGGGAGATGCCACTCGCTCTGCGCCGCGTGCAGTGCATCACTCGCCTCTACGATTGAGCCCGGTGCCTATGCCGCCGAGAGACGCCAGTCATACCCTAAGCCCTTTGGGTTTAGGGCCAGGAAACTCCTTCGAGAGCTAGATATAGCTTCTGGGCCGGTGGTGCCCCTGGTTCTGCCTAGGACGCCACCCTGGAGGGTACCACATTTAGCTATTTGTCGCCACCCCTCTGCTCCCAAAGCTTTTACGCGCCAGGAGTATTGCGTTGGACCTTTCTTGCGCACACATCGTGTCACGCTGGAACCGTGCCAGTGTATACGGATGGCTCCAAGTCCCAAGAGGGGGTCGGCTTCCACGCTTTATCCCCTCTGTTTGAAGTCAGTGGGGCTCTACCAGGCGCTGCGTCTGTCTTCACGGCCGAGCTGTTGGCAATACACTACTCGGTACGGGAGATTACGCGACGTGCCCGGTTCGGAGACCGGATTGTGATCTATAGCGACTCACAAAGCGCCCTGAGTGCTCTCGGAGCATTGGAATCTCCGCATCCCCTGGTTCACGATATCCGTGACACCACGGTTTTGGCGAGCCGGGCAGATGTCGAGATTATCTTCTGCTGGGTTCCTGGACATGTAGGAATTGTGAGGAATGAGCGCGCTGATGAGGGCGCCAAATAGTCCGCGAGGACTCTCTGACCGGACCAGCGTTTCGCTCTTCCTCACACCGACTACCATGGCAGGAATACGGGCAGCTCTTCGGACTGCTTGGCAAAGAAGATGGGAGACGGTCGAAGGGAACTTAAAGTCGCGTGCCATTGCGCCGCGACTGTTCCCATGGACCTATCCCCCTATGCCGCGACGGCTTCAGGTCGCTTTCTGTCGTCTCCGAATCGGACACACTCGTGTGACGCATCGCTATTTGATGGAGCGCTCGCCTGCGCCCTATTGCGATGACTGCGTCGTCCCTCAGACTGTTCGGCACATTCTTGTCGAATGTCCCAGTCTGGGTGATCTTCGCGCACGTTACCTGTCCCAGTACCGGGATGGGCGGGGTCGCTACCGCCTGTCCCTTGTACTCGGGTCGAGTGCGTGCACCATGACTGGTGGATTGATAGACTTTTGGGGGGGAGGCCGGCCTTCTCCCTTGTATTTAACTCATTTTTTTATTAGTGTTGTTTGTTTTGTTTTTTTGTAGGTCGCAGGCTCCTGCGCCGGGGGGAGGGGGACCTCCCCTCGACGCCGGAGCTTTCTTCCTGACTTTTATCCCCTTTTTATTGTTGTTTCTGTTAAAATTTTTATTTTAAAGTAGCCTAGAACTGGGCTGTTTGTTTGCGTCGACTTATGCCCAAGTGGGCAGTCCCCAGATAGCCCCTTGAAAAAAAAACCCCTTCCATAACAACTGATTTATATATATATATATATATATATATATATATATATATATATATATATATATATATATATATATATATATATATTTGTCCTTTCCTACTTCCAGGTTTATGCACCCTCTTTAATTAAAAATTACTGAGTGCTCAAACTTTGGAGAGTAGTTATTCAATAAGATTCTGATGTTCCTTCCGGTAAGGTATCTTTACGGGTCTTTCATTTACTTCCATTTACCTCATTAACTTCATCTTCAGTAGATAATGCAGTGTTTTTGTACTTATCTAATTCTTTGTTTAATCTTGTAGAGGTTATGCTCGCAATAGGCAAGAGCCATGTGGCCATCTTGTCTTTATTGTTGTAATGAACACCATTTTGTTGCCATTGTCTTGTAGTGAATAGTCTGCATAGACTTTTTGCATAAAATGACCCTGCAAAGGGATTTCAGGTATAGGTTTGGCAACCATGCTGTGGGTAACATCTGAAGGGTTGTATGCCCTCTCAACCCTGACTGAGATGTGCATCTGCAGTATATGTTTTTCACACATTTTTATTCCCTCTAGTTTCACAACTTTCTTTTCAGATCTATTCCTACCATCTTTCTACTAGGTATGCTCTCATTGGTTATTCAGTTTAAATTTGAGGAAAAAATGCATAAGTACTAACTCTTTGTTTCCTTATGACAAGCCTTAAGTCATTTATGAATAAAGAAACAAAATAAAACTTTCATATCTGCTAAAAAATTATTTTCATATATCTACATATATATAGTTTCTGTGTTTTTACCACCCAGTGATAGTATTAAAAAAATGCCAAACTGGCTAGAAATAAGTAGTAGATAAAATAAAATTAATTTTTTGCCCCTATAAAGTCAAAGGGAATTGAATTACTCATTTAACTGTAAACCATGCCTGCTGTGGCTTAACTTTGCTCTATATGGGTAGCATTGTTTCTTGTTCATTAGCTTATAACCCAGAATATGGTTTAGAGTTCTTTTCTGTATGTTAAGCTACAAATATAGATATTCTATTACCCCCCCCCCCCCCTCCCCCACCACATGTTTTCTTCTCATCGGTTAACAAAATACCCAATCTATACAATGCTTCCTTTTCTTGATTCTCTGATCAGATTAGAGTTGTGCCGATTCCAAAAATTTTGCCGATGCCGATGCCAGTTGCCGATTCTGGCTAATATTTGTTTTTAGTGTATTATGCTTAATTTATTAGATACTTTATAATTAGTTTCCATAACTATATTACTCAACTGTTAGGCTGTTGGAAGCTTGGAACTTGGAAGCCAATACACAAAGCAATGGACTATTTTTTAGTTGTTTTTTTTTTTTACTTTTTAACCATTGAGTTAATGGAATTTTATAGCTTTTGATGGAAGGTTTTAGGATACAAAATGAATATGGATCTTTACAGAATTTATTTCATTTCTTTTCATATTAGGAATAGCCTATATACCAAACAACCAAAAATATATTTCTGTGATTCATCCTTATTCAATAACTTGAAAGTTAAAAGCCTACATCCAGTTTAGAGTTCTAAATTGAAAAAACATGTTCCAATCATCATTATTTAGTATTTACTTAACATTTTTAATGTTAAAAATATGATGTCAAATAGAATCATTCTGTGGTTTTTGATTTAGTGCTAGTTAAAAAATGTAAAATATTCTAAGTAATAACAAAGGAACTGTTGTATCCAAACTGCTAAACGAATTGATATTTTGTTTAGCAGTCTAGTTATTCACTTCCTTTCTTACAAGGCTAAACCACTTTCATTTTTCAACTTGCCACAAAAAATAAAAAAAATAAATACAGTATATTGAGTATTCATTTTTCCATTAGCTACAGAAAAATATACCAAATATTTAGTATTCAAAATTGAAAACACGTAAATTTAAATTTAATAACATTAATTTTTCTCCATTTTCTGGAGTAAGACGGTTACGATGTGGCGTGAAGATGTTACCACCAATACTAAAAAGTCTCTCACTCTTAATTGATGATGGTGGAGAAGAAGGCATTTTATTGGCAACTTTTCCAAGCCCAGGAAATGCATTTATGTTTGCTTTCCACCAAAGTAGTGGATCTGTATCTCGTGGTTCCTATTGTAGTGAACCGTATTTCTCGAGTTCATTTCTAACAGCATGTGAAGATAAAGATTGCCAGCGAAGTTTCTTTTTGTTTTCCTTTTCAACATTTGTGGTGGTACTTGACTCTGTTGATACTATCAAATCAAACACGAGTCAAAGTCAAAAAGATCGGCACTTGCTCCAGCTTCCTCATTTTAATTTTCATTTGTAGGTTCTATGTCATTGGAGGCAGAGCTTACATTCTCTTCAAAGTCTTCATAATTCTCTTTATCATTATGCATTTTCTTATGAGTGTCAGTCAAATAATTCTGGATTAAAATGAAATGGGTCTTTGAACCTTCTTCAGAACTTTTGAAAAGACTATTTTTTTATCTTGGATCCAACATGGTCGCTGTTATTAGATCTTCGTTTGCTTCATACTTAGCAAATCTGCGGACCATTGATCTTGAGATTGCGCTGACCGTGCTACGCAATCCACTGAACGTTGAATCTGATATAGCTTTGGTTATGGCATGTTTCAAGACTCTCACTTGTGGAATAATTTCTTAAGCATTGGCTATCCTTCCACTCAGCCTAAAAAAATAAATTAAAAGAATTGCATTGATATTTTGTAATTTGTAGGTTGTGAACAAAGGCAGTAATAAATAATTAATATCTGAGACAAATGTGCGTTCAGTACCGTAGATAACGAAGCTGAATAACTTTACCTATTTAATATTTATTAACTGGCTACATGGTAAAATATTATACTATAAATCATGATCATAATAAATAATAAATTTATAATATAATATAATAAATAATTAATTAAAAATAAATAATAATATTAAATAATTAACAGTTATTATCTAACAGAGTTAACTGTCACAGATTAACAACTGAAAATTGAACTGTCAATTATAATTGTATTGTTAACGAACTCCTCCCACCATTTATCTATTTGCTTGATATTAAAGATAAAACTGCAGCTTCCATGGAAGATATTTAATCTCTTTTGTAGACTTTTTTTAATTTATTTCCATATTCTTACTTTACTACCAATTCCAGGTCACGTATCAGGCCGAAGATGAAGGTGTAACCCCTTCATAACCACTATCCGGAAATAAAAAAAAAAATATATAAAAATAAAAAACTTCTCAAGAGATAAAATATCTTCCAGTGAATCTCTTCATAAAAGAAAGCTTATTGATTGCTAGTAAATTTTAGCAATATATATATATATATATATATATATATATATATATATATATATATATATATATATATATATATATATATATATATATATATATATATATATATATATATATATATATATATATATATCATATTGCCTTTGTGTTGTTAGATGAAAAAATTTGAGCAAGCTTGAGCATTTGCCAATTAGTGCCCATTTGTTGGCATCAAATATCAAATACTGCCAAATTTGGGACTTCTGCACAGTAGTTAGCAATTGCAATTTTTTGTTCGAATATTCGTTCAAACATGAGGTATGTACTATTCCAATGAGTGGTTACATCTTGAATCAACTTATGTTTGGGCAAATTATGCTGCATTTGAAGCTTTTCAAGCTTAGTGTATGCTAACGACGAGTGATTAAAATGCCCTGTTATTTGGCAGCAATTTGCAATTATGTCCTTGATCATTCGCTGTTCAAATATTGCATCATGTATGACCAATTGGTTGGTGTGAAGAAAACAGCTAAGACTATTAAAGCCAGTACTTGAAATTCCCTTCACCATATTTTCTGCGTTGTCATGAACGATCATGTGGACTTTGTAAGGGGGATTTTGTAATCATCAACTACATCTTGAACAGTGTCACATATGTTAGTTGCAGTATGTGAATCTGGGAATGGATTCACTCGTAAGACAACTAATGACTGGTTGAAATTTTCATTGATGCAATTTGACAGTAGGCTGAAAAGATGAAATATAAATACCGTCAAAGATTTTTACTTTTTAGTTTAGTTTAAACTGTCTAATATTAATAGCATGAAATAAGTTAGAAACCTAATTTGTTGAACTTGAAGTAACTCATGATTTAACATTATTTAACATAGTTATTAAATAACAACTATGTACATTATTTGAGTAAGCAATCTTGATGGTCATTAAAATTTGAAACGTAGAAGCTGGTTGATTATTACCTAATAAAAGACGCATCAGCATTGTTCGTCCAGATGTCTGTGGTGAAGCTCATGTTGCTTGCTTCATTAATCCTGCTTTGGATTTTGGTCATTACTTTGGTGTGCAAAGTGGGAATAATATTGGTAGTAAAATATTTTCTGGAGGGCAGTTGATAATTGGGTTTCAGCAGTTTCATAAGTCTTGTAAATCCAATATCTTCAACAACTGAAAATGGCTGTGAGTCTAGTGCTATAATCTCACCAATAGCAGTATAACTGTTTTGGATTGATCACTGTTTATGTCCCAAGTCTTCTTGAGCTCAAGGGTTTCTTCTAATGTTATTTACAATTCTGAATGCGAACTGCTAGCTGTTGATGGCCTGCAATCACCTTTGGTCTTTTTCTTTGTAGTGATGTAATCACTCATTGTGCGTTTTTGTGCAGTTTGAGCTTGCTCCTGTCCCTGTAACTCCTCCTCTTGCTCCAGCTGCTTCTGATGTTGGGTCCTCAAATGTTTTTGCATATTGGTGGTAGTAAAAGAACTTTTTTAATTCTTATTACCTCGTGACAATATTTTGTTACATATTGTACAGGTGACTTTTGTTTGGTCATCTTCATTTACAGCGAATAATCGCCACACAACACTCTTGGTTTGTCCTTCGTGAGCCATTTTCCGGAAAAATGTATTATAATATGAATTATTTATGTGCAAATATATTAGATTGCATCTATATCTGAGAACAGTGTGTATGTGTGACTAACACATGCACACAAACGCAATGAATTCATATATATATATATAGTACAAGAGTAATAAGAATTGGACGCAAATGAGCAAATGAGACAAGAAACTGGAGTTTTTGTCTTTTTTTTAAAGGCAAGAGAGAGGGACATTAGAAGAATCTAGAATCAAAGGGAGCAGAGGGCAGCACAGTGAAGGTGATTCTTTATTGAGAAGACAGAAATAACACCAGGGGAAAAAAGTTTTGAATTCCTGGCTAGGACTCAAACCCAGGTCTGCTGATTGCCGGTCAGATGCTTTACCGCTAAGCTACCAGGCACAGTAACTATATTTCGCCCAAAGCGTTACCCCATCAAACCCAGTATCTCCCTAAGCTAGGAACTTCCAAGGAATTTTTATACCACATCCTATTACCCGCTCACAATTTAAAGGCTTACTGTCCATGTCACATGCAAAGGAAGCAACTACAGGATCTGCGGGTGATTATACAACCACCACAGGTCTATGCCATTTTTATTTTCTGTCTTTCAAATAAAATTTGAAGACAGAAAGAAAGATGCAGAAACCTGGTGTAGCTGACTATAAATACATATAGGCCTTTTCAAACCCGAGGGAAATTTAGGCCTCTTCAAATCCCTAACATAAACTACGTAAATTAAAAAATAGCATCTGTACCCATTTTAATTAGCGAATTGTGCATCTCAGGTTGTCAATACTGCTTATGCAGCAGGATTAACTTTGTTCTTGGTTAAAACAGGCATCTTCTCCCGAACGCCATTTGTTTCAATTTTAATTTTGAGCCCTGTTATTATTATTATTATTTCTTGTTTTTCACATTTCTTATATACGAGATATTTGATATGGCTATTGGCCATAGTTCTTTTATTTTAGTGGGTTTTTTTTTTAACTTTAGTATTTTTGTTTTTTTTAAACATTTTGTTAGTATATTTACACTTTTTTTTTATTAGTTGTACTTTATCTCATTTCGGATTGAAGTCATTCGGATCCACTGTTTTCATCTCTTTTAATTTCTTTATACATTTTGACACAGGGGAGCAGTATAGCATGATAAATGGACAATGTCCATGGATAAGGACCATAAAACGTGCCTGAGTCGGTGAACCGTTATATAGGACTTAAAATTCCAAAGACAAAATACTAATTATTCAAACCACATTTATTTGAAAAGTCATATGGTTGAGTATTTTTTTTTAAACTTTTTAGTAATTATATCAGTGTAGCTTGCTACTTTCGTTCAAGCATCCCTGAAAGCATATACTATAATCTGACCAGAATTAAACAATTAAGGTGTTACTTAATAAAGCTGTAGTAACTAGTAACACAAAGTATGTTGTCTGGCCCAATTCAGCCCCCAAAATTGTCTAAAAAGCTAAAATTTTGACGAATCAGCAAATAATCGGCAAAATTTTGCTGATGCCGGTGCCGATGCCAAGTACTCGGCACATCTCTAGGTCAGATATTGTAGCATTTATTCATATATCTTTCTGTTTTTGACCACCAGAAAAAGCAACCTCAGAAACCCTTCCATCAGAAGATTGGTCACTTAATATGGAAATATGTGATCTTATGAACCACTCAGAAGAAGGGCCACGCGATGCTATGAAAGCCATTAGGAAAAGATTATCAACACAGCCAAAAAATTATACAGTTGTTCAATACACATTAACTGTGAGTTATTTTTAAATAGGAGTTTTATTAACATTTACTCATGGTCAAACATTCATATAGTTAAGTTAATGTTAGAAAATTTATTGGCGAGTTTAGAATAGAGAGTTGGAAAAAGGCTGGTTTATAAGAAAATTATCATCAGTGGATATTCTTTTTATTAATATGCATTATATTTTATTCGCTAAGTTGAAATGGTTACCAAACCCATTGCGAATTCAAAATGGAGGGGTAAAATTCCCTGAAAACAAATGTCATCAGTTTGATAATTTTTTTAAAGTTTTCATCTTTGCTCTGTACTTCCCTTCCTTTCCTTTCTTGATGAACATTCTCTTCTTGATAGTACCAATATTCACTTACTTCATACAACTCATTGATTTTATTAAATAAAAAAAGTTAGAGGATGATATTTTCTATTTTCTAATTAAGTAAAATGTATAATGGCTAAATTTGTGAGTGCATTCATGTAATCACTTTGCCCAGTTAATTCAAACATCCTTGACAATTGGAATCTGTGTTTTTTTTTTACCATAATTCAAGTAATGTCAACTTCCATTTAATAATTTTGAAATACAGTAAACCCTCGCTATAACGAATTTCGGATATAACAAACCAAATTTCCTGGCCGAACTCGATTGGGTTTAACAGGCAAGCGTTTCAACCAGCCTGAGTGAGTGTCGGTTTGTCCTATGTTTCCTACAGTGCAAGGTTTGTATCAATACTATGTTGTGTAGTCCACTTAACTTTATTAGTAATTACATACATATTACATTTCCATAATGAACTTGGTTCGTTATTTCCATTGCTTTTAACGCCTATCGGGTTTAATGAACTCTCAGATTTAACGAATGCCCCTCCCCCCGCCTCATATAGTTCATTATATCGAGGGTTTACTGTATATAAGTCCTTTCTGCTGCTGAAGATATTTCTGTGCAACTTAATTTTAGGGGAACATTTTTTTAATTATGATTCTTAATATCTTTTGGATTTAATATTTCAATTACCTGTTTTTTTACAGTACATTTTTTTTTTTTTTATCTCCAGATTCTGGAGACATGTGTGAAAAACTGTGGAAAAAGGTTTCATATTTTTGCTTGTAGCAAAGATTTTGTTCAAGAATTGGTTAAACTTATAGGTAAGGATTTGTACATACATCTCTTTTGTAACACATAAAGGTGCTGTGATAGTGGATTCCTGATTTCTTAATGGAAAAAAAATGAGTTTGTAATGCAAGAAACTTGTATATAACAATCTTCTATGTGGTCAGAGGGAGCAGAGGTCATCTGCTTCTAGGGAGCTATTAACAATATCATTGTATATAGCAGCCATATTGTCTCAGAAATCCCATTCCATTCTTTATATATAGTTCCAGGTCAGATTAATAAATTCTATTCTTAGTTGCATAATTACCTAGATCCTTTTTCAATTGAAACTAAATTTCTCCTTTGCAGTATTATAAAAATATTACTCTCTTTGCTAACATTTACAAACTTCCACCTAATTGTTGAACTTTTAAGTAAATATTTAAACTTCTCTAAGCCCTCAACTTCCCTGTCACCTCATTTCTTGCTACTGCAAAATTACAAGTTTTCTAATCTCTCATAACCCACCACCTCTAGTAACCTATGAGGGTTTACAACTGATAACACTATGTAACAATGGTTTCATTTATATGTAATTTTTGCCACTGAGTTCAAATATTTCCTCAATTTTGGCACATCACTATTTTTAGACATTTTCTTAGTTTTGCATTTGGTCTTTATATTAGCCGTTTTTCCCTAAGGGAATATATCAAGTTCAATCTATTCTGATTTTGTAAAGATATTGAAATAGTAATATGTCTTTTCAAATATTATAAAGTATTTAGGATCTGTAAAGAATATAAGTACAAAAAAATAATGAAAAATATTTACCCTAGAAGTGCTTCGAAGATTGTGCTTTTCTACTGTGAGCATTTTATCTTTTCTGACTAGAGACCATATATAGTATTTCATCTTCCTTGGTATCTTCTCTCCATTGTTTCAATGTCCTGATGTAATCTCTCACTATGCTCCACACTGACATCACACAAGTTTTTATCAAAGAAAACTACATGGGAATGCAAAATATGCATCCTCAATAAGCTTTGCTACCAGCTGCTTGTAGTTTGGATCTTTGTGATTTCTTAACAATCCATGAACTACACCACAAAATGTGCACCATGCTATTCTTTCCACAGGTAATTACTCACTCTTTCATGTTTCTCAGACTTCAACATTGCGTTTACTTGTAGTCCAACTGTTGATCATAGCCTCAGAAAGCTTTGAAAACATCAAACAGAATTCATGAAAGGCTTTTCAAATATAAGGCCTACACAAACATTTAGCAATCTTAATGTTATATAAAGTGGGGGTAATAAAACTTTGGCAGGCTCCACAAGATGTTGTCTGACAACATTTATCTAACCTGGTTGTAATTCATGTCATAAGGGCCAATGAATTTTCCAGTAATAATAATGATCATCTCTGCTATCCCATAAGCAAAGGAAACCCAAATATTTTGTGTATCCATCTTGCAAGTCAAGCACCTTTGAGTTCCCAAGAACATTTTGCATAAATTCAGCATGGTTGATTTGGTTAAGAAGCTCTTTTTAACATTTTCATAGTCTTCCTTTCCCTGTATAGAGTGTGCAAGAGGCAAAAATGGATATTGTTTTCAAATGTGTATCAATGCTGGTTCGATTTGTGTATAAACAGTCATCATTGCACAGGATCATGCTTCAATACGACAGCAGTAAACAAACTATTCACATCTTTGTAGAAACACACATTCCCACTAATGTTAAAGTAAATTTTAAATTCATCATGTTGTTTCCTGTACCTAGATGTCCTACAGTCTTGCCCTAGTAAATTCCATTCCTTCAGCCTGGATGGTAAAAATTCAGCTCTTGACTTAGTGAGACCTAAGTCATTGATTAAAACATCTAGTTCACTTGGAAGGTGGGGTCCATACTTGTTCTTGGGACGATTGCTTCATCCATTTCTTTGCTTCTGCTAAAACAAAGAAATAACTACATTTAGCAACTTAAACCAAAACATGAACTAAATTAATGCTTCATTCTAAATAAAAGTAAAATTTATATAGAATATTATGAGTAGTTTTCCTACTTACATTTTTTGGTGCATTTCTCTGTTTAATGAGGTCTGCACTTTCACACATGTTGTATTATGTGCATTATCCCTTTAGTATGCTCGCTTATAGTGTGAGTAAGCCCCGTAAGGGACTCAGCACCCCGTCCGGCCCCAGCTTAGCCTCTCTTCCTTCCTTCAAAACACTTGTTTCCTTTCTTTTCATATAACCTCTCCCACAACATTCTCTGGTCAGCCTCTAATTTCACAGGGTAGATGCTGACCTTCTTCTTGGCCAACTGTCCTGGATCAGGGCTGAGGGGGGAGGGGACAATGTTCCCTAACCCTTGAGCTCCGGTCTGGAGTGGTTGGTTTTTAACAACCTGCTTCATCCCCACCCATACCTTCCTCACATCCCTTTTCCTCTCGTCTTCAAAATCTATCTTTTTTACGCCGTGTCTAAGGTGGAGCCACCATGCCGATGGACTGCCAGGCCACCAGGCGGGAGGGGTGGTCCCAAATGGCGGCGCCTGGCTCTGCCAAGCTTGTAAGCGCCTCTTGCAGTGCGGGCAACTGCAAGAGGAAATTAGCTATTGCGTCTTGTGTAAAAAAGAGGGTCATCATGCCCAATGATGAAGATAAAAAAAAACCCAACCCCCAACTTTTCCTGAAACAGCGATAGAGCTGCCCTCTGGCAGCTCCAGCAAAAAAAAATGGAGGTCCCCCCCCCCCTCCTGTACTTGCGCAGAGGACCCTCAATATTTCTCTAACCAGAGAGGAGGCTTACTCCTCTCCTTCGCCTATGGGTGCAGGGGACTCCCCCTCACCCCCTTCTCTGGAGGTGCTTTTGGGCACCTCCCTTTTTCCAGCGGCAGTCCCCTCTTTTCTTTCCAAGGGGACTGCCAAGAAAGCCAGCAGGCAGCCCTTAGCCAGCCGCTCCCCATCGAAGCGGCTCGGTAGGGCAAACCCCCTTAGGGGGGAGAGGGAAGCCAGGCATGTTCAGTTGCTTCCCTCAAAAGACCTGCTGGCAAGAATATTAAACCTTTCCGGGGTCAAGGCCTGTGCCTTCCCACAAAAGACTCATGACGCTGCCAAGGGGACCTGCGATGTCCTGGGAGGGGATGGCCAATTGGAGGCCCCTTCTGTGATGACATGGTCCTTGAGGAAAACCAGCCTCAGGTGGTAGGGCCTTCCATGGGGGCGAAATCCGGGCTGAGCGCCAAGCACCGAATCCGCCACTATGCAAGGTCTTCCTCAAACGGCTGGGGATTCTGGGGCAGTACAAGGAGGGGAGGGATCTCCTCCGGATGATGCCCCTACGACCACCTGGACCTTCTCCATTTCAGAGAAGGACCTGGCTGAGGCCGGTACATCTGGCCTAGAGGCTTCTACCGGCGGGGGTGAGCAGCGGGTTCATTCCCCGCCCTCCTCTCCAAAAAAGAAGAAGACAAAGACAAAAAAGACTCGGGGCTCCTCTCCATCCGCTGGGGCTATGGGGACGGATGGGTCTGCTGCCACTCTGGCAAGTGACCAAGCCAAGATCGGCACATCCGGCCCCTCTGCCCCCCTGGTTGCGGAGCCCCTGACTATGACAAAGACGAAAAGTGCACAGGGCGGAGCTTCGATGACATTGGGGCCCCTCATTCAGAGGTTTCCTGGCGTTTTCGAGCCCGCTGGCTTCAAACGCTTCCTCGTTATTCGCTCCACTGATGGCACCATGTTGTCCAAGGGCAACATGATCCATCAGAGGAGAGGATTAGTTAGTGCAATTGGTAGAGAGCCAAAGGTGACCCGTTTCTCGGACGGGAGCCTTCTGGCGAATCCCGCCGAGGCGGCCAAGATAAGTGCTCTTCGGACACTTCATGGCACCCCAGTGAGTGTGACACCGCACTCTGCCATGAACTTTGTGAAAGGAGTATTTTATGCGAGGGAACTCGTTGACTACTCCATTGAGGACATCACCCTAGAGCTGGCCGACCATGGGGCGGTCAAGGTCGAACGTGTGATGAGAAAACAGGGAGGGGCCTCGAGACCCACCCCTACACTCTTCGTCACGTTCGACTGTGACAAGCTCCCTGAGTCGGTGCGTGCGGTTGGTACCGCTACCTCGTGAAGGCATTCGTGCCACTGCCGCGGTGGTGCTATTGCTGTCACCGCTTCGGCCATACGAATCGCTCATGTAGACGTGCAAAGTCGGGTCACCCGAAGTCTGTGTAAATATCTCCAAGGTCGCACACGATAAGTCCAAATCGTGTGTGGCCAAGTGTGTCAATTGCTTCTTCGAAGCAATGTGGTGCATATCTCCTTGAGAAAGAAATCCTGGCCATTCAGGCCCAAGATCGACTCTCATTCTGCGAGGCTAAGGACTTGGTCCTGGCTCGCCTGGCTCTGCCTGGGACGTCATATGCCTCAATAGTTAGAAAGGCACCTTCTGCTCCTGGCCCATCCAGGCCAACGAGCATGGTTGTTTCCGTGCCCATTCGGAGCCCTTCTGCGGGCTCTACTCAACCCGGGCGCTCCCCTGGTAAAGCTGGCGGCAAAAAGGGTTCATACCCAGCCCCGGCTAAAACCAATACTTTCGCCGCGTCGTGGCACGGTTGCCGAGGCCCTATCTCTTGCTTGGAGATCTGAACAGCAGGCATCCTCTCTGGGGAGATTACTCCATAAATCCCAGGGGACAAGTCCTTGCCGATCTAATCGAAGAGCTTGAGATGGGTGTCCTAAACGTGGATAAGTTTATGCATCACTGTCCGAGAACCGCTTCATTTTCTTGCCTTGACCTATCTTTGTGCTCCTCGGATGCACAGCCTGATTTTGATTGGGGGGTGGTCGATGATCTCCATGGTAGTGATCACTTTCCCATTCAAATATCATTTTCAGGGCAACTGCCGCCAGAGAGCCCACCTCGGTGGTGCTTGGCGCGGGCGCGGTGGCCTGCATTTCAGGAAATGACTGAATTTTCTATCTCAGTCGAGGAGTTTAGGTCGGTAGATGAGGCCGTTGAGTTCTTCTCCGGCAACCTCATCGCCGTGGGCCTGACTACTATTCCTAGGACGTCTGGCCGTTTTGCACGCCGACCACTCCCATGGTGGTCCGCTGAGTGTGAGACGGCCCTCAAACAGAAGCGTTATGCCTACATGCGCTATAAGCGCCGCCCGAACGATTTCACTGTCGCTGAATTTCGTCGGGCTAGGGCTAGGTTCCCGTATATTTCGAAGCACGCCCGCCGCTCTTCTTGGCGGGCATACGTGTCTTCACTTAACGGGAAAGACCCCTTTAGCTGAGGTGTGGAAGCGAGTCAAAAGGATTCGGGGCAAGTTCTCGCAGGACCCCCCTCCCGTTCTCCAGGAGAATGGGACCGCAATCTCGGACCCTGCGTCCGTGGCGGAATCCTTAGCGACCGCTTTTTCCGCATTCTCTAGCCTTGATGCTGCTCTGCCAGCATTCAATGCACGTTGTCATGTCGCGGAAGGCCGCCGGCTGGACTTTACCTCCAGAGGCGGAGAACCCTTCAATGACAAGTTTACTGTGATTGAGTTGCGCTCCGCTCTCGCTTCGTGCGCGGACACCGCCCATGGTCCGGACGATGTCCCGTACGTCATGCTTCGACACCTGGGTGAGCGAGGCATGGCCTTTCTATTAGATTTGTTCAACAGGATCTGGGTGGAGGGTCTTCTCCCAGACTCCTGACGAATCGCTACTGTGCTCGCCTTTCCAAACTGGGAAGAGATCACTCTACTCCGACCGGTTTCCGCCCAATCTCTCTAACTCTTGCGTTTGCAAGTTGATGGAGAAATTGGTAAATGTTAGACTAGCCTTTTTCCTGGACAGCGGAGGCCATCTGTCTTCCGCAAGTTCCACTCCACGTTGGATGCTCTGCTCCGACTGGAAAATGCCGTCTGCGAGGCTTTCCTTTGTAGACAGCACTACGCCACGGTGTTTTTCGATCTGGAGAAGGCCTATGATACCGCATGGCGATACGGTATCATGGAGACTCTCCACACGATGGGGGCGAGGGGACGCCTTCCAATGTTTATATCTGAATTTTTGCGAGATCATCGATTCCGCGTACGGGTGGGGGGAGCCCTCTCCGGCCCAAAGGAGCAGGGAAGTGTCCTCAGTGTCACACTCTTTGCCCTGAGCATCAACAGCATCACCTCGGTGCTGCCGGAAGATGTTCTCGCTACGCTCTACGTGGACGACCTACCTTTCGATCTCTTTTGGCGCGGCCCAGATGCCAACTCTGGAGCGTTGACTCCAACAGGCATTGAACCGCGTCTCTCGCTATGCCGAAGCGCACAGGTTTCGGTTTTCTTTGGCCAAGACTAAGGTGGTGCACTTCTGCCGCCCTCCACGGCTTCCCCCTGATCCAGATTTGTTTCTTAATGGGGTGCGCCTGGATGTGGTGGAATCGCACCGTTTCCTTGGTCTTGTATTCGACCGACGCCTCACCTGGGAGGCTCATATTCGCAGCCTTAGGGTGTCTTGTACCCGCTAATGGACATTCTCCGTTCCGTGACGTTCAGCGCTTGGGGCGCTGATAGGGCTACTGCCCTACTTGTTTATCGATCCCTTGTTCGTTCGAAACTCGACTACGGATGCGAGTTTTATGCATCCGCAGCCGAGCGTTTATTGCGGAAGGTGGATTCGATCCATCACACCGGCCTTCGCCTTGCGACCGGTCTCTTCCGCACTTCCTCCATTGAGACCCTGTTGATCGATGCTGGGCAGAGGCCACTCGCTCTGCGCCGCGTGCAGTGCATCTCCGCCTGTACGCGCGAGCCCGGCGCCTCCCTCAATCGCCAACAGCTCTCACTGCTTCCGCAGCTGATCTCGATGGTGCCTATGTCGCCGAGAGACGCCAGTCATACCCTAAGCCCTTTGGGTTTAGGGCCAGGAAACTCCTTCGAGAGGTAGATATAGCTCTCGGGCCGGTGGCGCCCCTGGTTCTGCCAGGACGCCACCCTGGAGGGTACCACATTTGGCTATTTGTCGCCACGCCTCTGCTCCCAAAGCTTGTACGGCGCCGGGAGTATTGCGTTCGACATTTTTGGAGCACACATCGTGTTACGCTGGAACCGTGCCAGTGTATACGGATGGCTCCAAGTCCCAAGAGGGGGTCGGCTTCCACGCCGTATCCCATCTGTTTGAAGTCAGCGGGGCTCTATCATGCGCTGCGTCTGTCTTCAGGTCCGAGCTGGTGGCAATACACCACTCGGTACGGGAGATTACGCGACGTGCCTGATTCGGAGACTGGATTGTGATCTATAGCGACTCACAAAGCGCCCTGGGTGCTCTCGCGGCATTGGAATCTCCGCATCTCCTGGTTCGCGATATCCGTGACGCCATGGTTTTGGCGAGCCGGGCAGATTTCGAGATTATCTTCTGCTGGGTTCCTGGACATGTAGGAATTGCGGGGAATGAGCCCGCCGATGAGGGCGCCAAAGAATCCGCAAGGACTCTACGACCGGACCAGCGTTTCGCTCTTCCTCACACCAACTACATGGCAGGAATACGGGCAGCTCTTCGGACTGCTTGGTAAAGAAGATGGGAGACGGTCGAAGGGAACTTAAAGTTGCGTGCCATTGCGCTGCGACTGTTCCCATGGACCTATCCCCCAATGCCGCGACGGCTGCAGGTCGCTTTCTGTCGTCTCTGAATCGGACACACTCGTGTGACGCATCGCTATTTGATGGAGCGCTCGCCGGCGCCGTATTGCGACGACTGCGTTGTCCCACAGACTGTTCAGCACATTCTTGTCGAGTGTCCCAGTCTGGGTGATCTTGCGCACGTTACCTGTCCCGGTACCGGGATGGGCGGGGTAGCTACCACCTGTCCTTTGTACTCGGGACGAGTGCGTGCACATTGACTGGTGGACTTGTTGACTTTTTGGGGTATGCCGGCCTTCTCCCTTTCATTTCACCAGGTTTAATTGTTGTTTTTGTTATTGTTTTGTTATTGTTATTTCTTTTTATTGTTGTTTCCTGTTCAAATTTTTTGAAAGTATCCTAGAACTAGGCTGTTTGTTTACAGCGACTTATGCCTAAGTCGGCAGTCGCCAGATAGCCCCCCCCCCCCAATTTTTTTTAAAAAAAATCCCATCTCTAAGCAGAAGTCTGTGATGTTAAAGTCTGAGGTTATTTTTGATGTGGTGTGTGGTTTTCCCAATTTGCTTTGTTAAAATTTGAGGATGTTTGTTTGCAGGTGTGTTTAAAGGGGTTACTAAGTTCAAATTTAATGGCAGTTTGATTCTGGTCAGAAAAGTGGTCATGAATTACATTCCCTGTTGTGTTTATTTGCAGTATTTGTGTACAGAAAGGGGTTAGCTGAGGTTGGCTGTTTGTAATGTGCAGAAGTAGAGATTTTTCTGTAATTTAGTATGTTGAGTGTGTGTATTGTTGCGAGTAGTTAACCCCTGTGACTGTTTTGATGGGATATAATCAAGATATTGGAAGCATTGAAATCACCATTTAGTATAAGGTTAAACATGGGTACACCATGGAAGGTTATGACACTAAAACACCATCTTGACACTTCTCACACTTTGCCACCTTCTACATGCAAAACCCATACCACCCTCCACATGACAAGTGCAAAACTCCAAGGCCAAAATACTACACGAAAACACTCCAACAAATCCCTCTCCCACAAACTAGGCCTCCATTACCCACAGAACCATCCATGCACAACACAGCAAGGCATACAATCTCTGAACCAAAACCACCTCCTCAATACTATTCCACCCCACATCAAATAGAAGAAAGCTTCACACACAAATAGTGCACTGGCCTGACTGACACAGACACCTGCACTCACTGCCCCAAGGAACCAGACACTGCCCAACGCTCATTTACAACATGCCCAACACAAGCACATTAAAGACAAACACCACATATATACAGAGTGCAGGATCTCTAGGAGAACCCTGTTTGGTCAGTGGAATTCTTTGAACAGTGCAGTGTAAGAGAAACCAGTTTGTACATGTGTTGCATCCCACTGAGGTGTGTCCGCATTAGGTGTGGTAAGTTGCTGGATATAGTCCCGATTTGAGTTACCTTTATGTTAGGTGCCATATGCTGTAGATACTTGTGGTTTGGATCCCACATTAATCAATAGGTCTCCATAGACAAATAAAAAGAATCTTAATGAATGTCGATCAGTGGTAAGACTCCTACCATTTTTTTACATATAATAATTCCTTAAATGTATTCAATGATCTTGTATCACATTGAGGTGCTTTCTGGGCATAACCAGCTTAAGGTGTACTATTTTCTCTTCACTATTCATTTTTCAATCTATGCCATTGATGAAAAGCAATGCTCAGTTATTCATCAATGTGTGAGTGTTTTGCAAAATCTATTCTCAGGTTTAGTTCATTTATGTTTCTATTTCTCTCAACATTAAGAAATGTTTTTGTTTATAAATCTCGGTACCTGTATCCTTTATTGTGACCCTCTTTCCTAGGTTGACCTGGATTGATGTCACAACCCTTGTGACCTAAATCTTTTTGAAGTAATGTCCTTTCTCTTGATCAATTCTCACCATCTCGTGTTTGCCCCCATGATTTTACATAGGCTACCACTGGATTTCCCTTCTCCCATCATTTTGGGTCTTTTTAACACTCAAATTTATCTTCAGGGCCCAAAAATGACCCTCCAGCTGCTGTGCAAGAGAAGGTTCTTTTCCTCATACAGTCCTGGGCCGACACATTCAGGCATCAGCCCGATCTCGCCGGAGTCAGCCAAGTCTATGCAGATCTGAGACACAAAGGGGTTGAATTCCCCCCTCCGAATGCAGACAATGTAACACCCATCCTTACTCCCCAGCGGGTAAGGTCCGCACGAAACCATGTGCCCTGGTTTGGTTGTTTATTTATCCCAGAGATTTCTTTGAAGAGAAGGAAAGTGATGCTCATTTGTAGGCAATGAGGCTCAATGCAGGAAGAGATAAATTTTTCTAACATCCCCTTATGGGTTTTGGTTTTGACACAAAAAGTACCTCCCCATTGCATTTTTCAGGCAACTATTAATCACAAGGTGCTACATTTTTTTGCCACACCAGTGGCAAATCATATTAAGCCTTTAAGTGTGTATAGCCCCCTAATCCTTTGTCTTGTTACGATGCAAAAATACTTCAAAATTTACCATTTTTAAACTTGCATAACACTCATACTTATTAATCCTATTTAGTTTAGTCCATCTGTTAAAAACAGTTTTCTTTATTTGGTTTCTTCTAATGGAAACTCTTTAGTTTGGAAATAAATTGATAAAACGATGTTGCATAACAGCTTGTAAACCAGTTTTTCAACACTCACAGTCTAAACAATGCAATCTCGTTTTCTTTTTGCTCCAAGAGCAGTCATTCTATTGCATATAAATTTTTTTAGCCAATTTCTGTATGTTAATGTATATAATAGAAAGTATATAAATAACACATTACTGTACGACAACTACAGTTTTTACTATGTATAATAGCCTATACTAAGTAAAATAATGCAAGTTTTGCTAAGCATGGCGGGTTGATCTGTATCACATAAACGCAAAATTTGGACTCCTGCCGGTGGAGGGAAGAAGTGAATTCATTACCCACCCTTCTCTCCCAAAAAGAAAAAGCAAAAAAGACTCGGGGCTCCTCTCCCTCCGCGGGAGCCACGGGGACGTACTTGGCCACTGCTGTTTCGGTATTCGACTAAGCTATGAATGGCACGTCCGGCCCCGGTACCTCCTCGGGTAGGGAGTTCCTGATAAAGAGGAAATGTGTGCAGAGCGGAGCCACGATTAAGTCGGGGCCCCTCATGCAGAGATTACCTGGCGTTTTCAAGCCCGCTGGCTTCAAACGCTTCCTTGTTATTCGCTCGACTGATGGCAGCATGTTGGCGATGGGCAACATGATCCATCAGAGGAGAGCTCTAGCTAGTGTGTTTGGTAGAGAGTCGTAGGTGACCCGTTTCTCGGACGGGAGACTTCTGGCTAATTCGTCGAATCCCTCCTAGGTAGCCATGATTAGTGCCCTTCGGACACTTGATGGCACGCCGGTGAGTGTGACGTCGCACTCTACCGTCAACTTTGTAAAAGGAGTGGTGATGAGAAAACAGGAAGGGGCCTCGAGATCCTTGCCATTCAGGCCCAGGATTATCTCATTTCGCGAGGCTAAGAATTTGTTTCTGGCGCGCCTGGCACTACCTGCGACGTCTTATACCTCAATGTTAAGAAAGACACCCTCTGCTTCTAGCTACGAGCACGGTCGTTTCCGCGTCCATTCGGAACCCTTCTGCGGGTTCTACCCACCCCAGGTGCTCCCCTAGTAGAGCTGGTGGTATAAAGGGTTCATACCCAGCTCCAGCTAAAACCAGGGTTCCCCCTCCTTCTCCCAGCGTGACCGTTTCCCCTAAGGCGAAACGGCCGCGCACCTTAACCCAGTCGTTAGATTCACAATAGGCAACATCCCTGAAGATGGTTGTGAGGCCACATTGTGGGGTTTCTAAAGCTGCCCCCCGAAAGGAGGACAGAACTAAAGGAGCTGCGGCTCCTTCGCCCACACCAAGGGGTAAGCTGGGTTTCGAGGCGGAGGGAGGAAAATACTCGCATGGGGAGCCCAAACTCCCCTGATAAGTCCTCGAAGGCGACAACGCCTTCAGCGCTTTTTCCGGCCAACAGCGCCCGGGGTTATGCCCCCGGGAAGCGTACGGCTATTCCCGTGAGGGTCTTCTGTTCGAGGAGGGCCCCCGCGTCTCCTCCAAGCTAGGCCTGGAGGGCATATTCCTTCAATGGAATTGAAGTGGACTCCGGGCGGAGCTGCGGAGGCTCGTCTCGTCCCGTTCCCCGTTAGCTATCTTTTTTCAGGAGACCATACTGGGCGCATGCCCCCTGCCCACCCTCTCGGGGTATAAGGGTTTTGCGACTCCACTACCACAAGGTGGGGGCCAGTCGGGAGCATGTGCGATTTACACCCGGCATGATGTCTCCGCTTTTCTCTTCGCTTTAGATACCTCCTTTCAGGCAGTAGCTGTGCAGCTACACCTTGATAGGAGGTATACTGTTATTTCTGCTTACATTCCACTGTCAGCTGACTTGGATGTGGGGGACTTCCGCCGCGTCGTGGTACGGTTGCCGAGGCCTTTTCTCCTGCTCGGAGATCTAAACGGTAGTCACCCCGTTTGGGGAGACTACTCAATTAATCCCAGGAGGCATGTCCTTGCCGTCTTGATCGACTTGCTTGAGGTAGGTGTCCTAAATGTTGAGGAGTTTACGCATCACAAACTGATAACCGCTTCATTTTCCTGCCCCGATCTATCTTTGTGCTCTCCGGATGCAAAGCCTGAGTTTGATTGAGGGGTGGTTGATGACCTCCATGGTAGTGATCACTTTCCCATTCAAATATCATTTTCTGGGCCGCTGCCGCCCGAGAGCCCGCCCCGGTGGTGGTTGGCGCGGGCGCTGTGGTCTGCATTTCAAGAAATGACTGAATTCTTTATCTCAGTCGAGGAGTTTAGGTCGGTAGATGAGGCCGTTGAGTTCTTCTCTGGCAACCTCATCGCCCCGGCCTGACTACTATTCCAAGAAGGTCTGGCCGTTTTACACGCCGATCACTCCTGTGGTAGTCAGCCGAGTGTGAGACGGCCCTCACGCAGAAACGTTATGCATACATGCACTATAAGCGCCGCCCGAACGATTTCACTGTTGGTGGATTTCGTCGGGCTAGGGCTGGGTTCCGGTATATTTCGTAGCACGCCGCCGCTCATCTTGGCGGCATACGTGTCTTCACTTAACGGGTATTTCCATTTAGCAGAGGTGTGGAAGCGAGTCAAAAAGATTCGGGGCAAGTTCTCGCAGGACCAACCCTCCGTTCTCCAGGAGAATGGGACCGCAATCTTGGACCCCGCGTCCGTTCTGGAATCCTTAGCGACCGCTTTCTCGGCATTGTCTAGCGGGATGCTGCTCCGACAGCATTCTATGCGCGTCGTGATATCGCGCGTCCGCCGGCTGGACTTTACCTCCAGAGGCGGAGAACCCTTCAACGACAGGTTTACTCTGAGTAAGTTGCGTTCCGCTATTGCTTCGTGTGCGGACACCGCCCATGGTCCGGACGATGTCCCGTACGCCATGCTTCGACACATGGGTGAGCGAGGCATGGCCTTTCTGTTAGATTTGTTCAACAGGATCTGGGTGGAGGGTCTTCTCCCAGATTCCTGACAAATCGCTAGCCTGGCTGGTTTCCGCCCAATCTCTCTAAACCTTTGTGTGTGCGAGTTGATGGAGAAATTGGTAAATTCTAGATTAGCCTTTTTTCTGGACAGCGGCGGCCATCTGTCTTCTACACAGTGCGGCTTCCTACAAGTTCCACTTCACATCGAATGCTCTGCTCCGACTGTAAAATGCCGTCTGCAAGGCCTTCCTTTGTAGACAGCACTACGCCACGGTGTTTTTCGATCTGGAGAAGGCCTATGATACTGCATGGCGATACGGTATCATAGAGACTCTCCACACGATGGGGGCGAAGGGACGCCTCCCAATCTTTATAGCTGAATTTTTGCCTGATCGTCGATTCCGCGTACGGGTGGGGGGAGCCCTTTCCGGCCTAATGGAGCAGGAAGAGGGTGTCCCGCAGCGAAGTGTCCTCAGTGTCACACTCTTTGCCCTGAGCATCAACGGGATCACCTTGGTGCTGCCGGAAGATGTTCTCGCTACGCTCTACGTGGACGACCTTTCGATCTTTTTTGGCGCGGCCCAGATGCCAACTCTGGAGCGTCGACTCCAACAGGCATTGAACCGCGTCTCTAGCTATGCCGAAGTAGGTTTTCTTTCGCCAAGACCAAGGTGGTCACTTCTGCCGCCATCCACGGCTCCACCCTGACCCTCTTCCTCCAGTAAGGGGCGCGGTGATTTGCAATCCTGTCTACCGTGCTTACGGGATCCAGCGCTCCGTCCGGCCCTAGCTTAGCCAATCTTTCTTCCTTCAGATAGCCTGTATTTCTCCAATAATTCGTCACTTATCAAACAACCTCTCCCACAGCTTTCTCTGGTCAGCCTCTAATTTCACAGGGTAGATGCTGACCTTCATCTCAGTCAACCGTCCCGGATCGGGGCTGAGGGAGGAGGGGACAATGTTCCCTAACCCCTGAGCTCTGGTCTGGGGTGGTTGGTTTTTAACAACCTGCTTCATCCTCACCCATACCTTCCTCAAAACCCTTTTCCTCTCGTCTTCAAAATCTATCTTTTTTATGCCGTGTTCAAGGTGGAGCCGCCATTCCGATCGACTGCCAGGCCACCAGGTGGGAGGGTTGGTCCCAAATGGCGGCGCCTGGCTCTGCCGGGCCTGTAAGCACCTTTTGCAGTGCGGGCTACTGCGAGAGGTGGTGAGCGATTGCGTCCCGTAAAACAAAGAGGGTCACCATGCCCAATGAAAAATGGAGGTCCCCCCCTCCTGTGCTTGCGCAGGGGACCCTCCATATTTCTCTGACCGGAGAGGAGGCTTACTCCTCTCCTTCGCCTACGGGTGCAGGGGACTCCTCCTCACCCCCTTCTCTGGAGGTGCTTTTGGGCACCTCCCTTTTTCCAGCGGCAGTTCCCTCTTTTCTTTCCAAGGGGACTGCCAAGAAAGCCAGCAGGCAGCCCATTGTCGACCGCCCCTCGGGTAATCGGCTTGGTAGGGAAAACCCCCTTAGGGGGGAGAGGGAAGCCAGACCCCTTCGGTCGCTTCCCTCAAAAGACCTGCTCGCAAAAATATTGAACCTTGCCGGGGTCAAGGCCTGTGCCTCCCCACACAAGACTAGTGACAATAGAGCCAACGGGACCTGCGATGTCTTGGGAGGGGATGGCCAACTGTAGGCCCCTCATGTGACAGACATGGTCCTTGAGGAAACCCAGCCTCAGACGGTAGGGCCTTCCATTGGAGGGAATCCGGGCTCGGCGCCAAACAGCGAACCCGAATCCGCCCCTATGCAAGGTCCTCCTCAAACGGCTAGGGTCTCTGAGGCAGTTCAAGGAGGGGAGGGATCTCCTCCAACAGGTGCCCCTATGACTACCAGGACCTTCTCCATTTCGGAGAAGGACCTGGCTGAGGCCGGTCCATCTGTCCTGGGGACTTCTGCTGGCGGAGGTGAGAAGCGGGGTCATTCCCCGCTCTCCTCTCCAAAAAAAGAAAAAGACTAAAAAGACCAAGAAGACTCGGGGCTCCTCTCCATCCGCGGGGGCTGTGGGGACGGATGGGTCTGCTGCCACTTTGGTAGGCGACCAAGCCAAGATCGGCAAATCCGGCCCCTCAGGACCAGGATCGACTCTCATTCCGCGAGGCTAAGGACTTGGTCCTGGCGCGCCCGGCTCTGCCTAGGACGTCATATGCCTCAATAGTTAGAAAGGCACCCTCTGCTCCTGGCCCATCCAGGCCAACGAGCACGGTTGTTTCCGCGCCCATTTGGAGCCCTTCTGCAGGTTCTACCTAACCCAGGCGCTCCTCTAGTAAAGCTGGCGGCAAAAAGGGTTCATACCCAGTCCCGGCTAAAACCAGGGCTTCCCCCCTCTTCCCCCAGCGTGACCGTTTTCCGTAAGGCGAAACGGCCACGCGCCTCCACCGATTCGTTAGACTCACAGGAGGCAACTCCCTTTTAGTTGGTCGCTAGGCCATCTTCCGGGGTTCCTAAAGCTGTCCCCCGAAAGGAGGACAGCAACAAAGGAGCTTCGGCTCCTTCGTCCACGCCCCGAGGTGGAGCGAGTTGCTCGGAGACGATGGCTTCTCGAAAAGAGGGCCCCCCGCCTCCGAAGCCGCAACGCCCGCCTAAGGTTTCGATGCGGAGGGAGGAAAAGACTCGCATGGTGAGCCTAACCTTCCCCAATAATTCCTCGAAGGCGACAGCGCTTTGTCCGGCCAACAGCGCCTGGGGTTCTACCCTGGGAAGCGTACGGCCATTTCCGTGAGGTTCTTCTGTTCGAGGAGGGCGCCCGCATCTCCTCTGAGCTAGGCCTGGAGGGCATATTCCTTCAATGGAATTGCTGTGGACTCCGGGCCAACTGGGAGGAGCTGCGGAGGCTCGTCTCGTCCCGTTCCACGTTAGCTATCTTTTTGCAGGAGACCATGCTAGGTGCGTTATCCCTGCCCGCCCTCCCGGGGTATAAGGGTCTCGTGACCATACCACCGCGGGATGGCCGGGCTGGGGGATGCTTGGTAACACCCGGCATGATGTCTCCATTCTTCTTTTCACTTTAGATACCTCCTTTCAGGCAGTAGCTGTGCAGCTGCACCTGGATAGGAGGTATACTATCATTTCTGCGTACATTCCACCGTCAGCTCACTTCGATGCTGGGGACTTCCGGTTGCCGAGGCCCTTTCTCTTGCTTGGAGATCTGAACGGCAGGCATCCTTTCTGGGGTGATTACTCCATAAATCCCAAGGGACAAGTTCTTGGCGATATGATCGAAGAGCTTGAGATGGGTGTCCTAAACGTGGATGAGTTTACGCATCACTGTCCGAGAACCGCTTCATTTTCTTGCCTTGACCTATCTCGGTGCTCTTAGGATGCACAGCCTGGTTTTGATTGGGGGGTGGTCGATGACCTCCATGGTAGTGATCACTTTCCCATTCAAATATCATTTTCAGGGCAACTGCCGCCTGAGAGCCCACCTCGGTGGTGCTTGTCGTGGGCGCGGTGGCCTGCATTTCAGGAAATGACTGAATTCTCTATCTCAATCGAGGAGTTTAGGTCGGTAGATGAGGCCGTTGGGTTCTTCTCCGGCAACCTCATCGCCGCCGGCCTGACTACTATTCCTAGAACCTCTGGCCGTTTTGCACGCCGACCACTCCCATGGGGGTCGGCCGAGTGTGAGACGGCCCTCAAACAGAAGCGTTATGCCTACATGCGCTATAAGCGTCGCCCGAACGATTTCACTGTTGCTGAATTTCGTCGGGCTAGGGCTAAGTTCCTGTATATTTCGAAGCACGCCCGCCGCTCTTCTTGGCAGGCATACGTGTCTTCACTTAACGGGAAGACCCCTTTAGCTGAGGTGTGGAAGCGAGTCAAAAGGATTCGGGGCAAGTTCTCGCAGGACCTCCCTCCCGTTCTCCAGGAGAATGGGACCGCAATCTCGCACCCTGCGTCCGTGGCGGAATCCTTAGCGACCGCTTTTTTCGCATTCTCTAGCCTTGATGCTGCTCCGCCAGCATTCAATGCACGTCGTGATGTCGCGGAAGACCGCCGGCTGGACTTTACCTCCAGAGGCGGAGAACCGCATGGCGATACGTTATCATGGAGACTCTCCACACGATGGGGGCGAGGGGACGCCTCCCAGTCTTTATATCTGAATTTTTGCGAGATCGTCGATTGCGCGTACGGGTGGGGGATGCCCTCTCCGGCCCAAAGGAGCAGGAAGAGGGTGTCCCGCAGGAAAGTGTCCTCAGTGTCAAACTCTGCCCTGAGAATCAACGGCATCACCTCGGTGCTGCCGGAAGATGTTCTCGCTACGCTCTATGTGGACGACCTTTCGATCTCTTTTGGCGCGGCCCAGATGCCAACTCTGGAGTGTCGACTCCAACAGGCATTGAACCGCGTCTCTCGCTATGCCGAAGCGCACAGGCTTCGGTTTTCTTTGGCTAAGACTAAGGTGGTGCACTTCTGCCGCCATCCACGGCTCCACTCCGACCCAGATTTGTTTCTTAAAGGGGTGCGCCTGGGTGTGGTTGAGTCGCACCGTTCCCTTGGTCTTGTATTCGATCGATGCCTCACCTGGGAGGCTCATATTCGCAGCCTTAGGGTCTCTTATACCCGCGCCATGAATATTCTCCTTTCCGTGACGTTCAGCGCTTGGGGCGCTGATAGGGCTACTGCCCTACTTTTTTATCGATCCTTTGTTCGTTCGAGGCTCGACTACGGATGCGAGTTTTATGCATCCGCAGCCGAGCGTTTATTGTGGAAGGTGGATTCGATCCACCACTCCGGCCTCCGCCTTGCGACCAGTGCCTTCCGCACTTCCCCCATTGAGAGCCTGTTGGTCGATGCTGGGGAGATGCCACTCGCTCTGCGCCGCGTGCAGTGCATCACTAGCCTGTACGCGCGAGCACGGCGCCTCCCTCAGTCGCCAACAGCTTTCACTGCAACCGCAGCTGATCTCCACGGTTCCTATGCCGCCGAAAGACGCCAGTCATACCCTAAGCCCTTTGGGTTTAGGGCCAGGAAACTCCTTCGAGAGGTAGATATAGCTCTCGGGCTGGTGGCGCCCCTGGTTCTGCCCAGGACGCCACCCTGGAGGGTACCAAATTTGGCTATTTGTCGCCACGCCTCTGCTCCAAAGCTTGTACGGCGCCGGGAGTATTGCGTTCGACTTTTTTGGAGCACACCTCGTGTTACGCTGGAACCGTGCCAGTGTATACGGATGGCTCCAAGTCCCAAGAGGGGTTCGGCTTCCACACCGTATCCCCTCTGTTTGAAGTCAGTGGGGCTCTGCCAGGCGCTGCGTCTCATTTCACGGCCGAGCTGGTGGCAATTCACCACTCGGTACGGGAGATTACGTGACGTGCCCGGTTCGGAGACCAGATTGTGATCTATAGCGACTCACAAAGCGCCCTGAGTGCTCTCGGGGCATTGGAATCTTCGCATGCCCTGGTTCGCGATATCCGTGATGCCACGGTTTTGGCGAGCCGGGCAGATGTCGAGATTATCTTCTGCTGGGTTCCTGGACATGTAGGAATTGCGGGGAATGAGCGCGCCAAAAAGTCCGTGAGGACTCTGCGACCGGACCAGCGTTTCGCTCTTCCTCACACCCACTACATGGCAGAAATACGGGAAGCTCTTCGGACTGCTTGGCAAAGAAGATGGGAGACGGTCGAAGGGAACTTAAAGTTGCGTGCCATTGCGCCGCGACTGTTCCCATGGACCTATCCCCCAATGCCGCGGCGGCTTCAGGTTGCTTTCTGTCATCTCCGAATCGGACACACTCGTGTGACGCATCGCTATTTGATGGAGCGCTCGCCTGCGCCCTATTGCGACGACTGCATCGTCCCCCAGACTGTTCGCCACATTCTTGTCGAATGTCCCAGTCTGGGTGATCTTCGCGCACGATACCTGTCCCGGTACCGGGATGGGCGGGGTCGCTACCGCCTGTCCCTTGTACTCTGGATGGATTCGTGCACATTGACTTGTGGACTTGTTGACTTTGGGGGGGGAGGCCGGGCTTCTGCCATTTATATAAGGTTCTTTTTGTTTTTTGTTTGTTATTGTTGTTTTGTAGGTTGCACTCTCCTGCACCGGGGTGAGGGGGACCTTCCCCCGCTGCCAGAGATTTCTTCCTGATTGTTAAGTTTTTCTAATTTATATCATTGTTATGTTTTCATATTTTTATTTTAAAGTAGCCTAGTTCTAGGCTGTCGTGTTTTTCGGCGACTTATGCCCAAGTGGGCAGTTGCCAGATGGGCTCTATAAAATTATTATTTTTTTTTTTAAACCCACCCTTACCCAGACTTGTTTCTTAATAGGGTGCGCCTGGAAGTGGTTGAATCGTACCGATTCCTTGGTCTTAGGGTCTCGTACTCGCGCCATGGATATTCTTCATTCCGCGACGTTCAGTCCTTAGAGCACTGATAGGGCTACTGTCTTACTTTTTTATCGATCCTTCGTTCGTTCGAAGCTCTACTACGGATTCAAATTTCATGCATCCGCAGCTGAGCGTGTTTTGCGGAAGGTGGACTCGATCCACCACACCGGCCTTCGCCTGGCGAGCGGTGCCTTCTGCACTTTCCCCTTTTGACAGCATACTTTTTGATCCTGGGGAGATGCCAATCTCTCTACGCCGTGCACAGTGCATTATTCGCCCGGTGCCTCCTTCAGTCGCCAACAGCTCTCACTGCATTCGCAGCTGATTTCGACGGTGCCTATGCCGCCGAGAGACGCCAGTCATATCCCATCTTCGAGAGCTAGGTATAGCTCTCGGGCTGGTGGCGCCCTTGGTTCTGCCCAGGACGCCACCCTGTAGGGTACCACATTTGGCTATTTGTCGCCACGCCTCTGCTCCCAGAACTTGTACAGCGCCGTGAGTATTGCGTTCGACTTATTTGGAGCACACCTCGTGTCACGCTGGAACCGTACAAGTGTATACGGATGGCTCCAAGTCCCAAGAGGGGGTCGGCTTCCACGCCGTATCCCCTCTGTTTGAGGTCAGTGGGGCTCTGCCAGGCGCTGCGTCTGTCTTCACGGCCGAGCTGGTGGCAATACACCACTCGGTACGGGAGATTACGCGACGTGCCCGGTTCGGAGACCGGATTGTGATCTATAGCTACTCACAAAGCGCCCTGGGTTCTCTCGCGGCATTGGAATCTCCGCTTGCTTGGTTCGCGATATCCGTGACGCCACGGTTTTGGCAAGCCGGGCGGATGTCGAGATTATCTTTTGCTTGGTTGCTGGATATGTAGGAATTGCCGGGAATGAGCACTCCGATGAGGGTGCCAAAGAGTCCGCGAGACTTGGGCTACCGGACCATCGTTTTGCTCTTCCTCACACCGATTACATGGCAGGAATACAGGCTGCTGTCCGGGCTGCTTGGCAAAGAAGATGGGAGACGGTCGAGGGGAACCTAAAGTGGCGTGCCATTGCGCCGCTCCTGTTCCCATGGACCTACCCCCAATCCTGCAAGGGCTTCAGGTTGCTTTCTGTCGTCTCCGAATTGGATACATTCGCGGGACGCATCACCATTTGATGGAGTGCTCTTCTGTACCTTATTGCGACGACTGCGTGGTCCCCAAGAGTTCTCGGCACATTCTTGCTGAATGTCCAGTCTGGGTGATCTTCGCTCACGTTACCTGTCCCGGTACCTGCACGAGCAGGGTCGCTACCGCTCGTCCATTGTACTCGGGATGAGTTCGTGTACACAGACTTGCGGACTATATGACTTTTTCTAGGCGGCTGGACTCCTCCTCCACTTTATTTCAGTCTTTGTTGTAGGTTGCATTTTCCTGCATCCTGGGTAAGCAGGCCTACCCTCGACGCCTAAGCGTGCTTCCTTCTTGTTGCCGTTTTGTTTATATTGTTTTTCTGTTTTATTTGTTGTTGTCTTTAGCTTGTGTTTTTAGCCTTTTTATCTTTGTTATTTAATTATTTTTTTTAATCTAACCTAGTATTACAGTGACTTTTGCCCTAGTGGCAGTCGCCAGATGGGCTCTTAAAATAAAAAGGAAATATCTTGCCCACCCTAATGAGGTTCATTTTTATAATTCTAATCGGCTACGACCTAACCTTGTATAATTTTCGTTTTCTCTCATAATTGGACCCAAGCCATATTGAAAATGGTCAGTCGTGTGAAGAGAGCCCGCTTTGGGTTGACCTTACGGCGGTTATCATATGCCGTAGCGACCCATTGTTCAGAATCAATCCAAAATGTATGGTTCGCCACTGGGATAAACGTCTGTAAAAAATGTAAAGAAATTATTGTTTACGTTTATTACTATCAAAATCTACTTGACGCGAGGTACTTATATCAGGGGAATTGTGTGTTTTGAGCTACTGGTTTCCTCAACATATGGGCAACCCCCGCGAAATCGATCCAAAATTTGTTCCCCACGACGACTGACTATAATAATATCGCTTAACTTTATTGATATATTTATAAGTTAAATGATGGTAATAATGGTCAAATCAATAATAATAGTATTATGCTATGACAGCAAAAAGTAACACCAAATTCATTTTTAGTTATTTTTCAAACTTCCTTTATTGGACTGATTGTTGACATAGTGATTATCTTCCATTGTAGTCCACTGAGGGATACCACACGACCACGCAGCCGAGCTCCTTGTCACCGAGTCACAGGGCGCCCGCGACCGCAGAGCCGTCGGCTGGCGGTTGTGTGTCCACTGGCCTCACCCTCACGGCCGAGCAGAAGGCGAAGCTTCATAGCGAACTCGACCTGGTCGAGTCTAACTCCAAGGTCCTCGCCGAGATGCTTAACGAGCTCAGTCCCGGAAGCGAACAGGCCGACGACCTCCAACTTTTGCAAGTAATGTCAACAAAACATTGGACTTCCTTGTCTGCCATACTTGCCCTGTTTTGTCCTCACATGGTTTAATGTCAACCAAAGTTGTGAATACTTCCTCTCCCCTCCCCCTCTTTAGGGGGTTGGGGTAGACTTATATTTTTGAATGCGACTGTCAGAACTTACTACTGGAAGTTCGAAATTCGCTCTCGTGTCCAAGTATTTAGATTGGACGCAATCTGCTGTGGCAGGTTACATATGTCTAATCCTTTTCACTACTCTTGCTCCTAATTATACTATTTTTCCTATCTCTCTTCTTTCATTATTCACCCCATTGATAATGTTTGCATTAATTTACTGCAATTTCTTTTCTTAATAAAAAAAATCCTACCTACACGAGGTCTGTATCTCATCTTGGCCTATAAAAAACACTGATGTCCCACCCACGCCCATTATATCATTCCCAGACCATATCCCTTTCCATGAACTTTACAACTCGGTCCTTCTTTGTCTTTCACTTCCCTGGTGGATATTTCAGTCCTTTTTGTTGAGAAATGGTCTTACTCTGTCCCTTCTAGGTACAGTCATTGCCTTTATTAAAGGGATAGTGTTTCCTTACCCTATGTGCATTTTCTCTTCATACATGTGCAATAGTAATAGTCGATTATAGTTTTTTTTTAGTTTCTATATAAAGTCCTCCTAAAAGTAATGTTTTCTTTTAAACTATAGTTTTCAGATTTGTGTCACTGTCTAAATGCGGAGTTTTGACATTTCTGTAGGACTGATAAACATAGAAAGCTGCATTCCAATGATAGTGCTCTGTATAAGAAGGCCTTTATTTATTACTGCATAATTACCCATTGCAACTATGAGAGTTACCAAGGAACACGTGTCACATGTTTTACGTGATCAAAAAGGAAACCGCGCTACTGTTGGTGTAAAAAATGTGCAGGAAGTGTATAGCAATAATATTCTGAATGAGCAAAAGGGATAACAATGATTCCAAAGTTTTGTGAAGCCCTCAACTTTAAGGATTAACTTCGCCATGAGCTTCCTGTTGCCTTTGATGATAAACTGACAGCACTTCTTGAGATAAATGGCAATGCAAGTGTTGAAGATTTGTCAAAAGAACTTTATTCATCACCATCAACCATCCATCAGTATTTGCGAAAAAATAGCATGGTGCCTAAGTTTAACGAATGGATTCTGCCCAACAGATTGTAATAGGAGAAAAGGCGTTATTCTCGACAAGTTTATTCCCCATTTTTGAATTGGTGATGAAAAGTGTCTATTTTACCTGAATGTTAAATATGGAAAGCAGTGGATTCTCTTGTGGCAACAAGCAAGATATTCATCAGAGTAAAGTTTTGTTAAGCGTTTGATATGAGGGGTGCTATTCAATTGGTAAACCTGCCATTGAATCAACCAATCACATCTTAAGTTTATTATGAACAACTCGAACGATTCAATGAAAAACTTAAGAAGGGAGGGATGCCCTTTGATCAGTCGAAAGGGTGATGTTTTTCATCATAATAATTATGGCCCTATACTCCTAATATCACTCGTTTGAAGATTGAAGATCTGGGTTGAGAAAAGCTTGCATATTCCCTCTGTTCTCCCGATCTTATACATTCAGATTACCACTTTTTCCGAAGTTTGGGACATTTCATCTGTGATGATTCATTAGGCGCACGAAAATTGGCTATTAGCGACTTTGGGGGGCTTCGAGACTTGAATTCTATAAAGCAAACATCATGAAGCTTTCGGAGCGTCGGTAGAACGTTATTGATTCAAATGGAGAATATATACTCTTATTAAAGGAGTTTTCATTATCCAAGTGGAGAAGTCGTTTGGATTTCCAATACCAGATTGAATCCTAACTAGACCGGACACAAAACGTCAGCCTTTATCAAGGATTGGACGCCTATCGGTGGATGTGCTCTGCCTACCCCAGCGGGGTAGGTAGCCCCTACACACATCATTGCACACAGAGCCAATCCCAACTCCTCTGCCTTTCCCATCCCATCTTCCCAATACAACATATACTTACATCCACATACCCCTGACGCAGAACGCCCCTTGCCCTTTCCGGTCCCGAAGGGAACCTTCGATCGCTGGTAATGTAAAAAAAATACAATTCTCCCCGTTATGAGGGCCAGTCCTTAGTGCCTTCAAAATTAACAGCGGTTGTTATTCTGATCTTTATGCAAATTTCATTTGGTCGGGAATCTCGTCCACGAGCGAGGGGCGGATGAAGCAACTTACTCGGTTAAATTAGGCTTATCTTTTGTAACCTTTCAAATCCTACAACCAAACAAACGAGTACTTTTGGGCTGACCCAGTATTTTTATGTGCCTTCGTTGGTTAGAGTTACATTCCTTTCTAGCAGTTTCCTCTCCCATCTCAGTATCCTTTGACTTTTCCTTAACCAAACTGGAATATTTTTAGAAACTTGTTCTCTGTTGTTTTTTCTCTTCTTACGTAACTCTGGCTTCATTTTATGAACAGAAAATTGAGTTTCCAACCATTTTCTGAGAATTGAGGTTGTGGTAACTTTTCCCTCCCCTTTGATCCTGTAGGATTTGCACGCCACTTGTCGCGCCATGCAAGAACGAGTCGTCGAATTGGTTGGGCGAATTAGTGATGATTTGCTCACTGCGGATCTCCTCCGGATTAATGATGACTTAAACAACCTCTTTGTCAGGTAAATCCTCTCTTTCATACCTTTTTGATTCACTGCCACTGACTGACTAGGCGCTCCGCGGCTTCATATTTTTACGTGACTGTACCTTATGTACGAAGTTCTTGGAGCTTTAGGTCTTTCTCACCCTAGTATTTATATTTCATGATTTCATCTTCAGTTTTTGGCACTCTTAATCTTCTTAACTAATTTTTATTCCTTTTTTATTCAGTTTTCTTTCATCCGTCTGTCTTTCATTTCAGTCTTTCTTTTTGGAGTGAAAACATCCTTGTGGTTAGAGCCATTTACTTATCTATAATGAAAGCAAATCTTAGCTGTGGCCCTATGAAGGAGCCTGGTGACCATATTTAGAACCTTTGGAGTTTGAGGCTGCTGTGAATGATTTGGGCGAATTGTATTTTTAAAAAGATCCTTTGCCTTTCGTGTGGCTGCTCACAAGAAGCAGGAATACTCGTTCATTTGACTGAGAGAGGACAACTGCCACCAACGAGGGCATAGATCATCCAAGTTAAAGACTAGAAAGTGTATAGGCAATGCATCGAGTCTACAAGCAAGAGACGGAAAAAATGAATATTAAAAATGACGAGAATTGAGCCTCTGTTTGGGGGCGATTAAAAACCACGCCAGTGTCAAATCTGCCGTAATAGGCGAATAAATGTGACCGTACCCATTTGTGAAATTGGTTGAACCTGGGCTGAAATCTTCCTTTTGCCTAATAATGTCTTTAAAGGTTTAAATGATCTTGGATCAGGTCTGGGTCTAGCTCGGTCCGACCTATCTTGAGGCGATCCTATTCTTTTTAGCCTCTCATGTCCAAATTTGATCTTTTATCGCACCTTTTATCATTAACGTAGATCAAAGCTCAGGCAGTGAGCAGGATTGTTATGATAAAGAAATAACTAAGATTGAGTGAAACTGATGTGCCCCCCCCATCCCCCGCTCTCTTTTCGGATTCCGGCAGCGTGAGTGACTGCGCATCCTTGATTACTAAAGATAATTAGCTAGAAAGGAGGATCTAGACATCTCAAAAGGCAACTGGATTCATTTTATGTTTACTCTGCCTAATAATTGAGCGGTAGCTTCCATAATTGTCATCCGATTTAGGGAGAATAAGTAGAGGGCGGTGAAAAGGTGTAGTCAGAATAGGCTGGTGAGGGCGAGTCTCCTGACCTGTTAAAGGTCAATGAACACATTCTAAGCCCAGGTATCTTTGGTTTTATGTGCCTAACCTGCTCACGCTGGGTAACGCCCAGGTTAGAGCTCTATGAGCACCAATGTCCGCCACGTCCTGAAACACAATCATGGATAATGGGTTCCCTAGTTTTTTCACACTCGGCTGACTCCCCAAGAGTGCAATTTTCTTCCTTATATTGTTAAGTAGTAATTTTTGCATCGTAGGTATGATCGACACATGAGTAAAAATCGGGCAGTCGCCTCTAATGGCGCGAGTCCTGTGAAAAGTCCTCAACGGACTGCTCTACCCCAACCACAACGGCCTCCAAAAAAGGATGATGATGCTCCCCTTATAGATTTAGGGGACGACAATCTACCCACAGCCCAATTGGCTGCGCTAGGTAAGTTCTGAAGATAGATATAGTCTTTAAAGGCAACTAATTTCTAATTCAAAGGTGCCAGATGCCGTGATTTATAGAAATGCTCTATAAATTTTGTATTACTATTAAAAAGTTGGTCTAAAATGAGTCTTTACTAATATCTAAGTGAAGCATCATTATCCCAACTACTCTCTCCAATGACTAGTCATTTGGCACGTGTCAATGGGGCATTCAATTTAAAATTATTTCGTTTATTTAAAAAGTTTATTTAATTTAAATGTCTATAGAATAGGGTAAGGTACTGGTCTTTGGGATTGAGGATATAATTTTAAAAAGTCTCCTGTTACCATTAAACATATGCGGTCTAAGGTATCTAGGCTGTATCATGAATGGTAGTGGTACAGATCAAATAGATTGCAACCACAGTGTTTTGAATAGTATGAAAGTGTCTGGGGCGATCAGAGCGTTAGTGAATTCTAAGGTCTGAGTGTGGAATGTCCCAGGAAGATGCATGAGAGTTTGCCTGTACCGTAAGTGTATAGGAGCGAGACTATAGTATGTAAAATGACGTCTTGAGTTAGAGCAGTGCAAATAGACTACATGAGACGGATGCTTATGTGACAGGTAGATGATGGTGTAAATGATGTTATGACTGAAAATATTCTGAGGTGCTATGGGCATTAAGATAATGGTTTGAAATAATTTCTTACTTACATCGTGGTTCTCTTCACTGCACCCCGACAGCGCGAAGGAAGGATTCCAGGACATGTGCTCTTCTCCAGAGGTCTCCTAGAGAGGATATAATGAGATGAGCAATGTTTTCAGGTTGCTGGAGGTTTAAACAGATACACTCATGGGAAGGGGAGGAGCTAATCTATTTTTGTATTCATGTAGTCCAGGGTGGTGTTCAGATCGCTGGATGCAGGCCAATGAAACTGGTTTGGGAGGAGCTAATCTATTTTTGTATTCATGTAGTCCAGGGTGGTGTCCTGATCGTTGGATGCAGGCCAATGAAACTGGTTTAGCGATCTAGGGTTGCTTCAGGTTTGTGGATTTTGGAGGAAATGGTGTGCTCTGGAGTAGGGCATTTTGTGCCTAGTTTTAAAGTGTTGTGAGGGCAAAGTGAGTGTTTGCGCTCTTTATAATATTATTGTTTGGGGTATGTTATCTAATAATTGATCCTAGAGGGCTGCGAAGGTGTGTTTGGGGGTGGGGGGTGAGAGTTGTTTGATGTGGAGATGGTCTGTATGGCGCGCGAGGGGCATGGTATGGTAGTTTACTGTGTGCCTATCATGCTTCCCGATTGGGAAGATTTTTTTGTGCAGCCAGGTGCGATGCTGAGGCTACTGTTTGTACCTTGTGTAGGTGTGTATTAGCTGTGGTTGTTGCCCAGGGTTGGGATGCGTAATTCATTGTTAATCAGATTCACTGTCTGTATACGATTGTGAATTTACTTGTGTTGTCCCAAGTTGATGTTTGGTAGTGTTGTGAGGGTGTCAACTTTGGCTTTCGATGTAATGTGTTTCTGTTGAGGAAAGTTCCTGTGTGGGTCTAGAGTGACACCCAGAAGTGTTGGGTTACAGTTGGCCATGGATCAAGATGTGTGGGTGATTGTTTTAGTTCAGGGATAAAGAGGGTGGCTGTTGATTTTAGGGTGAGGTGGACATTGTTTATCCTGAACCATTTTTGGAATAGTAGTAGGTACCTGTTTATGTTTCTGGAGGTCGTGATATAGTTTGGAAGATAGGGTAAAAGGTGGGTTAATGATGGGAATGAGTGTTTAAGAGAGAGAGGACTGACTGATTGATGAACAAGTAGATGATATGATGTGGGCATGGAGGCGGTATGCTTGAGATGCTTCTAAGGATGAATCCTTGATGAGACAAGTTACAACACATATCGCCCCATTTCTATGAAATGTAAATTTGGTGTGGGCAGAATGATTGAGGGTATGGGGGGGGTACTGTCCTTGATAGGGTATAAAAGGGGTGTGTTTTTAGTGACATTGATGTGCTCTGATCCTGCTTTAGGGGAAGAGTGGTTGAAGATAAAGAATTTAACATTTTATTTAAGACCCCATACCATCTTCCCCCCCGCCTGCCGTAAAAAGTGGCTAAGCCCAGATAGTGGCTGCTGGTTTTGGAACCACATACTCGAAAGTTTTGTTTCCTGTAAGAACATTATACCATGCAGGCTGGTGCGGACCCCGTTAAGTTATGACAGTAAGAGCGTTGATTTATGTTTCTCTAAAATTGTTTTGAATTGGTATTTATTACCGTGAGCTCCGAACTTAATCTTAGTCGCATTTCATGAATCCTTCATTTAAAACATTCTTCTCCCTTCGTAAATTTGAGTAGGATTTGGATTTTGTAGCTTTCGTTCTCCTTACCTACTTTGTTCCCGCCCTTTTACTACCTTCTTTAATGAACTCAGCCGACTGGACTCAGTTCTCACATAGATCCAGAACTCCATGTGTCTGCTGATATTTCTTTAGAGTGCACTTTTTTGTTGTTTTTTTCTTGAATTTATACCTCGATAACAACGAGGTCGTATCACGAAAAAAAGTTTGTAAAGAGAGATGTGTAAAGAAAGTGGTGAAGCTAGAGAATGTGTGCTGGAGATAGCCCTGCAGGTGTTGGGGGCAGGAAGGGAACATAATTCGGATGTTAGCTGTATCAAGGTCACCCTTGTGGTTGCTTAAAAGGATAGATAAGGAAGTAGAAAGAGAAAAGGTTGAGTATTTGTTCGTAAATAATGTTGCAAAAAAGGTAAAATTGAATGTCTAGTGTGAATAAAGCCCTGGTAGACTCAATCGATTTTGAGTCAGCTGGGAGCACTCGGTCGGGTGATGTGCCGCTACTCTATGTTAGAGTGTTTATTTTGTTGTGTATGTGTGTAGATTTGTGCCAAGTTTTTGGTGGCAGTGAGTTAAGCTCTCGTTGGTCAAGCATATGTGGTTATGTGTCGAGTTTTAATCTAATGGCCAATTGACATGTGTTGCGTGGAAGGGTCTATTCTGGGTTGAGGTCTGATGGCACAAGATTTAGGATAGGTAGGACCCAGAATTGAGTGACTTGCTCTATTGCATGTGTCAATTGTAGGTATTCCCAGGTGTACCTTAGTACAGTGTATGACCCTGGAGTCTTGCGTATGTTTCGCTTCGCATGGTACGGCTCTTGCATGAATTAACTGTGTCTCAGTTTCCATTGTTTTATACTCCTATCATTGGGAATTTATCCTTCACACAAGAGGGTCCTAAATCGTCACGTATGTACTAATTAGTTCCTGGATGATTCCAAACGCCCGGATCTATCCATCCGTTTGAGTCCTGACATTTTTTTTCTGGTTCCCCTCAGCTTATTAGCTCTTGTTATCTTTTTCGTCTCTATTTTCATTTTACTCCGTCGTTTGATTATACCTAGTTCATTTTTATATTTCCTAATCAATTGCAGATGGACCCCCAATTTCATCCCCCTCAAAATTTTATCTTTTTTCCTCAGGTGTTGGGAAGAAGAACGAAGACGTCGATTTCGATGCCTTTGCGCAATCCAGAACGACCGAACCCACAAAACCGAGGTATGTAAGCCTTTAAAGGCCTCAGAATTCTCATTCATCGTTGGTAGAGGGATTTCAACAAATACTGTACATAAAGGGTGCGGGCATGGACCAGCAGGCAAGGCTGTGTGTTTTTTTTAACTCGAGCCACCCTGTAATGCGAGAGAAGAAGAGAGTTTTAGAGTGGTCGTCATTCCAAAGTGGACATGACACAACCACTCCACATGGATGCAATCATGATGTGGGACCACACGACATTGGTGATTTCCGCATGAGGTTGTAATTAAACTTCCATTTCCTAACTGTTACATGGGCAACTAGCACAAAGGTGTGCTATACAATTCCCCCAGCTTGCAACAGCCTCCCTCCACTCTAACCGGGTCTATTATTACAGTCTCACAGAAAGCAAGGTCCCGCCTAATTGGGATAACTTTGGCGGGGTCCTACAACTGAAGCTGTAGGTTCAAAGCTTTCTCCCGCAATCTCCGAAGCGGTCGGGGAGCAATGAACAAAAATGGAGGGTGGGCAAAAGCTTCATCACGACTAAAACTTTTTTTTCTGTTAAAAGGTTTTAGAAAAGTGGCTCATGATGAAAATGGTGGCTGATGTGAAAAAATGTGTGTGAGGTATGTACTATATTTGACCCTAAGTGCATGGTATGAATGTGTTGAGCTGTGTCTAGTTCCTGGTGAAATCGGATGCAGGTGTCTTGCCAAGCAGATGTGCTGATGGTATGTGTTGGAGTTTTGGTTGATAACCTCATTAGGTCTTACATGTAGTTTTTTTAGGGAAGTTTGACCGACGATTTACACACTCATGTTGTGTCATGGGTATTTTGATTGTGTGTGATCTTGTTTTATGGGTACTATTTTTGTTTGGAATTAACTCCGCAGCCGAGCGTGTATTGCGGAATGTGGAGTCGATCCACCACACCGTTCTCTGCCTGACAACCGGTGCCTTCCCCCCATTGAGAGCCTACTTGGCGATGTTGGGGAGATGCGACTAGCTCTGCGCCGTATACAATGCATTATGCGCTTGAACGCGCGAGCCCGGTGCCTATCTCAGTCGCCAACGGCTCTCACTGCATCCGCGGCCGATCTCGACGGTGACTATGCTGCCGAGAGACGCTAGTTATAACCTAAGCCCCTGTGTATAGAGCTAGGAAACTGCTTGGAGAGCTCAGTGTAGCTCCCGGGCCTGGGACACGGATGCCTCCAAGTCCCAGGAGGGGGTCGGCTTTTATGTCGTATCTCCTTTGTTCAAAGTCAGCGCGGCTCTGCCAGGTGTTGTGCCTGTCTTAACGGCCGAGCTGGTTGCAATACACCGCTCGGTGTACCGGAGATAATGCGTCGTCCTGGTTCGAATAGCAGATTGGGATCTTCAGCCACTCAGAAAGCGCCGTGAGTGCCCTCGGGGCATTGGAATCTCTACATGCCCTGGTTCGCGATTTCCGTCACCCCACCGTTGCCGCGAGCCTGGCGGCCGATGTTGAGATTATCTTCTGGTGGGTTCTTAGACCTGTGGGAATTGCGGGGAGTCAGCGCGCCAAAGTTCTCCGGGATGACTGGGCGACTAGACCAGCGTTTCGCTCTTCCTCAATTTAAAGTTGCGTGCTCTCACGTCCCGACGGTTCCCATCGACTTACACCCCAATGCCGCGATGGCTTCAGGTCAATTTCTGTTGTCTTCGAATTGGGTACATTCGCGGGACGCTCCGCCATCTAATTGAGCGCTCCCCTACACCTTACTGCGACAACTGTTTTGTCTCCCAGACTGTTCGGCACATTCTTATTGAATGTCTCAGTCTGGGTGATCTTCGTGCACGGTACTGGGACGAACGAGATCGTGACCACTTGTTTCTTGTACTTGGGACCGGTTCTTGTACACGACTTATAGACAATATGCCTTTTTGGAGCCTCCTCCATTTATTTATATATTTTATTTGACTCTCTTTGGTGTTGGTTGCATGATTCGACGACGGAGCGTGCTTCCTTCTTGTTTTGTTTTTTGGTGATTTTTGCATATGGTTGTGTTTTTTTTCATATATCCTAGCATTAGGCTGTAAGATGATTACGGCGATTAATGCCCTAGTAGGCAGTCGCCAGATGACTCTAAGAAAAAAAAACACCTTTACTCGGACCTGTTCCTAAATGGGGCTCGCATATACCAGGTTGACTGGCACTGATTCTTTTTTCTTGTTTTTTGACTGATGCCTCACATGTGAAGTGCATATTTTCAACCTAGGATCTCTTGCACCTGTGCCACGCACATTCTTTACTCTGTTGCATTCAGCGCATGGAGTACTGATAGGGCTAGCCTCTTAATTTCTTACGACTCCTTTGTATGCTCCAATTTATACTACCTATGCAAAATTTACTCCTCTGCATCCCTAAGTCGATTGTGGAAGGTGGATTCGATCCACGGCACTGATCTCCGCTTGGTGACAGGCGCATTCTCTATGACCCCTACAAGGCGTCTTATTATCAGTGCTGAGGAGATGCCACTCTCTTTACATCAGGCAAAGGGCACTATGCACTTTTCCTCATAAATTCAGCATACCACCCACCCCTGTTACCACATATCCCATTTTGTCCACAGCCCAGCCTGTGGGTGCCTTGTACATATTTATTGATTGTTGCCATTGTTTTCAGGAGGGGGGGTCGCCAGAAGCGCATAGAAGGATTTTCTAGAAATCTCACCTTCATTTTTATCATTACAGGGGCCATTCGAAGTTTCATCTTTTCCTATCTAAATTCACCGACATGATTCTTGAGCTCAGACATTCATACCCAACCATTACATCATCTTACTCCTCACTCAAAAGCACTACCACACCCCTTTTACTCCTACCACCCGGATCGCACTCTTTCCCACACAAACTCTTCATTCCCTTTCATGTTTTTCTCACATTGAGCAAGCATTTGCAATCTCCCAATTATGAATGTTTATATGAGGGGCATTGCAGTTATTTGCATGATATAAAGGGTTGTTAGGTAGGGGGAGGTCAATCTGGGGAAGACTACCTAGATTCATTGAGGGTAAATGTGTATTGTATGCTGTTTTATGGATCTTGTTTTTAATGGGAGAGGAATGGTGGGGCAAGTATGAATAATGGTGGATTGTGAGAGCATTTTTGTATAAATTATCATCATGACAAGTAGTAGCTTCTTGACTCTTGCTAGCTTAGTGGATACGCCTTTGATTTTCTAATATCAAGGTACCAAGTTTATTCTCAAGCAAGAATGGACACATTTGGCAGCGACCTTAGAGCTATGGCCCGGGGGGTAGGTAGATCTTACACACATCATTCATCACTCACATTGCCAATTACAAAACTGCTTCTTTCCTCTTACGTCTTCACAACACACACATACACTCCTCTCTTCTGTAGCATGAGTTTCCCTTTTCCCCTAGTGCCCTTGGGCTCACCAGCCATTGTTATCCTAATCTTTATGTTGGTTTCATTATTCATTTGGGTTTTCCGTCGTGGTCAAGATAATGGTAGGTAGTTAGAATAATGTAATGAGTGTGCCCTGAGATGATGAGTAAAAGGACATACTTGGAGCTCTATGGCATGTGGGCTGAACTCCTAAAATGACATTGTGACCTGTCCCTAGTTGCCCTCATTATTAAAGGCATATGGGGGATATATGAACTCTATTCTCTCTTTTATTCCTCTATCACTTAGCATTGTGGCATGCTACTACCTACCTTATGGGTCTAGTGGTAGTAGTGATGATGATATTGACTCTTTGGAGCCGTCTATGTTTATCAACGTTATCCAACTCATTTATTTTGTGAGGAAAAGAAATTAATCCCTCTTTGGCCAGTTGATCTCTTAATGAGAGTTGATGGTTTCCTATCCCTTGATGTTCTTTTATAAAACAAAGGTACTGAGGATGGACTTCTTTGTTATTTAGAAATTTTAATTTTTACCAAAGGTATCAAACTCTCATTATTTACAATATTAAGAGACAGCCCTTTTCTGTGCTCCATTATTACTTTTCTAAATAAAACCAACCCAGCAAAGTTGATGCTTTGTTAGTTCTTTTATCTGGATATCTTGAGTGTAAGAATGTTCCAAACTTGTTGATATTTTATTTATTTTTTTCAGTGAATCTTCTGTCCCTGAAACTGCAACAAAGGTAATTGTTTTTGTCTTTTTCTTGCATTTTGTTTAGTATTTGCTCGTTCAAGTTTTTTTTTTATTTTCATGGTTGTTGAATATACTTAAAATATACATACACATACATTGTTAAATTTTTATTTCATGGTTGGTAGGGAAATTCGATGTTTTGGTTTTATAATGTAGAATACATTTTTCAAACTTGAATTCATTTGGAATGCTTAATTGTAACACTTAGAATTAGGGTTCCAGAGTTGTTTACTCCTGAAAGGATGTTATTTGAGGTAGGTGAATTTCTGGTAACTTCAGCTGGAGGCAACAGAATATTTTTTAAATTTAAATTCAAATTAAAAGAGAGGCAAATACCATGTACAACATCAATCTTTTTTTTTTAATCAGTGATTGACACTGATACAAATCACTGCACAGCTAAATTTTTATATTTTGTTGAAAGTACTATCAATTTCTCATATAGATCCCAAAGAAGAACTGACAAAGAGAGTAAGTCTTTTAGAGCTATTTTTAGTAGCGAGTCAGTATCAGCAAGTAGGAAAGTGAATCTGCATGAGAGCAGTTGTTACAAACCTTTTTATATGAAGATGTGTTTTGTGTGGTTGGTAAAACTGATTGTGATAAATCCAGTAAGTATCAAAATCTAGGTAAAAAACTGAAGGAACATATGTGTTTAGGAAGATTGGGCATATGTTAAGAATGGAAAAGTTCAAAGAAGCAAAGAAACTTGTTAGCTTTTGTGTAATTTTTACCACCATTTCACACACTTTGATCCTTATACTCTTTGATCTTTATCTTAGTTGTGATATACAGTTAAAGATGGTATCCAAACCACATGTCACTAATAACATACAGGTTACTTTTTTACGTTAGGGGTGTTGACCATGATTGATGGTTAATTAGTTTGAAGTGAACCCCCACCTGATGACTAGCTATATACAATATGGTTTAATAGCAGGAGCTCTCCTTGGCCTAGTGGATATGGTGTTAGTCTTCTAATGTTGAGGTACTGGGTTCAATCTATGGTAAGAGCGGACACAAACATCAGTTCATGTAGAGCTCTGGTCATCAATTGGTGGATGTGCTGTGCTTACCCCAGTAGGGCTTGGTAGATATTACCTAAGTCATCATACTCACACACACACAGCCAATCACAACCCTGCTCTCCTTCCTCTTCCCTCTTCACAGCACAAACCCACTCTTCTCTGTTCCAAGGAATCCTTTCGATGGATAGTTCTATCCGCATAGCTCTAACACAGAATGGGTCCTCCCTCCCACCAAACAAGGACCATTCCCTAGTGCCCTCACTCACCAGTGATTGTCATGCTGATCTTTATTTTGGTTTTATTATCCAATTGGGGATCTCATTTACAAGCCAAAGATGGATGGCTTCCCTATCGGTGGGTTTGTAAGGTAGAAAGTATAAGGAAGAGTAAGTAGAAGTAAAAGAAGTGGATGAGCACAGTAAAATAGTTATGATTCAATGGGTATGGATGTTTAAGACAGTGAAACACATGAAATATGATTGACCTTAATTCTATATATTTGGAAGCAATGCAACTGAGCTGACACAAATTCAATAGGGCATTGTAGAATGACAATAAGTTCTCCTGAAGCAAAAACAATTTTCAGGGTAAATGAATGAAAGAAAATGTATGTCTTAAACTGTCTTGTCATTTTGGCAGTGGGAGTAGATTACTGTATCAGTCAGGTTGGTGCATTATTTGTATGTGTTTAGTTTTAGGTGGTTTCTTTTCCCCCATTGTTAGAACTTCTTTGTCTCTTTTCTGCTTTAAAATGTCCAGAAAGGCTTACTAGTGTCATTGTTGTTCTTGAATCAATGCTTGAATGTTATATTATGTTTATAATGTTTTATTTTTGATTTATGGTTGTTGTTTTTTTATCTATTCTTTGGTGAACTGTTTGATTTCCAGGAAGAAGTTTGGGTTGTAGTGAGTTAGGTGTTCCCTTGGGATGTGTTTGCTGAGAGTAGGTTGGCAAGGTATGTAGAGGCTTTATGATGCTGAATTGTGCAACTTAATAGCCTCGGAGTTGTTCAGTTTAGTTTGTAAAGATGCCATAGTCAGCTTTGTTTTGATGTAAGTGCATGGGGTTGGTAGGGTATGGGCTTCTCACTGGTAGATCGCATAATGGTTGAAGGATAGTTCAATGTGAGGTTTCCAGGTTGTTTTGGTGGGTAGGTTTGGTGAACAGAGGTGGTGTCTTAGTTATAAGTGATGAAGGGTTTACCTTTAGGTGTGGGAGGATTGTTCTGAACCAATAGGTAGTTTAAGTGTTCTGAGATGCTATGGGCTGTCTCTTGAGATTCTTGTCAGACAGGGTTCATAGGTTTTGAAGTCACTTGCTACAAGGTATTGCTGTGTTTTGAGGTGGTTAAGAGCTGATTCATAGTATGTTGGACAGGATGCAGGTAGTAGTGTGTATAGGTTGGTTAAAGTGTAGTTCAAAGGGTTTGGATTACCATTGGATCATGCATGGAATGGAGGCTGAGGTAGCTCTGGTGCTATTGGTGAAGCAGATATCTTCTGATATATATGATTTGTGCCTCTATCATTTGTGTTAAATTTGCTTAATGTGCATGTAGTGGTATTTTTGTAATGGCAGCCTGAGTTCTGAGTTTCATTTTCCTGATGAGGACCAGATATATCTTGTAATTAGTGATCAATTCTTTGAACTTCATTTGTTTATGTTCATAGTAAGTTTTTTCTCAATGTTTCACTTTAGGCCTTGTGGGGTTTTGGAAGTGGGATGGGTGTTGATAGGGAAGAATTGTGCAGTGCATTAGTGTATTGGTTTGGGAGGGGGGGGGTAGGTTAAGGGTTAGTCTAGTTTATGTGGGTTGTGAGTGGAGTGTTGTTTGGGCAATATCTACACTAGCCAGGTTGTGGTGGGTGAAATGGGACCATCTTTCACAGCTTAGATTGCGACTTTGCCTCTTTTATAGGGCAGTCTGCACTATGGGGGTGGTTGGTATGTCCCTGCATTTAATCATATGTTGGGAGATGATCCAAGATTTCACTTCTGCATCTGTATTGTGAAGTACACAGTGGAGATTGATGGATTGGGTGTGAGAAACTCTATCCAGGCTCACGGCTCTTAGCAAGTGCCACCTAAGATACTCTTTAAAGACGGAGGCCGTAGTTTTGTTTTTTGGGGGAAATAGATGAAGATGGTACCTTGTCTCTCCACTTATTTCCCTGGCTGGCACCGCTCAGAATTGCATTGTTATTAGTATTTGAAAATAATGCCCATTGTTTAGACAAACCATGCAGGCTATATTTAAATATACTTTGGAGATCAAATCTTTTCCTCCTAGTAATTATAGATTGATTGTGTTTGACAGTCTTAAAACAGTGTTTTGTGGGATCTAAGAAAGCAGAGGCTGTGCTGGGATGGAATCATTCTTAAAGACAAAATGCTACATTTTAATCAATTTGAATCTGCAATTCACTGTAAAGCCCCATAGTTGCAGAAACATGTGTGTTAAGAATGGAATATCACCCACTAAATGCCTATTTTGGTGGCAGTTTAAATTATGTGAAGCGATATTGAAATAGCCTCAAAATATAGTCTTTATGTTGATATTAATCCTTTTTTTATTGTTAGCAAGGTATTTGGGCAGTAATGTCATCTAGGGTAAAAACTAAGATACTTTTTTTTTTAGAATAGAGGTAAACTGATATAGAATCTGCCGTAGTAAATTCACTTTTGCTTTTGAGAGATTAAATTTTTTCCTTGCTCCTTTTCCTACAAGATACAAAGTTAGAAATTATTTGGGGCTTTCTTTACTCTTTTTTAGCTCTATTTTTCCATTCTCTTCCAATTTTTAATAGTTCTTAGCTATTTATTTTTTTCATTTTTTATTATAATGTTTCAATGTTCTTGGGACCTTAGTTAGTATGATGCAATTTTTGTTATCTAGTATTAAAAGTGACTCAAAATAGTTCATGCTCTTTTTAGGTTTGACCTAAATATATAATTAGAGATATACTTAGTTTTAAATACACTTGCAGATCATTAAAAAAAGCATGATATTAGATAGCAAATCCAAGTTTTTTCTTTGGTACAAATATCCTTGGAGCTGAGCAAATAATTGCTTTAAATTTTTTTTAGTTAAAACTCAAATTTATAAACATCCATATTGTCTTCAATTATGGCTCTGGTTAGTTAGAAGCCCTCTCACTATTCGGTCGCAGCCACGGCAATAAATGTCCACTTTTGTATAGCCAATTTAAAATGTATGGCAATCGGTGTAGCAGTACCTTTGATATGACAAAATCTGATCTTCTTATGCATGGTGAAAAGTAGTTCATGATATGATTGCTTTTAACAAATTAGGTGGATGTAAATAATGAAGAAAAAATAATTAAATTTAAAAGCCAAAGAATAGAAATAAGAAATATGTACTTAATTAAAATAAGGTAATGGTAGTAAATGAAAATTAGGCTTTAAGGTAAAATCAGTTACTGACATGGACTCCTAAATATTCTTTTATTGTTTATCATTTTTCCTGGTACTCTGGTTTCATCGTCAAAAGGACGCAGTTTGGGTAAGCTGAACTACATGTAAATATATGTAATGAGCTTAAATAATATTGGTCTGTGAAAAGAGAAGCGGCATATTCAGGAGTTTCTCACTATAATAGCTAATCATTGAGCAGAGAAGACTTCAGCTCCAGGGCTATTTAAAGCTACTCATTGTTATGAAAGAAATATTTTTCATATTTCGCTTTTCACTGTCCAATGCTTGCAAATCTAATGGATATTGCTTTAGAATATACTGTACATACAACTAGCTCACTTTATTATTGCATGCCCATTTGCTGTGTACAATGCTTTAATCCTGTGACAAATTTATAATATATTATGAATATGCCTGTGCCAGGTTATCGCACCCCAGATATGATGGTTTATATAACCAGTGCCTACCATCATATCTGTTTCTCACTCACCCACCCCTTCAATGAGGGTGATAGTTTGTATTCACAAATCACTGAATTTCCCCATTGAAATTCTTTCAAGGAACTTTTCGATATCCTACCCATTTAATTTAATTGTGGTGAATTGGATTGGTTGATGTAATGGTATTTTTAATCTATGGTCAATTTCATTTCATTCAAATATCAGCTACTTTCATGAAGTATATATATATATACTTTTCAACTGTTAAAAATTTTATTTTAAGATTCTCTTTTTTTTAGACAGCTACAAAGGTACCCCTTCCTCTGTCCTGGGAGATGTAAATAATGTGCCCACTGTAATTTTTTTAAATTTAACACCCACGCCTCCTAATGCCATTGAGGACATGATTTGGACCCAAAGATTGAACGATGTTTAATTTTTTTTCAGTTAATGGTGGCTTGGTTAAAGGGTGGTGGGATTCTCAACATTTTTAAACATTAACTTTCTCGATCTGTCTCCTCACCCACTCACACACATGGAAATACACCTGACCTAGTTGCTTACTTCCCAACTCATAGCCTCCTGTTTCTCTCTTCCTCTTTGACCTAACCTGTGCATATGCCCTGCCAACAAGCTTTATCATTGTCAGCTCTTTTCCATTAATCAAGAACTTCTGACTAGAGATCTTGCCTCAGTCATCCCCCTGTTAGACTGCCACTACTACTATTGACATCAATGTGGCCTCTCTCTCTCTCTGGGGAGGAGGGGGAGCTAGAGGAAGAGGTGACGCCCCCTTGTCTCGGGAAGAGAGCTTGTGTGTACCTTTGTCTTTTCCGGCTATGCTGGTGGGGGTACCTCTCTTTTGGGTACCCCTGGTAGGGCTTCCCTTGTCGATTTGGTCGGAAACGAGGTTCCAGACTAAGTGCGTCCTTCCTTCCTTTTTTCTATTCTATCCTTCTCCTTTTTCACTTTTATCCTATCTCTTCCACTTATTATACAAAAAGAAAACAAAAAAACCCTACTCCTATCATGTCACTCTTACCCTTTTTTCCCTCTATCTACATATAAGGACTTGGCAGCTACCTCATGCGTCAGAAGAGAGGCTTTGGAACCTCTATAAACAACGCCAATCGACGCTCATTGGTTGCGAGAGACTAGGACTAGAGGTGTCCTAGGCATTGGGGCACGATGAATGGGATTAGGGTAATGCCCCATTAACCCCTTCCCTGGCGCGTAATTTTTTACCATTCCCATTGACCGGTGCCTCTGGTAGCATCGGTCCGAGGTGACGGCCCTTTGTTTCCAGGTTGGTTGCCAGGCCAATAAAAAGCCTTGGGTTGAGTCTCTTGGTGTGGCGGGATATCCATTGAACGCTGCTCCGAGATCTTGGCCGTCGCGAAGGGAACTAGTAGGAGTTTAGTACGGGGCGTGCTCCGTTTTTCACCTGGGGAGAAATCGATGGCCCCTTCGGGGACCGTCAGTGCTGCTTAGTTAGGAGCCACGGCACGCGAGGTTTGACGACTCGGTCGGGCGAATAGCAGCACATGGAGCATGCCTTCTGAAAGATCCGAAACGTCTCCGATCGATAGGCGGAAGCGACTCACGCAGGGAGAACTCACCAACCCCCTTTTTTACTATTGATTGGTCACAAAGTTTTGAGAGAGAGAAAGTGTTCAAAGTGACAGGGAAAAAAGGTCCAGCTGCACTCAAATATACATGTGCCATATGCCAGAAGGATAAGTGGTGCGTGGATTTCCCAGTGACAGGGAAAAAAGGTCCAGCTGCACTCAAATATACATGTGCCATATGCCAGAAGGATAAGTGGTGCGTGGATTTCCCGGAGGGATGTTTTTGAAATGCCACCCGGGAAGTATATGCACCAACTGCATCCTTAAAGGAGAGGTCCGAGAGGCAGTGGCATACTGCAATGAACTCAAAGATCTCTTCACAACCTCTGAAAAAAAATCTAGGGCACTAGAAAGTAAAATACAGAGCCTAGAAACGTAGCACGCGCTTCAGATTCGGCTTCTCGAGGAAAGAATCCTAGACCTAGCCTCTAAACTAGAGGCCCATCAGCTCAAGGTCGAGACGAAACTCCCACTGACTTGGGTGGTTCCGCCGATGAGACCCCAACTCAAGGAGCTGAAACTGCATTGGCGGTGCCACTTTCCCCATGCAGAGAAACTCTGTCGTTGCCCTAATGGTAAGTGGCAACGACCTCTACCTCAGAGGAGGAAGGATAGGCCCCACAGAAAAGATTATCAACACAGTCATGGGTGCTGTGGACGAATGCTGGCTAAAAACACGCAGACATGTAGTGGTCGGGCTGCTCCCGAGAAGAGGTCCAACCCGTACCGCTCACTCGAGGAACGTCTCCCTTAATCGATGCCTCGGAGATTTGTGTACGGCTGAAGGGGTCTTTTTGTGGACCTTTACCGCACCTTCTATGGTAGAAATGATCTCTACTAAAGGGGTGGAGTACATCTTTCCTTTAAAGGTAAGGCCGTACTCTGCAACATGATACAAGATGTCGTGGAACGGACCCTAAGGAGTGTCAGGCCTAGAGTGAAGGCGGACGTACGCCAGTACGCCCGTGTCACTCCTGGAACGACCTTCTCGGAGGTCTCAAAGAGGAGTGAGACCGCTCCAGCAAGCAAGCCGGAAAACGGAAGAGAGTAGGGAGTCCTAGATTCGGGGACTCCATATGAAAGTTCTTCTGTTCAATGCGAGGTCAATCAGGAACAAGTTTCTTGAGCTCCGTGGCCTCGTAGCAACAGAAGAACCTGAGATGGTAGCCATAACGGATTCGTGGACAAAAACCTCAAGCCGAGATTTTGAAAGTGAATTCATGATTCCGGTTACCAGCTCTTCTTGAAAGATAGGCCAGACAGAGATGGTGGCGGTGTGATGTTGTATGTTAAGGATTCTCTCAACTCGACGGAATGCAACATCGTATCCGACCATGAACTACTAGGTGTTCACCTAGAGATAGGTCCTGCCAAATACAGGACCCTAGTGCTTTATAGACCTCCTGCCCAACTCTTTGAAAAGGACAGAGATCTGTACCAGCTACTAGGAGAACTTGTCGAAGACAGATTGTGTATCGTCATGGGGGAATTTCAACACACAAGTTGACTGGGAAACCAGAGAACCCTGTGGCGTGAACGCACTACTCCTGGAGTTCGCGAACAACGAGTTCCTGACTCAAATGGGTGAGAGAGCCAACGAGAGGAGACGATATCCTCGACTTGGTTTTTACCTCTGAGGATGACATCGTTGAGGACGTCTCTTTTGGCGAAGAGCTCGGTGGCAGTGACCACCGACTAATTAGATTTGTAGTCAAAGTCCCGAAGGCAGGGCCTGCAACTAGTAAATAGAGGAACCTTGATTTGAGAAGAGCAGACTTTACAGGTCTTTGTGCTGGACTGACTGATGCCAGGCTGTTGAAGACTCGTGGAACAGTTTCAAAACCACATTCATGAGTCTTCAATCGCGTTTCATCCCTCTGAAATGCCCCCGTCGGTCTTCTGTTCAACAAAAGTGGTTTAATCGAGAAATCGGCCAACTGCTTAGGGAGAAGAGAAATGTGTACCGACAATCGAAGATCTCGGGTGACTTTGACGAATACCGGAGGCTAGCCAGGAGATTGAAGTCCAGTATAAGGGCGGCTAAGCGGTCTGAGGAATTCCGAGTGGCGAGACTTTGTAAAGAGAATCCCAAGGAGTTCTTTGGATATGTAAACGGCCGTAAACCAATTCGTCGAACGATTGGCCCTTTGAGGAATGAGGATTTTTTTTTTTTCTTAAGGGGCTATCTAGCGACTAGAGGAATGAGGAGGGCACATTAAAGCACTCAGATGCCGAAAATGCTAACCTCCTCAACCTCCTCAGTTTTTACTGAAGAGTGTGGTCCCATCCCCCAGCCAACGGATTCCTACTCAGGGAAAAAGCTCGAGGATATGGACTTCACCGAAGGAGAAATAAAAAAGATCACTGACCTAATGATGAATAAGTCACCTGGCCCGGATGGGTTTCTACCTAAAGTGTTGAAAGAAGTTCGCGATCAAGTGTCACAATCTTCAACATGTCAATCCGGACCGAATGCGTTCCTAGAGACTAGCGTGAAGTGGAGCTGGCTCCTATCTTCAAGAAAGGAGACCGTAGCCAACCGTCGAACTACCGACCTATCAGTCTGACTTCGATAGTCGGTAAACTCATGGAAAACATCATGGTGGACAAAAAGACGTCGCATTTAGAGTCAAAGCTGCTACTGAGGAGTTCCCAGCACGGCTTCCGAAGGCAATGGTCATGCCTGATGAACCTTGTGGAATTCTTTCACTTCATCTTCAGTGAGCACGATCGGGATAAGTCGGTGGATGTGGTCTACTTAGACTTTCAGAAAGCCTTTGATAAGGTACCACATGGCCGCCTTCTCCGGAAAGTGCGAGCGCTGGGCATAGACGGAAAAGTAGCAGGCTGGATAGAGAAATGGCAGACGGCAACGGGTGGTGGTCAATGGACAGGCTTCTGAGTTGGTGCCCGTTACTAGCGGAGTGCCTCAAGGTTCTGTCCTGGGACCACCACTATTCATCATCTACGTCAACGACATGGACGGTGACATGGTTGCCAAGATTTCTAAATTTGCCGACGATACCAAGCTTGGTATGAACGTTGCAAAGGATGGAAATACTGCCCGCCTGCAAGATGATCTTCGTAAGATTAGGGAGTGGTCTGATACGTGGCAAATGCAAAGTGATGCATATCGGCCACCGAAATCCCCAATCACCCTATATCCTTAAGGGCACTGCTCTTGAATCCACCGACACTGAGAAGGACTTGGGTGTAACCATCACCAGTGACTTCAAGTTCTCGAAACAGTGTATTGAGGTGGAGAAGAAAGCCCAAAGGATGTTAGGGTATATAAAGCGCCAGTTTGGATATCGGAACAAGGAGATAGTACTGTGTCTGTACAACTCCCTCGTCCGACCGCACCTGGAGTATGCCGTACAATTTTGGAGTCCTTCATTTAGAAAGGACATCGCGAGATTGGAATGCGTGCAAGCCAAGGCAACCAAACTGATTCCCTCTATCAGACATAAAAGTTATGAAGATAGATTAAGGGAATTAGATATGTTTTCACTGGAGACCCGGAGACTACGTGGTCAGCTTATCGAAGTGTTTAAAATACTTCGAGGCTTCGACAGACTGGACTACGGGGATATTTTCCAGCTCAGCAAAGGGAGAACAAGAAATCTCGGCTATAAACTTGAACTGAAGCGATACCACCGTGATCTGTGTGGGAAATTCTTCACATACAGTATCTGTGGTAGTTGGAACGCACTTCCGACGGAAGTTGTCAACAGTGAATCTGTTGACCAGTTCAAGTCAAGACTAGATAAAGTCTTGCGAAATCACCGTTAAGATCCTCGCGAGTGATCTCCTCGTATGGACCGTAAGGTCTTCTAGGGTACTTATTTTCCTTGTAACTCCTTGTAGCACTCTTTTTCACAGAATCGCCTCTCCCTCAACATACATGCCTAATCTCTCAGCTGTCATTCCTTTTAAAAGTCCTTGCATCTCAAACAACTGCATTTGTGGCAACTTTACTCACTTGCGATTTTGTGCATCTTTAGGACTCTTCAGCACTTGGGGAAGAATTATGTATTTCTGGTGCGGATTATTGTAATCCAATTCCTGTAGCTTCTGTTATATTTCGAGATTTTTTATTCCCACTATTCTTTTAAGTCGCCATTGATAACTCCCATCCTTAAAGGGTTAAAGATTCCAGAGAAATGATTGCAGATGAGATTGGTGCTATGCCATAATTCTACTACCTCCAAAAGGAGACCAAATTGATCTTACAAACCTTACACCACTCATTCTTATTGCATATACGAGGGACGGTCAATAAGTTTTGCAATTCGGATATAAGGAAACGAGATATGTGAAAAAGTGTTTTATTATTTTTCAATATAACTACCCTCGACTTCAATGCACTTGCGCCACTTGTCCCTGAGGCTTCGAATTCCCGACAACCAGAAATCTCCCAACTGCTGTTCAATCCACTCCTGGACGGCGAGCTGGACATCTTCATCGTCCCCAAACCGGCGTTCACGCAGTGCAGCCTTGAGCTGGCGGAATAAAAAGTAGTCGTTAGGGACCAGATCTGGACTGTAGGGGGGATGGTTGAGCTCCTTGAATCCGCACTCGCGCAGGGCACCTTGTGCAACTCTAGCCTTGTGGACTTTGACGACGTTGACGTCGATCATGGGGCGTGAGGTTTCTAGGGACCCAACGGTCAGAGGCCTTGGTCATGGCCAAATTGTCGTGGATGATGTTGATAACACTTCCATGTGATATTCCAAGTTCTCGCTCGATTTCTTCGACCTTCACCCGTCGATTTTCGAGGATCATCCTCTCCACACGGGCCACATTGTCCTCGTTGGTCACGTCTGACGGGCTTCCTGAACGGGGGTCATCTTCAAAGGACTCACGACCATCGCGGAACTCCCTATTTCAGCAAGCAATGGTTTCATAGGAAGGGGCGGTGTCGGTGTACACTGCAACCATGCGTTCATGGATCTCTTTTGCATTCTTGCCTTCCTTGGTCAAAAAGTTGATCACTGCGTGGTGCTCAACCTTCTCCATTGTTGAAAAATTTGTGACTGACGATCTGCGATCAGCTACCGCTTCTTAATTAGACGAAGCAGGAGCGTGCGGCTGCAGGTCCTGACTTCTCATAAGTTGTCCTAACTCCCCCACAAACAGCCATCCCCCTTCCTCTGTTTTGCCCTACTGATTTGCAAAACTTTTGACCGCCCCTCGTAGGTACATCTTCATAAATCATTATCAATACTCTGCACAAACACTTGTGTGACAACTAAGAGAACAGATTGGTTTTTAGAAAAGGTCCTTAACAATCAGCTCAGTGAGAAAATGTTAGAATGCAAAATCAGATTATACTGTTTTTTTATGGATTATTATCATACTCATAAAATCCTTATAAAACATCATAGAACACATCTGCCAAAACTTTAAACCATCTATAATAATGTGTAAATCTGGAACTACACAGGTGTCAAAGACAGGTAGATACCATCTGAAAATTGCTCAATTCCTATCTTTAAAAGATATCCAAAAAAACTAAATAAATACCCAAACCACTTTTGATTCCTTGGTGATTGTATGCTTAAAAATGACATCCCAGAAGAAATTAAAGCATTTCTTCAAAGAGCTAATACTAAAAGCAAAAGAGTTGTTTTCAATATGAAGTAGCAAAAAACAAAAGTCAATACCATACCAACTAGGTAGTGACTTGCTGGATATAGAAATTGTAAAATTTTACACCTACCTAATTAATAGTTAACACTGTCACATACCAAAGATAAAAAAAAATTAATGCAGAATTACTCTCAAGTTGACAAGCATTGGGAAAGGCACTTATCTTCAAAAGTAAAATACCTAATTTGTGTTAAAAGCTAAAGTATATATCAATACACAATCCCACCTACACTTTGTATCAGAAGTTAATTACAACAAGAAATATTATCAATTTAGTATTTTGTAAGCATTCATTATAAAATTACTTGCAAAATGGCTTATACATTATAATACATGGGATATCTGCCCCAACTGATGCTTGTATCTATTTAGCCACATTAAATATGTATCTGAATTAGTATGATCATATATATACATAGATTCTGATGCATACATTCAGCTGGTAAATTTTAACAAATGAATAGTTGAAATTAAACTTTGTCCAATAAATCATTCATGTGCTTTTTAACAGACTGATTCTTCAGAACTTTCCAGAATATGCTAAAAAATGTAATTCCATATAGATGTCTTTTATTATAGATTGTTACCTTATACTTTTGTCACATCTCAATGAACAAAATGGAAGATACTGGGAATACATATATAGAAATATCATATTAATGAAGATCCTAGGGGGGGCATCTTTTCAGGCTACCATATATACAACATTATTCCTCACCTTTCACCTCAACAAGCTCCCTTCTTTTAGTTTTTCCTGGCTGGTATTGCTATTGTGTGAAGGATTTGTGTCATTTCCATGGTGATCCTACCACCTCTTCAGCCATATAAATCGAACTTGTAGATATGCTAGGTCAGGTCAATCCTAAATCTGTGGTAACTGTTCAAAGACTGCTAATAAAGATGTATCATGCAAAGCCAGGTGTGGGAATTGGGGTGGTTTTTACATTTCTATCTCAAAGCAATATTATTCTTATCTGTTTGAAAAAGAGGTCATGGCCATTCAGGCTGTGGACTGAGATTTTATTAAGGAGGCTAGTTCTGTCACAATCTGCATGACATACACCTAACTTATGAGTGGGATAGCTCCCAGATTCATTGGAAACCCTTCACTGGGTGCAAACCCTGTTCCAGCCAACATTAGCCCTCCCCAGCCCCTATCCATTGTGTGGCTGCTTGTTGGATTTTGTAGTGCCCCGCTCCACTGAGTTGCTTGATTTGAAGATTTAAACTCTAGGAAAGTGAAGGTTAACCACATTTCTGTGAAAGGAGTATGGCAATTAGGAAGTCCCAGCTGCATGGGACTCCACATGGGAAAACCACCTACATAGGCACCTTGACTGTAAAAGGATTCAAGGCAGGACAAAAAGGCTTGTGTAAATCAAAGAGGGTCACCATGCCCAATGATGCAAAAAAAACCCATCTCCCCTTAATTTCCCCTGTAACAAGAACGGAGCCGCCCTCGTGCAGCTCCACAGAAAAGATGGAGGTCCCCTTCCCCTGTGCTTGCGCAGGGGACCCTCCATATTCCTCTAACCGGAGAGGAGGCTTACTCCTCTCCTTCGCTTACGGGTGCAGGGGACTCCCCCTCACCCCCTTCTCTGGAGGTGCTCTCGGGCACCTCCCCTTTTCCAACGGCAGTCCCCTCTTTTCTTTCCAAGGGGACTGCCAAGAAAGCCAGTAGGCAGCCCACTGCCGACCGCCCCTGGTGTAAGCGGCTCAGGGAGAGGGAAGCCAGGCCCCTTCGGTCGCTTCCCTCAAAAGACCTGCTGGCAAGAATATTAAACCTTGCCGGGGTCAAGGCTTGTGCCTTCCCACTAAAGACTAATGATGCTGCCAAGGGGACCTGCGATGTCCTGGGAGGGGATGGCCAGCTGGAGGCCCCTCCTGTGATAGACATGGTCCTTGAGGAAAACCAGCCTCAGACGGTAGGGCCTTCCATGGGGGGGAATCGGGGATCGGCGCCAAGCACCGAACCCGAATCCGCCCCTATGCAAGGTCCTCTTCAAACGGCTGGGGATTCTCAGGCAGTACAAGGAGGGGAGGGATCTCCTCCGGATGATGCCCCTGCAACCACCACGACCTTCTCCATTTTGAAGAAGGACCTGGCTGAGGCCGGTACATCTGGCCTAGGGGCTTCTACCGGCAGGGGTGAGAAGCGGGTTCATTCCCCGCCCTCCTTTCCAAAAAAGAAGAAGACAAGAAGACTCGGGGCTCCTCTCCATCCGCGGGGGCTGCGGGGATGGATGGGTCTGCTGCCACTCTGGCAAGCGACCAAGCCAAGATCGGCACATCCGGCCCCTTTGCCTCCCCGGTTGCGGAGCCCCTAACTAAGACCAAAAGTGCACAGGGCGGAGCCTCGAAGATATCGGGGCCCCTCATTCAGAGGTTACCTGGCGTTTTCGAGCCCGCTGGCTTCAAACGCTTCCTCGTTATTCGCTCCACTGATGGCACCATGTTGTCCAAGGGCAACATGATCCAGCAGAGGAGAGGATTAGCTAGTGCAATTGGTAGAGAGCCTAAGGTGACCCGTTTCTCGGACGGGAGCCTTCTGGCGAATGCGGCGAATCCCGCTGAGGCGGCCAAGATAAGTGCTCTTCGGACACTTGATGGCACCCCGGTGAGTGTGACGCCGCACTCTACCATGAACTTTGTTAAAGGAGTAGTTTATGCGAGGGAACTCGTTGACGACTTCATTGAGGACATCACCCTAGAGCTGGCCGACCATAGGGCGGTCAAGGTCGAACGTGTGATGAGAAAACAGGGAGGGCTTCGAGACCCACCTCTACACTCTTCGTCACGTTCGACTGTGACAAGCTCCCTGAGTCGGTGCGTGCTGGTTGGTACCGCTACCGCGTGAAGGCATTCGTGCCACTGCCGCGGCGGTGCTATTACTGTCACCGCTTCGGCCATACGAATCGCTCATGTAGACGTGCAAAGTCGGGGTCACCCGAAGTCTGTGTAAATTGCTCCAAGGTCGCACACGATAAGTCCAAATCGTGTGTGGTCAAGTGTATCAATTGCGGAGAGCCGCACCCTGCTTCTTCGAAGCAATGTGGTGCATATCTCCTTGAGAAAGAAATCCTGGCCGTTCAGATCCAGGATCGACTCTCATTCCGCGAGGCTAAGGACTTGGTCCTGGCGCGCCCGGCTCTGCCTGGGGCGTCATATGCCTCAATAGTTAGAAAAGCACCCTCTGCTCCTGGCCCATCCAGGCCAACGAGCACGGTTGTTTCCGCGCCCATTCGGAGCCCTTCTGCGGGTTCTACCCAACCCGGGCGCTTCCCTGGTAAAGCTGGCGGCAAAAAGGGTTCATACCCAGCCCCGGCTAAAACCAGGGCTCCCCCCTCTTCCCCCAGCGTGACGGTTTCCCGTAAGGCGAAACGGCCACGCGCCTCCACCGAGTCTTTAGACTCACAGGAGGCAACACCCCTGAAGATGGTCGCTAGGCCGTCTTCCGGGGTTCCTAAAGCTGTTCCCCGAAAGGAGGACAGCAACAAAGGAGCTTCGGCTCCTTCGCCCACGCCCCGAGGTGGAGCGAGTGGCTCGGAGACGGTGGTTCCTCGAAAAGAGGGCCTCCGAAGCCGCAACGCCCGCCTAAGGTTTCGAGGCGGAGGGAGGAAAAGACTCGCATGGCGAGCCCAACCTCCCCCAATAAGTCCTCGAAGGCGACAGCGCCCGGGGTTCTGCCCCCTGAAGCGTACGGCCATTTCCATGAGGGTCTTCAGTTCGAGGAGGGCCCCCGCGTCTCCTCCGAGCTAGGCCTGGAGGGCATATTCCTTCAATGGAATTGCCGTGGACTCCGGGCCAACTGGGAGGAGCTGCGGAGGCTCGTCTCGTCCCGTTCCACGTTAGCTATCTTTTTGCAGGAGACCATGCTAGGCGCGTGCCCCCTGCCCGCCCTCACGGGGTATAAGGGTCTTGCGACCCCACCACCGCGGGATGGCCGGGCTGGGGGATGCGCGGTTTACACCCGGCATGATGTCTCCGTTCTTCCTTTCTCTTTAGATACCTCCTTTCAGGCAGTGGCTGTGCAGCTGCACCTGGATAGGAGGTATACTCTGATTTCTGTGTACATTCCACCGTCAGCTGACTTCGACGCGGGGGACTTCCGCCGCGTCATGGCACGGTTGCCGAGGCCCTATCTCTTGCTTGGAGATCTGAACGGCAGGCCTCCTCCCTGGGGAGATTACTCCATAAATCCCAGGGGACAAGTCCTTGCCGATCTGATCGAAGAGCTTGATATGGGTGTCCTAAACGTGGATGAGTTTACGCATCACTGTCCGAGAACCGCTTCATTTTCTTGCCTTGACCTATCTTTGTGCTCTTCGGATGCACAGCCTGATTTTGATTGGGGGGTGGTCGATGACCTCCATGGTAGGGATCACTTTCCCATTCCATTATCATTTTCAGGGCAACTGCCGCCTGAGAGCCCACCTCGGTGGTGCTTAGCGCGGGCGCGGTGGCCTGCATTTCAGGAAATGACTGAATTCTCTATCTCAGTCGAGGAGTTTAGGTCGGTAGATGAGGCCGTTGAGTTCTTCTCCGGCAACCTCATCGCCGTGGGCCTGACTACTATTCCTAGGACGTCTGGCCGTTTTGCACGCTGACCACTCCCATGGTGGTCGGCCGAGTGTGAGACGGCCCTCAAACAGAAGCGTTATGCCTACATGCGCTATAAGCGCCGCCCGAACGATTTCACTGTCGCTGAATTTCGTCGGGCTAGGGCTAAGTTCCGGTATATTTCGAAGCACGCCCGCCGCTCTTCTTGGCGGGCATACGTGTCTTCACTTAACGGGAAGACCCCTTTAGCTGAGGTGTGGAAGCGAGTCAAGAGGATTCGGGGCAAGTTCTCGCAGGACCCCCCTCCCGTTCTCCAGGAGAATGGGACCGCAATCTCGGACCCCGCGTCCGTGGCGGAATCCTTAGCGACCGCTTTTTCCGCATTCTCTAGCAATGATGCTGCTCCGCCAGCATTCAATGCACGTCGTGATGTCGCGGAAGGCCGCCGGCTGAGAACCAGAGGCGGAGAACCCTTCAACGACAAGTTTACTGTGAGTGAGTTGCCTTCCGCTCTCGCTTCGTGCGCGGACACCGCCCATGGTCCTGACGATGTCCCGTACGCCATGCTTCGACACCTGGGTGAGCGAGGCATGGCCTTTCTGTTAGATTTGTTCAACAGGATCTGGGTGGAAGGTCTTCTCCCAGACTCCTGGCGAATCGCTACTGTGCTAGCCTTTTGCAAACCGGGGAGAGATCACTCTACTCCGACCGGTTTCCGCCCAATCTCTCTAACCTCTTGCGTGTGCAAGTTGATGGAGAAATTGGTAAATGTTAGATTAGGCTTTTTCCTGGACAGCGGAGGCCATCTGTCTTCCGCACAGTGCGGCTTGCGCAAGTTCCACTCCACGTCGGATGCTCTGCTCCGATTGGAAAATGCCGTCTTCGAGGCTTTCCTTCGTAGACAGCACTACGCTACGGTCTTTTTCGATTTGGAAAAGGCCAGTATACCGCATGGCGATACCGTATCATGGAGACTCTCCACACGATGGGGGCGATGGGACGCCTCCCAATGTTTATATCTGAATTTTTGCGAGATCGTCGATTCCGCGTACGGGTGGGGGGAGCCCTCTCCGGCCCAAAGGAGCAGGAAGAGGGTGTCCTCAGTGTCACACTCTTTGCCCTGAGCATCAACAGCATCACCTCGGTGCTGCCGGAAGATGTTCTCGCTACGCTCTACGTGGACGACCTTTCGATCTCTTTTGGCGCGGCCCAGATGCCAACTTTGGAGTGTCGACTCCAACAGGCACTGAACCGCGTCTCTCGCTATGCCGAAGCGCACAGGTTTCGGTTTTCTTTGGCCAAGACTAAGGTGGTGCACTTATGCCGCCATCCACGGCTTCACCCCGACCCAGATATGTTTCTTAATGGGGTGCGCCTGGATGTCGTTGAGTCGCACCGTTTCCTTGGTCTTGTATTCGACCGACGCCTCACCTGGGAGGCTCATATTCGCAGCATTAGGGTCTCTTGTACCCGCGCCATGGACATTCTCCGTTCCGTGACGTTCAGCGCTTGGGTCGCTGATAGGGCTACTGCTCTACTTTTTTATCAATCCTTTGTTCGTTCGAAGCTCGACTACGGATGCGAGTTTTATGCATCCGCAGCCGAGCGTTTATTGCGGAAGGTGGATTCGATCCACCACACCGGCCCTCGCCTTGCGACCGGTGCCTTCCGCACTTTCCCCATTGAGAGCCTGTTGGTCGATGCTGGGGAGATGCCACTCGCTCTGCGCCGCGTGCAGTGCATCACTCGCCTGTACACGCGAGCCCGGCGTCTCCCTCAGTCGCCAACAGCTCTCACTGCATCCGCAGCTGATCTCGATGGTGCCTATGCCACCGAGAGACGCCAATCATACCCTAAGCCCTTTGGGTTTAGGGCCAGGAAACTCCTTCTAGAGGTAGATATAGCTCTTGGGCCGGTTTCGCCCCTGGTTCTGCCCAGGACGCCACCCTGGAGGGAGCCACATTTGGCTATTTGTTGTCACGCCTCTGCTCCCAAAGCTTGTACCTCGCCGGGAGTATTGCGTTCGACCTTTTTGGAGCACACATCGTGTCACGCTGGAACCGTGCCAGTGTATACGGATGGCTCCAAGTCCAAAGAGGGGGTCGGCTTCCATGCTGTATTTCCTCTGTTTGAAGTCAGCTGGGCTCTGCCAGGTGCTGCGTCTGTCTTCACGGCCGAGCTGGTGGCAATACACCACTCGGTACGGGAGATTACGCGACGTGCCCGGTTCGGAGACCGGATTGTGATCTATAGCGACTCACAAAGCGCCCTGAGTGCTATCGGGGCATTGGAATCTCCGCATCCCCTGGTTCGCGATATCCGTGACGCCACGGTTTTGGCGAGCCGGGCAGATGTCGAGATTATCTTCTGCTGGGTTCTTGGACATGTAGGAATGTCGGGGAATGACGGCGCCAAAGAGTCCGCGAGGACTCTGCGACCGGACCAGCGTTTCGCTCTTCCTCACACCGACTACATGGCAGGAATACGGGCAGCTCTTTGGACTGCTTGGCAAAGAAGATGGGAGACGGTCGAAGGGAACTTAAAGTTTCGTGCCATTGCGCCGCGACTGTTCCCATGGACCTATCCCCCAATGCCGCGGCGGCTTCAGGTTGCTTTCTGTCGTCTCCGAATCGGACACTCGTGTGACGCATCGCTATTTGATGGAGCGCTCGCCTGCGCCCTATTGAAACGACTGCGTCGTCCCCAAGACTGCTCGGCACATTCTTGTCGAACGTCCCAGTCTAGGTGATGTTCGCGCACGATACCTGTCCCGATGCCGCGATGGGCGGAGTCGCTACCGCCTGTCCCTTGTACTCGGGACAGATTCGTGCACATTGACTTGTGGACTTGTTGACTTTTGGGGGGAGGCCGGCCTTCTCCCTTTCATTTAACCAGGTTTAATATTTTTTGTTATTCTTTTGTTATTTATTTTTTATTTTTGGTTCCTGTTCAAATTTTTTAAAGTAGCCTAGAACTAGGCTGTTTGTTTATGGCGACTCATGCCTAAGTCGGCAGTCGCCAGATAGCCCCTTAAAAAAAAAAAAAATCTGTGATATCAATGTTCTTTCTTAGTCTGTAGTACCTCCTCTTAGGCTGTGGCAATTCAGCTTCACCTGTATAGGAGGTATTATATGAATCAGACTTCTATTACATTATTATACAGTTGGCTCACTTAAAGCACTTTCTTCTCAGAGACTTGAATCGTAGAGAACCCCATCTAGGGAGATTTCATGTTTAATCTCAGGTGCCAGACCCATTGAAATCTGCTTGAAGAGTTTGAGATTGGTGTTCTTAATGTGGATACATTCACACATCACTGTCCTAGAACCTTTTATTTTCCTCTCTTGACTTGTCCCTGTGCTCTCCTGATGCAGATTTAGGATCCCCATTCAAATGGCTTTTGTCGAATTAGCAGCATTTCAGGAAATGACTGACATACAGGGTGTGGATGTTATTTGTTCCCATGATGTTTCATGAAAAAAGGTTTTTATTTTTTTAGATATATTCGTCAAATCTAGGTTAGTTTGTCTTCATGAGATGTTCTGTCGACCTCACTCAATGAACCCGCCTATGGTCTCAATGACAGCCTCCAGACAACCTCGGAACTGGCCACATGCCTTTGTCACTATGTCACATTTTAGGCCCCTAAAGGCCCTGTTAATTTTGGTCCTCAGCTTGTCCTTTGTAGTGCAGCTGGATTTGTTGGTCTCTCATCCCACCATCTCCTACACAAAGAAGTTGAGGAGACTGATCTGTCCCTCAGACTATATGCCTATTTTAGTTGAATGCCATAGTCTTAAAATGCTTCTTTTGTGGTACCTGTCCCAATACTGTGACTGGTGAGATCACTACTGCTTGTCTCTTGTGCTGGAAATAATGTTCTTTCCACTGGCTTGTGGTGTGAGGTAGTTTAGGAGGCGGATGAACCTCCTCCAACCTCCATACTACTTAGATTATTTAAATTCTTGGTGGCTTGCTTGGGATCCTTCGGGAGACTGGCATGCTTGTGGGGGGTGCAAGGTGTGACTTTTTTTTTACTTTTTGTTATTGTTGTGTTCATATTTAATTGGCTTATATTAATTTTGCCTATTTAAAGTAGCCTAAAAATAAGCTTATCCTTTTATTTTACCCTGCTGTGCCCCTTTTTGACAGCTTTTTGACTCAATGAACCCGCCTATGGTCTCAATGACAGCCTCCAGATGTGAGCATGAAATTTTAATGAATTATGCAGTTAAACATTACTATACCTAATCAACTATCCACCACCAGATAGAAGGGATGATAAATTAGCTCTAAATGCCTTTTCTACCATTTAAGCATAATTTATGCCCTTGTTGGTTGTCATATTTATAGCGGTGAAATATATAATCACTACAAACCTCCCAATTCTTGGCCATAATTACAGAAAATGTTTGACTGAAAGCTGCTGAAACGCTTCTTCTAAAAAAAAAAACATGCCAGCCATAAAACACAGTGGAGGCAGCATAATGTTATGTGGTTCCTTTGCTGCCAATAGTACAGGAACACTTAAGATCACTAGAACCATAAGAAAAAATTATTTGGATTTTTAAAAGAACACTTTATCATCACTCATCAGTAAGAAAAGCTAAGTTGGGTAGTCACTTTTACTTTCATTGTTTGAATATTACAAAATTAATGTTTTGTAGTGGCCATCACAAAGCCTAGACCTGAATCGCCTAGAAAATATGTGGATGGTATTTGAATCACATCATTCAAAGAAACCCAACAAATGAGGATGAGTTGATGGTGTATTATATGGAGAAATGGAGCAAAATTTCTTGTGTAGACTGTTGCAAATTAATAAAAAAACTAAGACAAACTTTTAATTGATAACTAAGATCATGCAACAAAATATTTTCTCCTATGTCCAAATCTTTGTTCTCTGATTACGTATTTCACCTATATAAATTATAAGACAACCAACTAAAGCATGACCATGTTTGAATGGTACAGTAAGTGCTCTTTGAACACCTGATGGCTTGCCTGCGCAGGTAACACCACATTCTACCATGTTGAACGTGTAATGAGGAAAAGAGGGACCTCGAGACACACCCCTACACAGTTTGTCATGTTCGATCGTGACAAACCCAATTAGTCTGTGTGAGCTAGGTGGTATCGCTATTTCGTTGAGGCATTCGTGCCAGTGCCACAGAAGTGCTACCATAGCCACTGCTTCGACCATACAAATAAAAGTACAGATGAATTGTGATGAGTCTGTTTCAGAGAGGCCAAGGAATTGGTACTGTCATGCCCGGTGCGACCCGCGAGTTCCTAAGCCTCTCAAGTTAAGAAAGTATCCTCATCTGCTTCTGGAGTCTCCAGACCTATGATCATGGTAGCCACCTCGCCAATTCGGACCCCTTCTACAGGTTCTACCTCCCAGGTGCCACCCTGATAGAGCCGGCGGCAACACGACCTCCCAACCCACCCCCCTCCCACTTCACGACCCCTTCATAAAAAGTGAAGTGACCGCGGGCGTCTCTACCGAATCGTTAGACTCACTGGAGGGAAATCTTCAAAAGATGTTAGTGAGACCATCCCCGAAGCTGCTTCTTAAGTCTACCCCCGTAATGAGGACAGCAACAAGGGGTCTTCGGCTCTTGTCCCTAAAGCCACCCCACCCACCATAGGCTTCGAAGCATTAAGCCCCTGCATTTCTTTCCTGCTAGGTCTGAAAGGCATTTTCCTTTATGGAATTACCGTTGAGTCCGAGCCAATTGGGAGAATCTGCAGAGGCTTGTCTCATCCGGTTGTCCTTTAGTGATTTGCCCTTTATTTGACCATGTTGCACGCTTGCCCTCTGCTCACCTTGGGAGTATGCAAACCTACCACTACAAGAGGGAGCAGGGCAGTTGGATGCGCGATTTACAACATGTCTCTGTCCTATCCTTTTCTTTCAATACCTTATTTCAGGCATTGGCAGTGCAGCTACACCTGGATATGAGGTAGGATTAATGGGAAGATGGATTTTGCCCCAATAACCTCTTCAATGCACGCAATGGGTTGGCCACCTCTCTGTCGCTGTTCTCAGGTGCATGTAGAGTTGGCAAAAACCATGTTTAAAAAAAACAAAAAACCCAATTGTTTTTATGTTTTTAATTGGTTTTAATAGTAAATTAATTTATTCTAACTAATTTATAGTCATTTTACATGTATTGCACCCATATTGGCTACCTAATATACCTAAAGACTGGTTCTAGATCTCAAAACTGTAAAAATATACAGAATTTTGCAGGTTTAAATTTTAAATATATTTTAAGCAACATAATGGTTAAAGGAGCAAATAATACTAAATAGTTACACAAATTTATATTTTCCATTTATTTATTTATGATTGTATTATATTCCTGAGAATCCTGACTAAAATAAAATAAAAACAATATCATATACAAAGTTCCATATAATACTATCCTTTGGATTTGAAAAAAATTTATCACAGTTCCGTTAATAACAAGTTGACAACACGTAAATAAAAAAAAATAAGAATACCTAAATTAACCTGTGAAATCAAACCTAAAAATGTGCATTTGACATATTATTGACAAATGACCTTTTCATATTATCTGAATCTAAAGGCATATTTAAATTGAACATTTTATGAATAAACACAAGTTTAGCTGCTTTTTTATATACCTAATCTGTTTCTTAACTTGGAATGTACTTATCCAAAAGCAGAAAACACCCTCTCTACACTCACACTGAATTCAGAAGTTATTAAAAAGCCCAATATATCCTCTAGATCCTGCTTTTCGACTTTGTTTTCTAGTGATTTCCACCAAGCGCATGGAGTTATTGTAGATAGGACAGTTTTCTGAAAGAGATATGACCTATTGAAAGGTTCTGATTTTCCTTTAAGTTGCATTATTATTGGAAGAAGATGGCGATAGTCTTCTTCAGCTAGTTTCATAGCTCTATTGTCTTCATCTTTAGTAAGACTGATATCATGGTATCTAGGATCTAATTTTATCGCTAACAAATGAGTATCGGTGATGGCTTGATCATACCTCTTGTCTACCTTTGGTAATAAGTTGTCAGGAACAGGAATTTCTTTCAGTTTTTGTACTAGTTCATTCCATAATGCCACGGCATCACTGATTTTGCAGCTGTCACTTTGTAACTTATTTAATGCAAGGGAAATTGGTTTCAATCTCTTGCATAATTGTTCAGCATTATTTTTTATGTTTATATCTTCCACTTTTTTGATATATCATAATCAAGTGTTATTAGTATAAATGTTTTCATTATCATAATAACATTAACTCTATTTAATGTTTAAGCTTAATAGATATAATATAATCTTCAAAACTTGACAGTTTTATAATAAAAATCAGAAATAAAAAAAAAAACACATGGTTTTAATGGTTTTTTGAAGTGGTTTAAACCAGTCAACCCTGGGTGCATGGCTGTATTGCTTTGGCAGGCAAGGCCTTCTTTTTAAACTCGAGCCACCCTGAAGGGCAAGAGAAAAAGAGTGGTCAGTCATTCCTAAAGTGAATATGATACGACCACCCTACATGGATGCAATCCTAGTGTGGGACCAAGTTTAGTTGCAATACAACTTCCACTTCTTAGCTGTTGCATGGACCCCTAGCACAGGGTGGTGCTATAAAATTCCCATAACCTCCTCCACTTTAACCTGCTCCCTCAGGACAGTCACAGAAAGCATGGCCCCACTTAATTGCGGTAACGTTGGTGAGGCCTACCGCACAGTCTGTAGGATCAAAACTTTCTCCCTTAATCTCCAGAGCGGTCGGAGGGAGCTGAGGTCATCTGCTCCCAGGGAGCTATTAACAACAACAACATGATGTATACTTTTATTCCTGCGTATTTTATACCTTCAGCTTACTTTGATGCGGCGAACAGATCCCGCGGGTGTATCTGAATTGTAGGCACCCCCTCTGGAGAGACTCCCCGATTATTCCCAAAGGCGGGTCCATGCCTAGCGGGAGATTGGTGGCCTAAATGTGGATAAATTCACGCTTAACCGTCTGCCCATCGTACAAAGTGCATTATGCTACCTTCAGCTTACTTTGATGCGGCGAACAGATCCCGCGGGTGTATCTGAATAGTAGGCACCCCCTCTGGAGAGACTCCCCGATTATTCCCAAAGGCGGGTCCATGCCTAGCGGGAGATTGGTGGCCTAAATGTGGATAAATTCACGCTTAACCGTCTGCCCATCGTACAAAGTGCATTATGCTTTTGTACGCGCGATCCCTGTTTCTCCCTCAGTCGCCAACGGCTCTCATTGCATTCGCGACCAATCTTGACGGTTCCTATGTCGTCGCGAGCCGATAATCCTACCCTAAGCCCTTCGGATTTATGGTAAGGCAACTCGTTCGAGAGCTCGATGGAGTTCTAAGGCCAATAGTGCTTTTGGTTCTGCCCAGGATGCCACCTTGGAGTGTATTACTTGTGAGTATTTGTCGCTTCGCGTCTACTTCTACAGCGCCGGGAGTATTGCGTTAGAACTTTTTGGAGCACACGCCGTGCCAGCGTACACGGATGCCGCCAAATCTTAAGAGGTGAAGAAGAGGTCAGCTTTGACGCCGACGGGGCTCTACCAGGCGCTGCGTCTGTTTACAGGGATGATCTAGTTGCAATATCACTTGATACGAGAGATTTCGCGATGTGCCCGGTTCGGAGTCAGAATTGTGATTTATAGACTCACAGAGCTCCCGCCTCACCTTCTGGTTCGCAGTATCCTTGACGCCACGGCTGCCATGAAACGGGGTTTTTTTTTAAACACTGTTTTATGCTGGAGTCCACAACATGTGAGGATTACGGGAAATGAGGGTGCCAAACAAGCCGCAGAACTGGGCGACAGGACCAGTGTTTCGCTCTTCCCACTTTGGCCACAGGGCAGAAATCATGTCTCCAATTTCGGCCTGTATTGCAAAGCAGATGGGAGACGGATGACAGAACCAAATTTGCGTCTCATTGCGGCGTGACTTTTCCCGTGAACCCCAATCACTCAACAGCTTCAGGTCGTTTTTTTGTCGCTTCAGAATCGGGCACACTCGGGATGCAGCGCCATCTGACGGAGCGCTACCCAGAACCTTACTGTGACGAGTTTTTGGCCCCCTTGTCTATCCGTTACCGGGACGAGCGGTGTCGCTACCTCTTGTTCCTTGTACTGAAGATAGGTTCGTGCACACCTGACTAGAATACATAGTAGAATTTTTTGAGGCTATATAAGAACGATAAGGATTTATTCTTTAGCCGGCTAGACACTTCCTGGCAGTCGCCAGAAGAGAAGTTTACATAGTTCATAATTGAGCTTTATATTTAATTTTAAAGTTGCTGAAATAAATTCCTTCAGTCTTCTACATTTTACATTCATTTTTTTCTATTACATTTGCAATGAATCCACAACATTCACTGCATCACAGAAATTATTCCATCCCTAATCGATTAAATATTAAAACAATCCAAACCTGGGAGTTGAAACTTTGAACCCGACCAATATCTCAATAAAACGTGACTCGCCTCAATGAACCCATGATTATATTTTTTTTTATTAAAATTTCATCTGGCGACCGCTACCAAAGGCATAAGTCGCCGTAATCAATCGAGCCGATTACTAAGCTACATTAAAAAAACAACAACAACAAAAATAGTAGAAGGAAGCACGTGAAAACAAGCAAAAAGAAAAGTGTAATTGTATCTAGCATATGAACCAGATTTTGATGCATTAGATAGACAGGAAAGATCACAGATAAGATAGCATGTGCAACATTGCTGCAGCTGACATCTGGTGGATTGCCGACCCTCTCGGGCCCAATTTCCATAGGGAGATCTAACTTAATTGCTGAAGTTGCGTTTGCTTTGGAGAGTTGTGCCTCTTTTCCCGCCCACAGCGCTCCACATCCTCTTAATACTTCGGCTGAAATTACTTTTATACTTTTCGGATTAGGCTTCCCCCCTCCCCTGTCTTTCGCTTCTTAGGCTGAATAGTAATAATAATCAATAACAATATGGAGTGTTGAGTTTATCTAAATTTACTGAAAGAAAATAACTCAAGATTGACAGAAATCTAGAAAGATAAGTTATTCTCGGCATTTTCCTCTCTGCGCCCCAGGAATTACCCCAAGAAAGCAACAATTCTTAAATCCCGTTTCTTCACATTAATGTCCTTGACACGTCATAAGCATATAAGGTCCAGTGCAATTTCCTCACCGGCTATCTTTAAGGAAACGAAGACGATCGATCAGTTCTGCTAAAGATTCATCCCCTAAAATGGGCTTCCTCTTTCACAATATACAAATAGTCGCCAAATTTGTAGATTTTATTGGTTTGTTTGTCAGCTTTGATTTGTTTACAGCCTATCGCATCAAAATTTTGGTTTGGTGTCGTTTTCGACCGTCTACTCGTGAAACCCCTCGCCCTGGAACCACAGTAGCTATTCCTGTCATCTCAATCTTGGAATACGTCGTATAGATCCGTCAATTGTTTCACACGGTCACTCTACAACCTAACCTTTGACCTTTTCCACCCTTCGTTTCGTTTTAATTATTCTCTCTCTCTCTCTAT